>OZ018323.1:123795389-124025389 GCA_963969495.1 Ceratothoa steindachneri
TATATATATATATATGAAAAATTAATGCAATATCGCAAGAAAAGATGAGGAATTAAACCACATTCTCCGAAGACAATTTTGGATGTTCTAAGGAAAAGATTAGAAATTTCCGATTTTTTAACAGTATTATCGTGAAACGAAAAATAATGTATATAGGCATTCGAGTGGGTTGGTTTCCTATACACGTCAATTTTAATTCACAGTGATCTTTATTAATGAGGACATTTAAAAAGGGTAATCTATTATCATATTCCCATTAATATTCAAATTTGATGGAGACATGCAAATTATTCAAATTATTAAAAAAGGTATCAAAATCATGGCCATTAGGCTATACAGAAAATACATCGTCAATGTACCTTAACCATATAAAGTTAGGGGGAGAAATTGTGGGAAGTAGTTCAGTCTCAAAATATTCCATGAAGAGACATGCCAATATCGGAGATAAACTATTTCCCAAGAAGAAATCTGTTTGAAAAGTGCGGTGAACTTTTAGGGCATTATGCAGTTTCTGTGATTGAATTAAGTGTTCAGAATAAAATCCTTCATCATAGCAATTATTTGAAGTGGAAACTTAACCGAATTTTTATGAACAGTCTTTGGATTAAAGGTTCAAACCCCATTAAAAATATTCTGAATTTATCATCCCATGTACTGACTGATGATGAAACATTTGCGTTAGGATGCGGTTTAAGCTTTTCAATTAAGTCCTGCGACGAGTTCTCACTAGACTATTTAGCATCCATAGCCAAATCCTCACATGAGCAAATAAGTGGTGAATTTCTTAGTGGCTGTATGCTTAGTGCCCTAAATTCTGAAAAATATGACCAAATTGGTTTTTCCAAAAGATTTCAGATTGCGTTAAATAAACTTAAATTTAATAACAACATTGTTATAACCAAATCCGATAAAACGAATCAGTTAGTCATTTTGGACAAACATAGTTATAATGATAAACTAAATGAACTTCTTAATGATGTGAACACATATGAAAAGCTACAAAGTGACCCGCTCAATAACAAAACAAGCAATTTCAACAACAAATTGAAGAGAATATTGAAAAGCGCAGATTTAATTAAACAATTCAGGAGTACGAACCCTTCACTTCCCTATATGTATGGGCTCCCCAAGACCCACAAAGAGGGATGTCCCTTACGCCCAATCATTTCCAATATTAATTCTCCCACTTATAAGCTTTCCAAATGGCTCACCAAGCATTTATCTCCAGCAGTAGGAAGAATCTCATCTGCACACATTATGAACACTCAAGATTTCGTTGACCGCCTCAACCACTTGCAATTACCGGATGGAAAACTTGTGAGCTTTGATGTAAACTCTTTGTTTACCAAAGTTCCGATTGACCAAACCATGGGCCTTCTGCGGGAAATCATGCCTAGACTTAATTTGGATCTTCCCGTTTCTACGAGTAAATTTATCGATTTAGTTAAATTATGTCTCTCTGACAATGTGTTTCGAGTAAATAATGAGTTTTATAGACAAATATTTGGCCTTAGCATGGGAAATAGTTTATCTCCGATATTGGCATGTCTCTTCATGGAATATTTTGAGACTGAACTCCTTCCCACAATTTCTCCCCCTAACTTTATATGGTTAAGGTACATTGACGATGTATTTTCTGTATGGCCTAATGGCCATGATTTTTATACCTTTTTTTAATAATTTGAATAATTTGCATGTCTCCATCAAATTTAAATATGAATGGGAATATGATAATAGATAACCCTTTTTAGATGTCCTCATTAATAAAGATCACCATGAATTAAAACTTGACGTGTATAGGAAACCAACCCACTCGAATGCCTATATACATTATTTTTCGTTTCACGATAATACTGTTAAAAAATCGGTAATTTCTAACCTTTTCCTTAGAGCATACAAAATATGTCATCCTTCCTATTTAGATGAAGAAATTGTCATTATCAGGACCATTTTTTCTAATTTGTATTACCCCGATTGGTTCATATCGTCTGCCCATTTTGCAGCTAGGAAAACATTCTAGGGTAATAAGCCTTCCCGCACTAACGACTTCAACAAATGTATAACATTGCCATTTAATAATAAATTAAATAGTTTAAAGGACATATTTGGAAAAGCGGGTATTAATCTAGCCTTTAAATATAAGAATTCCTTAAACCAATTAATGATGGCTAGGAAACCCAAAGAACATCATAACATAGGAGTATATGCAATACCATGCAACGATTGCTATAAAGTTTATATAAAGGAAACGGGGAGAAATCTAGACAAGAGATTGTACGAACACAAAAGAGATATTAGAGTGGGCAGCGAAAGCAGTGGAATATTTTGCCATGTTAGAGACATGAATCATACGATCGATTTCAATGGAAGTAAAATGGTATTTAAATCGGCTAACTATGTTAAGAGAAGAATCGTAGAATCGAGCTTGATATCGTCAGGTACTAATTTAAATCTATCTGAGGGTCAATTTTCTTTTAATCCTGTAATAAGAAAGCATATAAACAAAATAGTTAAATGTCAGCCCTTTAATATGTTTATGCCTAACCCCCCCCCCAGATTAGCCACAAGTAGGGGATTGGGGAAAAAAGAGGGGATCTTGTGTTATGCTTATATGCACTTCTCTTATATTTTCTACCCAGTGTCAGTTGAAAAAGGGTTTGAGATACACCGAAACTGTTCTGAATTAAATTATCTTCGGAGAATGTGGTTTAATTCCTCATATATATATATATATATATATATATATATATATATATATATATATATATATATATATATATATATATATATATATATATCAAAGTTATTTCTAATAATTCCTTTATAAGAAGAAGATGAAGAAGGAGATGAAAATGAAGATGAAGATAAGGATGAAGATGAAGATGAAAAGGAGAAGAAGGAGAAGAAGAAGAAGAAGAAGAAGAAGAAGAAGAAGAAGAAGAAGAAGAGGGTGTTCAGGGTGTTAAAATAAAGAGTCTATAAAGGGGATTAAAAAAGGCGGTTAAGATTAGCAAATAAGGCCGTAGGCCACACCCCGCAGGGGTGCCTGTGTAACCAAGCTCTTCCTGTTAAGGAAGAGAACAGCGGCTTGTAAGATTAAAATTTAAAATCTAAAAAAAATGCAACCATGGTTAAATTTTTATACATTTTCTGAACTTAGCCAATTATAAACTAAATTTTCCCCATTTCAAAATATCACATTGCTAAAATATAGAGTTATAGAATAGAAGAAGATATATAAAAATAAATTTTCTGAACTTCATCATTTGTAATTCTTTGGGTTTTAAACAATTCATAAAATTTCCATACTTATATTTATTTCTGAAATTCATCATTTTGTTTTTTGATATTATAAAAGAATTATTAGAAATAACTTTGATAAAAAACATGTCATTTGTCCACTAAGGAAAAAAAACCATTTATTAATATTTCACCCATCCTCAAAAATCCCGATATATATATATATATATATATATATATATATATATAATAGATGATATTTACATAAATGTACAATCCTAAAAAGTAATACATAAGTTGGAGAAAGCTTTTAAAGACTGTTCTTCCCTTAACTACACCATTAAACATTGCCAAGGTAATCAATTTCATTTTTTCGCCCCCTTAACTACAAATCATAATGCCATGATAACCACCAAAGTATATGTTAAGCCACCAATCCCAGTCTGCTTAAATGCAGCAAGTGAATTCCCCAAACACTACAAGAGTATCCTTAATTAGGTACATCAACCGTTACCCACTGCATCATATGGAAGTAAACACAATGAGTTTGAAAGAGCCACGCAAGTACTCGTTAATAACGGATTTAGCAACAAAGAAACAAGTACAGACAGCTATTAGAATAAAATGGACTGATGTTACCTTACAAAGCCTACGAACAACCGAAATATTGACAAAGAAAACGCCATAAAACTTTTCTACAAGAGTCGATGAAAGAATAATGTAGGAAATAATTAACCAAGGAGTACAGCCAACAAGCGCTAATCAAAAAGTTACTTTGATGGACCTCCAACCATATTATGAAGAATAAACCAAGAGCTGCACCTGAAACAAACAAAGGACACCTAATATATGAGGACACATGTGAATTAGGACACTGAGCTCTTACCCCACTCATATATTGGGAGGATCGAAAAACACTTTCAAGGAGGATGACCTACCACCTAAACAACGGAGCTCCGAAAACACACACTAGAAAAATACGAAGTTTGCCTTAACAAAAATTGATGGAGAAAAGTAAAAAATAGACTGTCCCAAATCGACGCCAATTATTCTTCCTTGAATATATATATATATATATATATATATATATATATATATATATATATATGAAGACCCAGGTGATTACACTAATCATTTATTGGCCGGACGTTTCGGACCTTTACTAGGACCATCTTCAGCGACTATGTCGACTAATAAGAAAGGAAAGGAACATTAATTGATAACAGTTAAAAGAATGCATTAAATAATGGCTAAAAAAGCGGAAGAAGGCAAGTTAAAATAATAAAATTGACAATTATTAAAATTAAAGTAAACACACTAATAACAATATATAGAATTAAATAATACTACCCAGTGTGATTAAAAAAAAAATAACAATAATAGCCAGTGAAATTATAACATAAACTGACTTGAATATCATATATTAAAAGTTACTGGAGTAAACAAAAATAACCTATTATATTAAATTGTAAAAAACAACAAAAAACCCGAAAACAAATCAGAATGAACAGAGTGACTAACCTTTATCGTGGGAGTTGAGAAATCAACTAACTAAACATATAAAACTACTGACGAAATTTGTTCGGTTGGTCGGTTGGCTAGTTAATCTATTGAAGAGTTGGTTGGTTATATTGTGAATAGTTTAATTGAGGAGGAGTAATTATTTAGGTTTGGATTAATTTTATTGATATACAGTGACTCTAAGATTATCAAATTCGGAGAAGTTAAGGCTGAAGATAAGATGGTAAATAAATCAGAATTAAGAGGATGATGATGATACTCAGAATGTTTCCTGATGGAAGAGGCTTCAGGTTTAGAGATGGGAATACCAGTCCTATGAGACAAACCCAAGTGCTTCGCGATCCTGTATTTGAGTTGTAAGCCAGTTTGGCCTACATAACGACTGTGGCAGGTCGTACATGTATAATTGTAAATTATACAGGATCGCAAGCTCAAAAGGATTGGCTCCTTATGGAGAAAAAAGGAATTTAACGATACAGGGTTGGAATTTATACAAATGAAATGGCATTGGGGGAAATGGTTGTTCATGGTAGAGAGAAGAAGTTTGTTAAACTCTGATGTATCACCATCATCCTCTTAATTCTAATTCATTTACCATATTATCTTCAGCCTTAACTTCTCTCGATTTGAAAATCTTAGAGTCACTGTATATCAATAAAATTAATCTAAACCTAAATAATTACTCCTCCTCAATTAAACTATTCACAATATAACCAACCAACTCTTCAATAGATTAACTAGCCAACCGACCAACCGAACAAATTTCGTCAGTAGTTTTATATGTTTAGTTAGTTGATTTCTCAACTCCCATGATAAAGATTAGTCACTTTGTTCATTCTGATTGGTTTTCGGTTTTTTTTGTTGTTTTTTACAATTTAATATAATAGGTTATTTTTGTTTACTCCAGTAACTTTTAATATATGATATTCAAGTCAGTTTATGTTATAATTTCACTTGCTATTATTATTATTTTTTTTAATCACACTGGGTAATATTATTTAATTCTATATATTGTTATTAGTGTGTTTACTTTAATTTTAATATTTGTCAATTTTATTATTTTAACTTGCCTTCTTCCGCTTTTTTAGCCATTAGCTAATGCATTCTTTTAACTGTTATCAATTAACATTCCTTCCCCTTCTCATTAGTTGACATAGTCGCTGAAGATGGTCCTAGTAAAGGTCCGAAACGTCCGGCCAATAAATGTTTAGTGTAATCACCTGGGTCTTCATATTCCTGATATATATATATATATATATATATATATATATATATATATATATATATATATATATATATATATATATATATATATATATGCAGATACACTCACAAAGGAAAAGTGAAAAGCGATTCCGAGCGCTTTCGTCTTTCTTCTTAGAGACCTTCTCATTCCTTGAAAAGATCTCAAAGAATAAAGACGAAAGCGCTCGGAATCGTTTTTCACTTTGCCTTTGTGGGTGTATCTAAATAAATTTGACTCTCGTGCACTTTGTGAGCTTTTTTCATATATATATATATATATATATATATATATATATATATATATACGTATAGTTGGGCAGTAGATTCTCGTCGAAACATATTTTTTTTTGACGGCGACTGCAAATTTACCGGTAATTATTTTCTCTTCCGAGTCTCTCGATTTCTCTTATATTCCGCTTTTGCTCGTGAGTTAACCCGTGAATAAGTTAGCCGAAATTCATTACAAAAGTAATAACGAACGAGGGCAGGAAACTAGTTCATTGAGCAAAACAAACTATTTATTGGCCTGATGCGTTTCGATATATTCCTGTATCATTATCAAAGGTTGATATTTGTAACTTCGGAATTGAAGACAGAACTTTATATACATCGTTATTTAGATGTTAATAAATATATAGACATACTTATAGGGAATGGAAATTCTTCGACACAAAAAGGTACCTACATTAAATTGAGGGTTGAGACTGCTTAAAATGGTTAATCTATAATGGACACAGGATTAAGATGGGCAGGGATTATTATTCGAGGCACGGGGACATGAGGAAGGCAGAGTGAATTGTATGTTTGTTTGCGTATTTAATTTGAGCTGTTTTTCTTTTATATATAAGGCTTCTAATATAAGTAGCTGTCGGCGGCTTGGAGCATGTGCTAGGATTTCTGTATTATCTTCGAATGACTTCCAGTCGACTTGTCTTCCATGTTTTTTGGACGTGTGTGTTTGGGGGCACCATTGTTTACATGGTAACTCATTCTTCGTGTTAACTTTGTTTGTCATTCCGATATATGGATAAGGGAGGAGCTCACAGTCTCCCATTTTGCAAGTATATTAATATATTAAATGACTTCTCTGCTTAGGTGTTAGGTGAGGTCCTGGGTTGTTTTTCATGATAAGATTGGATGTACGTTTATTATTGTAGTAGATTATGAGTGATACGTTGTTTTTCGTTTTTTTCATTTTTATTGCGGGACATTGCATTCATATATATTTAATAATAGCAACCAAGGTTAAACATACAATTAAATTCGCACGACGTACTTCCAAGTGCAAGAGGATCGAGTCGAGCAACAGCACGCGCTTACCCTATTCATCCCAAATTGCCAATCACAAGGACAATAGAGCTTATCTATGCAGTGGACTCATTCACCGCGGACTGACAGAGAAATAATCCGGTTTCTTCTATTTATACGCTGTCCGCGGAGTTAATCTATTTTACAGCGGCAGTCCGTCCTTTACTTTCACCTTAACCTCTGCCCATTCTCCCTCGGCCGGAAGTTCCCCACCTTTGACCTGCCTGTTCCCCCTTCCCTACTGCCCCAATGGGATTTAGTTCGCTTACACGCTTCCATTTTTTATTAGTTAGTAAGTCTGTAACCACATATTGTAATATATGAAGCCATTTTTTGTAACAATTGTACACCGTCTTTGACGATGATACGTGCCGTATCGAAACGCGTCAGTTTAATAAAATATTGGAGAAAGTATATTCATTTACTGCTACCTTCCTTAACATCGAAATTTTAAGTTTTCAATGAACTACGGGGATGGGGGGGGGGGAGGGCTATTCACGAGTTGAACCATGAAGAGAAGGTGAATATACGATAAATCGAGAGTAACGAAAAGAAATTATTAATACAAAATTAGCTGTCGCTAGAAAGCGAGAGAATTAATGTGGGTTAAAGGGGTCATGGCTTGGAATTTCCCGAGAAGGTATTTCCCTTAATTACGTCCCACCCCGATTTCTGCAAAAGTGTAGCATTGCGTATGATGCCCGACTGTCCGTAGTCATTCCTTCTTTAAAGTATGTATGTAGAACATAACATAAAAAACAAAACAAAAAAACAATATAAAATAACAAAAAACAACTACAAACTAATATTCCAGAGATATCGGCCTAAATTAAGGGTCCCTCTTGAGATATCACCTTAAAATGTAGGTCTCCACCGACATATCGCCTTAAATTTTAGGTCCCTCCTGAGATATCACCTTAAATTATAGGTCCCTCCTAAGATACCACCTTAAATTATAGGTCCCTCCTGAGATACAAGCTTAAATTTTAGGTCCTTCCTGAGATACTACCTTAAATTATAGGTCCCTCCCAAGATATCACCTTAAATTTAGGTCCCTCCTGAGATACCACCTTGAATTATAGGTCTCTCCTGAGATACCACCTTAAATTATAGGTCCGTCTTGAGATATCACCTTAAACTATAGGTCTCTCCTGATATATTACTTTAAACTGAGGCCCTACTGAAATATTTCCCTAAACTTGACATCCCTCCTAAGATACTAGCTTAAAGTGTAGGTCCCTCCTGAGATATCAGCTTAAATTATGTCTCTCTTGAGATATCACCTTAAACCTTAGGTCCACACTGACATATTGCCTTAAATTTTAGGTCCCTACTGAGATATTGTTATAAATTTGAGGTCCCTCCTGAGATACCACCTTAAACTGTCTCCACTGAAATGCACGCGAAGGGGAGCTAAAAATGGCCACTTCTTGCACCTAAACAGATTCGAATATTGGAATTGAAATGCTTTTCAGAGTGATTTTGAATGACTGGCAGCATCTGAGGATCGTGCTTTACTTCACTCATAAAAGAGGACGAAATGATTGGAAGACCAGATGAGGTGTGATAAGGAAATACTAAAGAGAACTAATATGTACTAGGTGATTACTAAGGAGTAACTCAACTACAAGCTGAAAAAGCAAAAGATGATATGGAATGCTTCAATCGACTGCGCGACCACCTCAAATTTGGGGTCGAAGAAGTGGGGGGATGTGGGATAGATAAGACTATTTCTGTGGAAAAATGTAGTCGAAGAATGAAAGGACTTTCGAAAATCACCTTCACCGCGAGATCATGCAAGTTTTAGAAACCTCGAAGGATTTCGACGAAGTCCGAACAAAAACGTCCTGATATTTCCTAGATTCAGTAAATCCCCACCCCCACCCCCATCCTCGACGATTTTATTATAATTACAACATGCAAGCTTCCCCATATGGTGGTGGGGGGGGAGATCTTCAACATAGAAGGGTGGGAACAAACACACGCACGAAATCCTCTTCACCAAGTAGGGAAAATTGATTATAATTATAAGCTGATAAGTTTCAAGAAATAGAATCGATTGTGGAAAAGGAGTGGAGTTGGGGCAAATATAATGTGTGGATGAAAGATTTGCAACTCAACACATTCCCAATCTGCAAAATTTGGGAAATCCCCCCTGGCTCAGTTTCAACAAGTTTTTTTTTCAGCGCCCATCTGGCGATCTCCGCCAAGGGCAATTAATTTGTAGCCTAATAACAGATTAGATTAAAAACAAAAGAACATCAATAACAAACACTACAAAACAAAATAAAAACCTAAACCAAGACAAACAATAAAAAACAAAAGCAAGGAAGTACGCTACGGCATCGGGGAGGTCATGTTAACAGAATCTGATCAAATACATTCAAAAACAATTTAGACGACCATCTGAAATATTATCTTAGAGTTCGTTCGTTCCTTCGCAAGAACTTGTTTTCGTATCTTAAAACATGACCCTTTCGCCTGCGTGGAGTTTGTTCAGATTATTTTATTATATGGGTTTTTGGCATTGTTCCTTGACCTTGTTTATTTAATTTCTTTCTTTGCGAATAACGAAATATAAGTGATTTTATGACTGATCTTTCTCCCTCGTCCGCAGGCACCAGGCCTAGTAAACAAATTTGTTTTCATTTAAACTCCACGGAAAGGTTCTTTATCTGAAACGAGTAAAATCGTAGTTCGTTTTGCCTCTTCCATATTGAGTAGACTTTTATTTGGTTGTTTTGCTTCTCACTAAATTTGACAATAATTAGTCTTTAAACGAAAATCAAACCTATAGTTTATTTATTTCGTGTAACATCTTAAATTCTTAACGACCTAGCTTGAATATCCAAAATGTCTCTCTCTCTCTACTTAAAGCTGAGGTTTCTTAACTAATTATTTGTCTTGCCAAAATAGATATTTTCAAATCCTGCAGTCAATTCGCAATTCTCAAACCAAAAATTATTATTATTATATGACTTATTATCTTAAGGTTTTTTATCTAAATGACAACAAATCATGACTAGACTATTATCTCTTACCAACAGATTTAGAAGATCGGCGTCGTGAAAGAAGCTTCATTTTGTCTTCTTTTTCCTCGCACTTTTCGGAAGTAGTTGATCCGTTCATCGCCATCTTAAAAAACAAACGCAACTATTTATGACATTACCCCGTCGACTGAGATAATACGATTGTGTAGTGTGAAAACATTATTCAATAACAGTTTTTCTGATAACTTTGATAATATATAAAGATAAGAGACCGACTCCCTAAAGCCGTTAGCACTTTGATAGACTCATCAATAAATAGATAAGTGCAAAGAACAAACCTTTAGTATACCGATGATTACGACAAGTGGATGAAAAATGGAATCAACCAAAGAATAAATCCTAAACTAAAAGGGGGAAGAGAAACAAGAGAGACGAAGGAACAAGCAGCAAAGGAAACAAACGTCTTAACGATTTTACACGACCTGTTGTGCCTTATATACAAACGCAGAACTCGGTTACCAAATACCTCCAGATATCATTCTTACCAGCCATCTTACATATCTATGAAGCCTCTTTTTAATTCCATCTTAATGTGCATTTTATAATCTTAATAGAGAGCATAAATCATGCAATATCTACGCACCATTATTTTATTAATTTAATGGGTAACATAGTTACGACATGGCGAGGATAATCAACAGGTTTGTGGAGGCCAATATGAGGGACGATTGGGGAGATATGACCTAGAATTTTCCTATTGAGGCCTCCATAATTGATTAAAGGGGTGGGAGTTCTAATTTATGATTTCCCTTTCTGACGTAGCAAATGAATACGGAGCTTGTATATTTGAGTTCTCGGACAGACCGTACGAACTGATAGTTCATTATGGGATTTTGGAATGTTCTACCACGTCTTCCGTTGCAATCTTAGTCATTTCGGATCCTATTTCCACCCCTTTCCTTCAAGGTGGCCCGAATCCAATTTCTCATTGACTTTAAAAGTGTCGCTGGAAGATTGGACTAAGCCTCTCACCAATCTTGTGCGTCTCTCCAGCCTCTTTCTCCTCCCCCAGAACAATCTATCATCCTCACATTTTCATTTCTCCTAATCTAACCACTTGTTTTTACTTGCTTCTTTTCAAAACATTTCTGAGTGAGGAACTCCTGTTTATTTAAGCTTTATTTTTTGCATTAAATAAATAAATGAGCATCGACCGTTAGAAGGTCTGTGTGGAGTTCGAAGCAGAAAAGGCGTCGGCAGCATTAAGGCTTCGAGAGGGCGAACAAGAAAAGTTGGGCATAGATGAACATACCCACACTAGAAAGTTTTAGGGAAGAGGATGTTCAATAGAGAAAACTTAAGGGAAGGGAGAATGTTCAATAGCCTAATCATAGAAGGATGAATGTTAAATAGCCTTGACTTAGAGAAGGTGGGAGGAATATTCAAATGACTTACGAGGGACGGTCAATAGGTTTTGCAATTCGGATATAAGGAAACGAGATATGAGCAAAAGTGCTTTATTATTTTTCAATATAACTAACCTCGACTTCAATGCACTTGCGACACTTGTCCCGGAGTTTTCGAATTCCCGACAACCAGAAATCTCCCGACTGCTGTTCAATCCACTCCTGGACGGCGAGTTGGACATCTTCATCGTCCCCAAACCGGCATCCACGCAGTGCAGCCTTGAGCTGGAGGAATAAAAAATAGTCGCTAGGGGCCAGATCTGGACTGCAGGGGAATTGGTTGAGCTCCTCAAATCTGCACTCGCGCAGGGCAGCTTGTGCAACTCTGGCCTTGTGGACTTTGACGACGTTGAAGTCGATATTCCAAGTTCTCGCTCGATTTCTTCGACCTTCACCCGTCGATTTTCGAGGATCATCCTCTCCACACGGGCCACATTGTCCTCGTTAGTCACGTCTGACGGGCATCCTGGACAGGGATCATCTTAAAGGGACTCACGACCATGGCGGAACTCCCTATTCCAGCGAGCAATGGTCGCATAGGAAGGGGCGGTGTCGGTGTACACTGCAACCATGCGTTCATGGATCTCTTTAGCATTCTTGCCTTCCTTGGTCAAAAATTTGATCACTGCGCGGTGCTCAACTTTCTCCACTGTTGAAAAATTTGTGACTGACGATCTGCGATCAGCTACTGCTTCTTAAATAGACGATCCAGGAGCGTGCGGCTGCAGGTCCTGACTTTTCATAACTTGTCCTAACACCCCCACAAACAGCCATCCCCCTTCCTCGGTTTTGCCCTACCGATTCGTAAAACTTATTGACCGCCCCTCGTAGCTTAAACTTAGGGAACATGAGAATGTCCAATAGCTAAACTTAGGGAAGGGGAGAGGATATGTTCCATAGACTAAACTTAGAGAGAGGAAGAATGTTCAATAGCCTATTCATATTAGGAAGAGTGTTCAATAGCCTATTTATATTAGGAAGAATGTTCAATAGTCTATTCATATTAGGAACAATGTTCAATAGCTTGTTCATATTAGGAAGAATGTTCAATAGTCTTTTTATATTAGGAACAATGTTAAATAGCCAATTCATATTGGGAGGAATGTTCAATAACCTAAACTTAGGGAGGGGGGTGAATGTGAATAGTCTAAAATAAGGAGCGGAGAAAGTTCAATGTCCTAAACTTAATAATAGGGAATGTTCGCTAACATAAACACAAGAAGGAAGACAATATAAGGGACGGGATAATGTTCAATAGTCTTAACTTAGGGAGAGAGGAGAATGTTAATTAGATTAAACTTAGCCTGGGGGGCAAAGTTGGATACCCTAAATTCCGGGAAGGATAGAATGTTAACTATCCTAAACTTAGGGCGGGGAGAATGTTTAATATTCTGAACTTAAGGACGTGGGAGAATGTTCAATAGTCTAAACCTAGAGAATGGGAGAAAGTTAAAAAAACACTGGAGATCATCTCGTTTGATACTCAATCAGTAATCCGCCATTATATGTCTGTCCCATCATCCTTGATAGCGCTCATCCATCGTCATCATATCTTAGTGGAAGCGCTCTCCCTGTTCATCAGTTACAGATCAAAGGTTTCCGGGTAAATAAGAAATGAAGCTTGACGCTCATGTTGCATCCAAGATCACGAGAAGCCAACAACATTCTAGCAACCTAATCCTCATTGTTATGGGCTTTTTTTTGTTACCCAGAAAGTTTTGTATAACTGCCACGAATGACAGCCACGCTGTTTTCTCCGGTCATTCATCTTTATAACAAATTCCACTTTACCCATGGGGGTACGAATTTGATGTCCATCAAATTCGCTTGCTTTGATTTTCTCAAAAAATAAATCAGGAAAAGCAGAAACTATGCTACTGAAAGCATTCCCTTCCAGCAATCATTGGCTTCACAAACTGCTTCCTAGTGTAATCTCGTCGGTTGTCACTCGCGAGCGAGGATGACGTCCTGTGGGTCCTCAGGTGGCTGAGAAGGCCCAGTCGCGACCGGCACTGTTTCTCACACATCCCGCTGATGGTGCCAGTGGGGAAGAATGTTCATTACCCTAAACTTAGGAAAGTATAGATTGTTGTATATTTTAAACTTCTGGACAGGGGGGTAGGTTCAATAACCTAAACTTAGAAATATTAGAATGTTTAGTATTGTAAACGTAGAGACTTATGAGGGAGAATGTTCAATAGCCCAAATTTAAGGAGGATGGAGAATATTAAATGGTTTAAACTTAGTGAGCTGGAGAAAGTTAAATAGCGTAAAATTAGGGAGGGAGGGAATGTTCAATAGCTGAAATTTAATGACGGGGAAGATTGGTCAATAGCCTCAACTTAGAGAGCGTAAGAACAATCAATAGCCTCCTAAACTTACGAACGGTTAAGAATGTTCAATAGCTTAAACTTTCGAATGGCTAGAATGTTCAAGAGACTAAACTTAAAGAGAGAGAGAGAGAGAGAGAGAGAGAGAGAGAGAGAGAGAGAGAGAGAGAGAGAGAGAGAGAGAGAGAGAATGCTAAATAAGCTAAACTTAGGGAAAGTGAGAATGTTCAATAGAAAAAATTAAGGGCGGGTAGAATGTTCATAACCTAAACTTAAGGAGTAGGGGAATGTTTAATAGCATAAACTTAGGGAAGGGTAAATGTTGAATAGCATTAACTCAGGGAAGGTTAATGTTCAATAGCATGAACAAACGGACGGGTAAATGTACAATAGCATAATTTTAGGGAAGGGTAAATTTTCATTAGCCTAAACTTAGGGAGTAGGAGAATCATGAAAAGCCTAAGCTTTGGGGTCACTATTTTAAATTGATGACCTGAATTTCTTTGCAAATCATCATTCATTAAAATCAGTGCTGGGAAATCGAATCGAATTCGAATCGATAAACCTTTAAAATCTATATATTTTAGAACTCGAATCGAAAAAAAATTCGAACTGAAAATTTTTGGAAAACTCGAATCGAAATTTAAACTCGAACCGAAAAGAATTAAAAAACTCGATTTCGAACTTGAATCGATTATAAATATAAGTTTGAAGCGAAAACGTCGAGTGTCATTAATAAAATAATTTAGGAATTCTAAGAAATAACAGTGGTTTAACTTGTAAATAGTAGGTAAATGTATATTTTAATGTTTCGTCCTAATCCTAGTCGTAATCTTGTTTTGCTAATCACAGAATGACCCAAAGCTAAACTTTTCTTTTGTTCCGAGCTTTTAAATCCCTAAGAGATTTTGAATTTAAATTTATGTCAAATATATTAACCATATGGGTGTCAAGTTTGCTTTTAAAAGAGCTTAAATTATTCTTATAAGATATTATTTGCATTCTGTATGTTTATTGCATAATATTTCAATATAATAATGAAAATTTGTAATTTATGCTTTACCAGTTTTTTTGCACAATGTTTTAATGTACAATGTTTAAAAATGCTTCTTGGGTTCTATATTTTTATTGTATAATATTTCAATAGAGAAAAAAATATATGTAATATCCCATTAAAAACTTCTATTTGACTACCTTTTTTTCATCTTTACATACGGTTCCCGTGCATTGGGTTTTGCGAATATTTTACCCATTAATTTCAATAGAAAACAACAGAGTGAATTTGGGCATCTGGTACATATGGATATCTATAGTAAACAAGAAATAGCACAGTAAATAACGAATTTACCTTAATTCAAGGAAAATGTGTAATAACAGGGGAAAAAGTTTTATAAGTTACTTTGTTATAAATTATATTTTAAGAGGAAAAAGGATATAGAACTCTGAAATAATAGATTTAAGAATTTAAAATGCAGACTGAACTCGAACTCGAATTGAATTCGAATCCAAATCCAGATTAACCCATTAACGCCCACGATCCCCATTTGGGGATTACCTTATATTTTAAGTATTTCTTGAATATGAAATGTTATTACGTTATTTTATAGATTGCATTTAGCAGTTTAATGCATTTTCTGTAATATTACACCAATTTTCGCTAATGTTGGTACTCCTGGTGACGGAAAGTTAGTAAACATTGTTACTATCTTCGAGGTAAGTCGACATTCAATTCAAGCAGGATTTCAAGTTATACTTTTTTAGATATTTTTCAATATTTTTTATTCAAATTGATTTATTTGATGTTTTAAGTTCCCTCTCTAATAGGAAGTGAGTTTGAACATAAATTATCTTTTAAATGTTTATTTACAGCAATCTAAATGTGTATACTCAAATGAGGATTGTGGGGATTGAAACATCCTAAATATTTTTGCCATAGAGTTAACAACATATACTTAACTTCCCTATTTTTGCAGTTCTTTCTCTTTCTCTCTCTCCCTCTCTCTCTAATCCCCCCACATGTATATATAAATATATATATATATATATATATATATATATATATATATATATATATATATATATATATATATATATATATATATATACATACATATATATATATACATATATATATATATATATATACATATATATATATATATATATATATATATATATATATATACATATATATATATATATATACATATATATATATACATATATATATACATACATATATATATATATATATATATATATATATATATATATATATATATATATATATATATATATATATATATATAAATATATATATATATATATATATATATATATATATATATATATATATATATATATATATATATACCGTTTATTTTATTTTTCAGAATATAATGGATCCACCTCTTATATCCGCATGGATTTTTATAAAGCAAGTCATGCTCGAGAATATCTTGAAGAAAATCCAAATCCACCTGGTGATGACGTTAGCGTTGTTGATATAGTTGAAATGCCACCACCTGTCAGTGAACTAACAGTTGAAGAAGACTTGGATGATGACGCATTAGATAATGAAAACTCCGATCCAACTTACATTCCGTCAGATGCACCCAAACTTCATATCTCTGAAAATAACACATGGAAAAAAACTAGGCCTTCCTTCACGAAATTAGGCGCACCAACGGATGGAGCTATTACAAGAGCAAATGATATAAAAGACATCTTGGTAGGTAAGAACCCAGTAGAACTGTTTTAACTGTTTTTTTTCTGAAGAACTTTTGTTAGATATTTTGCAAACAGTCGGTATTATATGCTAGGCAAAAAAAAAACAAGCATGACTTTACTCTTAGCACAAACTGTTTGAGAAATTTTATAGGGATTTTGTTTTTTATTTTTTACTGGTTATCACAGACTTCCAAGTGAGTGGCAGTACTGGACCTTGGATAAAGATATGTCTTTACCAGTTATTAGAAATGTTATGTCCCGTAATAGATTCATTGAAATAAAATGTTATCTGCACTTAGTTGACAACACAGAAGCTCAAAACAACCTTGAATGAAAATTCAAACAGTTTGGCATATTTTCCAAAGAGCTTTCAAATGATGAGCAGATTGCTCAATATTATGGGAGAAACAGTTTGAAACAATTTATTAGAGGTAAGCCAATCAGATTTGGATTCAAACAGTGGGTAATGTGCTGTGGGACAACTAGGTATTTTTACTGCATGGAATTATATCAAGGAAGAGCTAAAGGTATTTGTGAACAAGGTAGAATGGAGGGTCTTGGAACAACAGTAGTGAAGAAAATTGTAACCCATCTTCCACATCCCAGTGATCATGAAATTTACATTGACAATTTTTTAACCAGTCATAAATTGCTTACGGAGATGGTAGATATCGGCATTCGAGTTATAGGAACAACTCGTGCAAATCGTACAGGAAGATGCCCTCTCATTGATGACAAAACAATGAAAAAGAATGTAAAGGGATCGTATGATTATAAATTTTATCACAAGAAAGAGGTTTTGTTCGTCAAATAGTATGAAAATAGTTTAATAACAATAGAAACCAATCACCAGGAAATAGATCGGATTCTTTCAACCAAAAGGTGGTCGGCTGCAATGAAGAAGGAAATAAATGTGCCTCAGCCTCAGGTAATTGCTTCTTACAACAAGTACATGGGAGGCGTTGATCACCTTTATTGGTTTATTCAAAAGTAAAGAATTGCAGTGCAATAAAAAAATGGTACTTTGCCCTTTTATCAAACTGCCTTGATAAAGCTGCTATAAATGCATGGATTCTGTACAATGCATCTAATGGAAGCAAAGTATCATCGCTTGATTTCAAGCGTTCAGTCACAAGAGCCTACTTGCAAACTGAATCTTCATCTGCACGAAATTCTTCAGGACGCTCCAAAATTTATATAAAAGTGTTTCCTACCCTACGATTTTCTCCCATAGAGCACATGATAGAAAGAACAGTTGGCGGAAAACAAAGAGAATGTGCAGTGTGTAAAAAGAATGCCAGAAAACAATGCATAAAATGCAATGTTGGATTACATCTTGGTGAATGTGAAAAACAATGGCACAGAAAGTAACCAAAAAAGTAATCGTAGTAATTCCTGAATAAAAAATAAAATTGAATAATTTTATTATCCTATTCCTGTTTCTACTAATCTATAAGTTCTGCAAAATGAAATTCAACTACTTTTAAAAGGTTTCACATTATCATTGAAATTTCACATCCAGTGCCCGCGATCCCCAAATGGGGATCAAAATAAAGCTATTATTCCTATATTAGATTTTTTTAAATTCATTAATCCTTTTAATGAGATAAAATGAACACATTTACCACATAAAAATCTTCAAACAAAATTTGGGCGCTAATGTGTTAAAAAATCGAAAAGCCGAAAAATTTGAAACGAAAAGAAAATATAGAGAACTCGAATCAAAATCCGAATTGATATTTTGAAAAATGCCAAACTTAAATCGAAACTCGAATCGATATTCATTTAAGTTCCCAGCCCTGATTAAAAACCATCGCTGAAAACTTGCTCAAAACAAAATAAAAATAGCCCACATTATTAAAAGTCTTCTTCGATTAAAAGTATTTCAAAATAGGGCGGTAGTCCCGTAAGAAACAGAAGATATAAACTAAAAATAATGAAAAAGATATTTTTGAGGAGTTTTAATCTTCGATTATTTAAAGATTAATTATAAACTTGACAAGGGAACTTGCAGCTCGCGTGAATGAATAGCTTCTTGGAGGTTAATGGGAAGGCTGGCACTTGCCGACCAACGATGGTGGAGGCCGATGAAATGCGACTCTCTAGAGTTGCTTTGCTTTGCTTTGGGTAGTCTTTCGAGGTCGATAATAACGGATGACCTCATATTGAGTGAGATCCTCTAAGCTCCTGATCTATGTGGTTCCTTTCTGTAGTTTTGATCGTAACAAGAATTGAAGACCCTTGTTCAAAAAGGTATGTTACTGAAAACGGGAGAATAGCTTTATTCGCCTCACTAGTCAGACTTCAGAGTGGGCTTAACTTTAAGTTGGGTACAAAATTTGACTATTCGAGGTTTTCAAAGCGATGTTCCTCTACTTGATTTTCTTGAAGTGCTATAAGGTCATCTTGAAAATTTAGATATCCGCTTCAATTTCCATGACATTCACCTAAAAAACATTTCTGATTCAACTATGCTGGTTGAAGTTAACGTTTTCTTGAAAATATCTGTCCATTTCTTATTCGAAAATATTTTTTATGTCAGCAAGGGCTATTTCTAACGAATTTTCCACCACATCACTTAGTTCTGGAAAAGCTGCAGTTTTTTTCTTTGGCCAACCTTTGTCTCCAGAGCAAGTTCTCTCTTGAATGAGACAATGTTTTCACTGACGTCAACCGTAATAGAGGATTTCGGCCCTGCATGTCTTATAACTAAGCATGTTTTTTTTTGCATATAAATATCTTAGTGATGTGATCCCAGCTCTCCATTCCTTGAAAACATTCACACTTTCAATCGCATCATTTAGAGCCCATGGAGGACTGGTTGCAACCGCGGATAAGCAATGATTTATTGATGTAAAAAACAGCGAATTATTATGACATGGGTTTTCTGCTTTAATGCAAGTAACAAAACCCACATGACTTTCCATCAGCGATGGAGCTCCATCAGTACATACGACGAAACAATTTAACAAGTCTAGATCATATTTCTTGAAAAAAATGTTGATCATATTAAACATGTTTTCTCCAGTGATGGTGTTTGACAGGAAATTGCAGAAGAGAAATTCCTACAGAATGTCATTTTCCCTGTACCTCACAGAGCTATTATCATTTGAGGGTAGTAATTGAAATTATCGAGACTGGAAATGAACTTCATGCTGCCATACTTGCAAATCTGTTTACAGATTTGCAAGTATGGCAGCATGAAGTATGGCAGCATGTTAGTATGGCAGCATGTTAGGCTCCAACGTTTTAGTTGTACTTTATTTCAAAACAAGGGAGAGGAAAGAGTTGTAAAGAATTACGCCCAATTAATTTCTTCCCAGCACTATATATACAAATTACTTACAAAACTCAGAACCTACAGACAAAGCAGCACACTTGACTGCAACCAGCGCCAAAACAAGGAAGTTTCAGGAGTAACTATAGTAATTATGATCATCTGCAGGCTATTCATCAAGTAGTATAGACAACGAATGAATACGAAATACATTTCCACATTTTATTTGTAGATTATGAAAATGCCTTCGACTCAGTAAACACGGATACAGTTGTAAAACATTACAGAAACCATGAATTAACAAAACCTACATTGTCATACCCCTTCACATATATAGTGATGCAACATCATCATTTAGTTTTTACTCAGTGAGTAATAAAATACAAATAAAGCAGTGCTATAGGAGGTTCCCAGCTGCCATAAAGTGATTCTACCACTGCATGAGCAGATTTTCAGGAATTTCGAGTAGGGACAAAATTGAATAAGAATTAATGGGAGATAATTTTCAGGGGCGGTTTTAGGTTGTGCGGGACCCTCAAATCAATGGGGGGCACGAATCTTTAAAATAAAATTTCTTTTTAAACACTATCAATTTATTGATAACACAGGCCTGCGTTTGAAAATTTTTTGTATGTTCCCCAGGATTTCTCTGTGGTTTCTTAATGAATCCAACCTCCTGAGCTCAAAAATGAATTTATTTTTGTTCAATCAGGTCAGATTTTCTCAGTACAGCATACACCATTTTCATTGAGATTACCTCATTTTTTCTGAATTTTAAAAAAAAAAAACTTTATCTATCTAATAATGCATTATTACTGTTATATAATCTAAACAGGAATACACGTATTTAAACTATAATTCTTTTAATAAACAAAAAATAAAAGAATGCAACATAATAAAGAAAATAATTATAATTTCGAAGAACAGACGCCCTTGACGATTTTCGTTTGTGCCTGTCATCTGGTGCATCACGCTTCAAACACCAACAGTAGTCAGCAAGCATGTTTCCGTTCCATTTACACTGGTACCTGGATTCCATTGTTTTTATGTCCTGGTGGAATCTTTGCCCCTGTTCTTTACTGTAATCCCCGCAGTTGTCGGGAAAATAATCCAGATGGGACTGTAAAAAGTGTATCTTTATAGAAAATTGTTAACTAGAGCTTCGAAAGCTTTCCAGGCATCTTTTTCTATGTCCTTCATTGATGCATCAAATTGCTGATCAAGTTCCTGATTTGAAGTCCATCAAAAATTCCCCCATGGAGCTTAGCGTCACTGATTTGTGGAAATTTTTGAAGAAGAAATTTAAAAGCTTGGCCTACTTTATTAAGGGTTTTGACATAATTTTTCATTATGCCAAGCTTTATATGCAGTGGAGGGAGGAGTATTTTTTGAGGAGGCACTAAAGGTTCAGCTATCACATTGTTTGATCTAATTCTAAATGCTTCTCGTGGAGGCCAAACCTTCTTCTCATAGTGCATACTATCTGCACGACTGTCCCATAAACATAGGAAACAGGGATGCTTCGTGTAGCCTGTTTGCGTCCCAAGCGTAAGAGACACTACCTGAAAAAAATTTAGCACGTTATGTAAATTCAGTGTAATATTTCTAAAAACAAATTCAAAGTAATATTTCTTAAAACAATAAGAATATGAATATGTACTGAAAAATCCTGTATGCCGATGCATTAAATCATCGTATTGGAACTTATTGGATATATGTACATCTTATTTTGAGTTTATTGAGTTGTGTTGTATACCTTCTCAATTAGGATAAGTTCCCCATTAACCCAATATGATGCATTAACCTATAGGGACACACTTTAACAAAAAATATAACTAAAAAATGACTCATGATTTCCAGATTTGCATTCTTGTAAAATGTAAGTTGACCAAAAGGTGATAAAAGTATTAACAATTAAAAATGAAAATGTCAATATCAAAAAGCTTAGAAATGCCAAGTGAAAAATGATCTTACCTTTAAGTCACCACATATCCTCCATTTATAGCTAGAGTAATTTATTGCATCCAGCAATTTTTTCATATTTTCATAACTTTCAGTAAGTTGGATTAAATGGCCTATAGGAACGGAAGCTATCTTGTTACCAATATTCAGTAACACAGCTTTTAAACTTCTACTGAAGGAATCTATGAACAGTCTTCATTCTAATGGGTTGTAGGGAATTTCAAGGGCCTAAACAAGTTCTTTAATATTGACGCAGTATACTAAAGAGCTGGAAGAATGCTGTAAAAAATAGCTTCGAAACTCTTGTTCTCTATTTCTGTACCCCCCTAAATGTTTTTCTTAAGCGAGAAGATTACTTTCACGAAGTCGAGAGCCAAAAAGTTGTGTATTCGCCTTTGAAACCCCCAGATCCCTGGTCAGGTCATTTAACTGAACTTGAGTGAATGGTCTTGCGACCATATCATGTGTGGAAACCTGATAAGACTCAGATGTGTCATAATCTTGGTCAATTCCATATTAATCTCTTCATGTACCTCTATATGTTCAGGGGGAGAAGGTATAGGAATTCCTGGGCCATGGGGCAGGGGCTTGATGGCAGAAGAGACATCCGGATATGCCACACTATGTTTATTCTTCTTATTTATACCTGTGGAAAATATAATTGCATATTACATAAAGGAATTGATTTGGAGTTCAGATAGTACATAAATGTTTAGTAAAGGATATGTTCATGCTGAAGTGAACTATGTTAGTTTTTAATTTTATGCTAAGTCTTTGCATAATGATGACATTTTCAGGAGCCAGTATAATACAGAAAGCTTAAATACTTGATACAATGCTCACCTTTAAGATTTGTCATGCAAAAATAGCAGTCCGTAGTGTGGTCCTTGCCATCTCTCCACACCATGGGAACACCAAAAGAGAGGGACTTCTGTTCGCCCTGACTCCAGCGTCTTAAACTTATGTAGCATCCCTTGCAGCAGATATGTGGTGCAAAACCTTTATCTTGATCTCTTAGCCTTACTCCAAAATATGCATGATACAAAGATTTAATTACAGGAGAGATTGTACATTGCTGCTCGGAAAATTCACTTTGCCGCAAACATAGCAAAATCTGTCGGAGCTATTCTTACATTTTCTGTTCATTTTTAACTCAACCACTATTATTATTATTCTTATTATTATAATGCTAAGCAATTTTTAACCTGCAAAATATAAACCTATTTGCATAATTACTTAAAATGTACACAAAATTTACTGCGAATAGAGCAGTGCAAAAACTATTGAAATTTGATGTAATATAGGAGATGTATAAACTATAAAATTATTATCACCCCCTGTCTCGCAAAAACTGGAGGTGATAGAGAAAAACGGATGACAGATTCGGATTTAGGAGGTCAATTTTATTAAGAAACACTATAGAAAACCTAAGGTACATTTTTGACGCAGACCAGTGTAATTAATTAGCTAAATGACCATTTCACAATTGAATATTACATATTTGTTTTGTTTTTTTATCCTTAACACTACAAAATAACTAAATACTAATAATTACAAATAAAAATGATGCAATGAGTGCTTTTTATCTATTGCAGGGAATTCGTTCAGTTCACTTGATTATATCTTAGTAATTTTTTTTCTAGCCTTCTTACTTGCAAACTCTTTGATGACATCAGTACAATTAAGCTCTCTTAATTTCTCATCCTCAATGCTCAAGAGGGTGAGGGAAGACAAACGGTCCTGCCCCTTTTGGTGTTTCTTTGATACCTCTTGATTAGCTTCATCTTCGAGAATGATCGCTCACCAGTGCAGATTGTGACAAACATACAGAGATAGATTCGTAATATGATTTAAACATTAGAAAATGTTTCCACTGTGTCGTTTATGTGTATTATCACATGCATTTCTAGTTCAGGATCTTTTGCAGCCTTTGTGCCACCTGATGAAGTAGCACTTTTAGGTGAATCTCTTGGAAATGGAATGGATTTAATAACATGTACAAATTGCAAAAGCTCCGACTCCACCCCAGCCTCCAGGTTCTTATGATATGAAGACACAAGCTTTTTAGTTGATGATTTAAGGTCAGTGTTGTTTTGTTTGAGATTTCTGATAAAAAGCCAAATTTCTCTCGAATGACGCTGTAAGTAGCAAGGCGTTGTTGCAGGGCAGCACAAAACTTGTCAATGATGGGCACGAATGCCTTCAATATAAACTTCTCTCTCCCTGTCAGCGTAACATCCTCTGCGGAGTCTAGTTCATCATGGTGACGCTTGCGCTTCCTAATACGGTGCGTGTCGGGGAAGAATGCATCATTAGACGCTTATGACACTGGGATCACATTTAGCCATAGCTCTTTCTCCAAAGTCATTACACTGGGGTCTCCGGTATTTAGCCAATTGTAAAAGATACTCTAGCAGTGCGACAGCTGCATTGACGGAAAGAGCAGATTTTTGCAACTGGATATTGTTACTCTGAAATCTTTCCAATACGGTATCCCAAACTTAAAAAAGAAGCACCGCTTCAATATTTTTCAAACCTTTCAAATCAGTCATCTGAAACAAGAACTGAAACAAGTGGTCTACTTGTTTCAGTTCTTGTTTCAGATGACTGATTCTGATCTAAGAAAACTCTTTTGTATGTTCTATTGAGAGCAGCTACAGCATCTGCTCGTGCTAACCAACGGCTGTCTGAAAGTATTTTGACAATTTGCAACTTCTTTTCTTTATTAGTCTGTAGTACCTCACAATGTTTCCTCCAGCGATAAGTAGATGCAACAAGAAAGGAGTACATATTTTGTATCAGAGCAAACAATGACACTGCAGCAGGGCAGCTTTCTACAGCACACTTAGCTACTAAGTTTAAGGAATGAGCCATACATGGTATGTACTCAGCTTCACTACACTCATCTTTTTATTATCTCTTGGGTTCTCTGATATTTACCGGGCATGTTGCTGGCGTTGTCATGGGACTGTCATCGGTAATCGAGAACTGGACTGTTCTTCTCTTTAAGAAAATCAATAACAATTGTAGCAATAACTCTGCCAGTGTGGCTTCGCATGGAAATGAACTGCAAAAACCTTTGAACTGGACCTGTAGTAGGCAGTATATAACGTATGTGAAAGTAAGTTGATTCATGTGTGAAATATCAGGTGTAGAGACAACAGAAGTTGAGAAATACTTTGCTGTTTTTACTTCATCTGTTATTGAGCACATAACTTTTTCTGCCATTATTCCAATGATTTTCTCAGGAATGCTATGGAACAAGTAGAAGGTATGACTACTACCTTTGTTTGCGTGTTTTTTGCTACGTTATGACAAAAAAACTTTCATATGTGCCCAGCAGCTCTAGAATCTCAAGATAGTTTCCATTGTGTACTGATCCAATTATCTCATCTTTACCTGAATGTCTAATCCGCGTTAACAAAGTAGCTTAAAAACATATACATACCTCATCAATACTGCATGCCAGTACTCACATTCACTTTCATATTGTTGTACCAGATTAAATTCAATCCGGGCACTCACAGCCTTTCAATATATCATTTCGACCATTCTTTTCCTGTGCTGATCTGACCTACCATAAGATTCTATTTTATACCTAGCCTTCTTCCAGTCATTGAAGCCAATTGTGAATGAACTTTCCCCCTTTGAAATAAGCTTGCAATGAAAACGATACACTTTGCAAGTTGTTTTAGAGTAACAGAGCCATTTAAGATTAATTTCTTGGGCAGATAATGAGTGAGTTCGAGGGAATAATGTCTATGTACAGTGAAGGGTTCTGTTTAGATCTTTCACAGCTGACCATTTTGAATCACCATCGCAATGTCTACATTCTGCACTTCCCTTTTTCAACCAATATTCACACACATTTCCAGGAATTATTTTAGGCCATAATCCAAGATCAGTCTCAAATCCTTGTTCAGTAACTGTATTCAGAACTTTCATTTCTTCTTATTGTTTCCTAGTTGCCAATGTGTTCAGGTTCAATTGCGCTAGCCTCACTAGGTTCAGTACTAGTTGTGGCTTGACTGGCTTCTCCAGTTGTTTCAGGCGTAATTGGTGTCTCAACTGATTCAGATTCAGTTTGAGTTTGTGGTTTTGCAGAATCAAATACTGTAGGGTAAGTCAACCATTGAGTTATTTTTGGTAGTTTTTTTCTTCTTTCGAAGGATTTTTCCTTTTCTTGTCGTTTAAAAGAACTAGATTAATACTTTCTCTCTTCATTACGATCATGACTTGTTGATTCTGTATTGTACCTCAGTGTAGCTTCACTGCCTTATCCTGGACCAGAAAAACATTAGTATTAATACATTTTAATTATTATATATTTACTATAAATAAAGAATTAAATATATTTTTATATATATGAATTATTAATCACTCATTATTTAACATTAAATAAGGAAATAGTCCCTCAAGCTTCGCAAACTAAACTTATAATAAAACTAACTAACTAAATAAATAAAACTAACACTAAATTGGCTAAAGAAGCAACAAAAACAGGAAATAAGCTAAAAATCAAATATTCACCAGGTGAAATCTACAATAAATTAAAAAGAAATAAATATTTAAGACATAGCAAAAAGAGGGATCGAAGAAAAATAGGCTTCTACCAATAATAAAACCTCACTTCGGAAACATAAATACAAGACAACCAGAATGAATCAAGTGTCCCTCGCTAGAATTAGATTAGGGGTGATCAATCTAACTCACAGGCTCTAATTCACTAATACTATGAGACTTCAATGTGAGGTGTGTCACACTTTCATCTCTGACAGACACTTCATGTTTGAATGCACCACATAGATATGAGGATAAACTGCAAGAAATAAAAATGAGGCTGCAAAAGCATAATTTACCAATTACATATGAAAATAGGATTAATAAAAATACTCCAAACCATTTGATAAGGAATTTTTGATATTAAATTATTTCACAAATCAAAACACACAGGCGGAAACTTTATTATACACCATAAGTATAATAATAATAATGATAGGTAATTATTAAAGTAAAACAATAGCAATAGTTGGAGTAAAAGTAGCAAATGAAATAAAAGTAGTAGTAGAAGAAGAAGAATTGGAGATAGTAATAAAGAAACTATTAAATAGTTTATATTATTTCCCTTTATCAAAGTAATATGAAAACATTTAATATGCAAATACCAAATACAGAATATTGGAATATATGTAGGATAGATAAATTAATGCTTGTTAATCTTTCACATCTTGAAATTATAAAAGAATATGAGTAAAAAAAAAAACTCACTCCTATTATGTGGCCAATTTCCCAGAGGGTGTGTTGAATACCAAAAAATACAATTATCTACTCAAATAATAGATGGACTTCATTTTTATTATATATATATATATATATATATATATATATATATATATATATATATATATATATATATATATATATATATATATATATATATATATTAGGGTGCCCCAAGATCATAAAGGAAAAAATTAAACATGTTTTTTTTCACTTGCTCGTGTTTTGCCTGTGTTCACACATGCATAAGAAGAGTTCCTGTGAAATTAGAAGAAATTCGGAGAATATTTAAGGGTCGCGACAAACTGAACAATTTTCTAATATCCTTCAAAAACAAAGAAACAAACTGAAAATATCCCACATTTTTAGAAAGAAATTATAAGGAAACCAAAACAGACAATTTTTATCGTTTCCATTCAGAAAGCCTTTTTTTCCCACCCCACAAGTTTTCGGTGGTGGTGGAATAACTGGAGGAGATACTTCTCTTGTGCGGCCAATTGGAATAGGGCGATGCCTCGCTTCGCGGCATCGTTGACTACTCGGAGGCCAAGTGCCCGTTTCCGAGCGTCCTTGAATCGGTCGTCCTCCTCCTACAATGCCGGGTCCTTTGTCATGAAAGCCCTCGTCCGCGAGGTGTTTCTGAAAGAAGGAACTGTCTTCGAAGTGACGAAGGACGAAAGGGAGGTAGACATCGTCATCTTTTTTCCCTGCAATTGCTTGATTTCCTTCTTCAAGGCGGGCTTGTCCAATGCCTTAACTATCTGCTTCTTTTCCTCCACATCAATCCTTGAGTCGAAGAAGGCCAGTCCCGCGTTTTCCTCGGAAACGTACCACAGGTGGCGTCTCAGGGCTTGTTCTGTTGCCTTGGCAACGGTTTGGTGAGGGTATGTCTTGAAGATCTCAAGGAAGAGCACATCGTTCAACGGAGCTTTCACAAAAATTGGTGCATCATACCATTGTTTACCGTACACCAGAGCAACGAAGATGGCTACTTGTTCCACTCCGGCCTTCTCTCGATCAGTCAGCGACAGCTGGGATTTCAGCATCTGAAGCTTGAGGTAGTAGATGGCCTTGGACATCCACTGGGCTTGATGGATAGCTCTAGGACGGTGGAATGGTTTGGCTGGACCTTCACCCCCGAGGATCAGGTAGGAGAGACGGAGAAGTTCTTCATAGTCCTCCCTGGGATGGGCCTTCGACATCAGAGCATCCTTCAGGAAGGTCAATGCGTCGACCTTCAGCTTGCTGGCAGCGTCATTAGTAGCGAAGAACTCTACGAGGTCCTCCGATGTTTTCACCGTCTCTCTCTGCAAGGAATCCAGGAAGGACAATCGATCACGGTGTCGTTTGAATATTCCAATGTCAGGACCAGAGGAAGAGCCGAGGCTGGCTTCGAAGACATCCTTGAGGATCACCTCGTGGACATGATGGCGGCAAGCCAACCAAAGCAAGCTTCGTTCGAGTTTTTGCTCAATCCGAATGCAAGCACTTTGCACCATGTCAGTGTTCGAAGATGTGGTGTTGAAACAGAAGGCGATGATCTTCTCCCTGACGCCTGCTTCGTCCACTTCCTTCAAGATCACTGAGGCCACGTTTCTGCCAGTCGGATCCGAGCTTACCGGAACCCCAAGAAGGAACTCGGCGTCATCTTCCCCTGTGAGGAGGACGGCGATGCGGTCCTCCGTATCGTCAAAGAGGGACGGAAGGAGTTTTCCGTCCCAATGCAGAACAAATTTATCAGGTATCTCCTGGTTCCGCAGTTCCACGATCTTCTCGGCGGCTTGCTCTCTCCCAGCAATTCGTTCTCGATGGACCGTGCTCTTCGAGACCGCCATACTCCCAATGTCGATTCCAAGAACTTGAGAGATAGCTGCGAACGTTGCATGCTGGACGGACAACTTCTCTCGATCCTAAGTTGAAATGAGGTCAAGATCATTCACGGAGATCGATGGCGACTGTTTGAGATGTTTCCTCGGGCTTCGGGATCCACGAGCCAGTGATGACGTCGTCGAAACTGGACTGCTGCTGCTGCTACTGCTTTGGCTCTGGATTTCCGCCCTTTCAGTCAGCCTGGCAATGTCGCTGTCTTGACGTTCCCGGAGCTGCTTGAGTTGATTTCCGCGCTCGACCTGCTTTTCCACCTTTTTTGCTGACACGAGGTCAATTCCAGCCATGGATGATTCCCCTCTGTCTTTTCTCTGACTCCGTAGGAACTCCTTATCCACGTCTTTCACGTCTGCCCGTTGAAGAAAGGAGGAGTGTGCGAGGTCGAAGATTCCTTGGAGGTCTCCCTTGAAAATCTCCTCATCCATTCGATGTTTCGGCCTCTCTTTGCTCTTGTTCTTCTTGAGGTCATTGTACGCTTTTACCAGCTTTAACAACTTCGTACCGATGTGCGTTACTGTTTATAAGTCTCACAATTATATACATTGACGCTTTATTGAATCGGCACTTATAAAAGAAATTCCCAACTTTAATACTTCCGATGGCAATTCAATACTAATACCTTAATAAGCAAGAAATTCATACTTCCGTTTCACACAAATGCCGACACATTTCATCTTAGCGCCACTGATTTGTGTGTTTGTACGTTAAGAAACTTCTGTATCTCACATGTTCACTAGCGACTGACAATGACGGATGTCTCCGTCGAAACCTGGTTTCGCATATAAAATTAGTCCTATTACTGTGGTTTTATCACTATATATATATATATATATATATATATATATATATATATATATATATATCTCTATCTCTATCTTTATCTCTTTATCTCTATCTCTTTGTTTCTAGAGAGATAGAGAAATTAGTCGGAAGTTTACAAGTATTAAGTGTTCAGAATGTCTGGCAAGAAAGGACCTGGTGCGCTAAAATATACGTGCTCCAAATGCCAAAAAAACAAGTGCTGCGTAGATTTCCCGGAGGGGTGTTTCTCAAAATGCCACCCTGGAAGTATCTGCACGGACTGCGTCCTAAGGGCAGAACTGCAGGAGCTTAAAGATCTGCTCAAATCTTCTGAGAGTAAATCACGCCGACAGGAAGAAAAAGTAAAGATCGTCGAATCTGAGCATGCGAGTCAAATCCGTCATCTTGAAGCCAGGATTGCAGAGATGACAGCCAAGATAGAACAACAGGAAACTCCCAACGACGCGGGTGGCTCTTCTGTTAAGCCCTCAAGCACCACGTTGACAGAGACAGGCCACTTACCCGACATCCCAGAGCCAGCTGCTGCTGAGGTTACTCAGGGCGTCAAAAAAAAGAAAAGGAAGAGGAAGAGAGGAAAGAAAATAAAAGTGACAGTAGAAACAGTAGATAAAACAGAAGAGAAATTAGAAACGTAAGAAAAAACGAATAAGAAAAAGAACAAAAAAGTGTGAAAGAAAGAGAAATCGAAAGAGCCTCTACTGAAAGGGAAGCCTCTGTCCTCTTAACCCAAATGCACGAGGGTCATCGTGATCGGTGACTCCCAAGCACGAGATCTACAACCCTTGCTAGCGGCAAGCCTTCGCACCAATGTGCATGCACTCGTCCCAAGTACAAGGGACAGCAGGTAGCGACCCCGCCCATCCCGGTACCAGGAAAGGCAACGTGCGCGAAGATCACCCAGACTGGGAAATTCGACAAGAATGTGCCGAACAGTCCGGGGGACGACGCAGTCGTCATAATAGAGTGCAGGGGAGCGCTACATCAAATAGTAATGTGTCACACCAGTGTGTCCGATTCGGAGACGACAGAAAGCAACCTGAAGCCGCTGCGGCATTAGGGGATAGGTCTATGGGAACAGTCACGGCGACAGGGCACGCAACTTTAAGTTCCCTTCGACCGTCTCCCATCTTCTTTGCCAAGCAGTCCGAAGAGCTGCCCGTATTCCTGCCATGTAGTCGGTGTGAGGAAGAGCAAAACGCTGGTGCGGTCGCAGAGTCCTCGCGGACTCTTTGGTGGCCTCATCGGCACGCTCATTCTCCAGGAACCCAACAGAAGATAATCTCGACATCCGCCCGGCTCGCCAAAGATGTGGCATCACGGATATCGCGAACCAGGGGATGCGGAGATTCCAATGCCCCGAGAGCACTCAGGGCGCTCTATGAGACGCTATAGTTCACAATCCGGTCTCCGAACCGGGCACGTCGTGTAATCTGCCGTAGCGAGTGGTGTATTGCCACCAGCTTGGCCGTGAAGACAGACGCAGCGCCTGGCAGAGCCCCGCTAACTTCAAACAGAGGGGATACGGCGTGGAAGCCGACCCCCTCTTGGGACTTGGAGGCATCCGTATAAACTCGCACGGTTCCAGCGTGACACGAGGTGTGATCCAAAGAAGTCGAACACAATACTCACCACACTGTAAAAGCTTTGGGAGCAGAGGCGTGGCGACAAATAGTGAAATGTGGGACCCTCCAGGGTGGCGTCCTGGGCAGAACCAGGGGAGCCACCGGCCCGAAAGCTATACCTAGCTCTCGAAGAAGTTTCCTAGCCTTAAACCCAAAGGGCTTAGGGTATGTCTGGCGTCTCTCGGCGGAATAAGCACCGTTGAGATCAGCTGCGGAAGCAGTGAGAGCTGTTGGCAATTGAGGGAGCCGCCGGGCTTGCGCGTCCAGGCGTGTAATGCACTGCACGCAGGGTAGAGCGAGTGGCATCTCCCCAGCATCGACCAACAGGCTCTTAATGCAGGAAGTGCGGAAGGCACCGGTCGCAAGGCGAAGGCCGGTGTGGTAGATCGAGTCCACCATCTGGAATACACGCTCGGCTGCGGATGCATTAAACTCGCATCCGTAGTCGAGCTTCGAACGAACAAAGGATCGATAAAAAAGTAAGGCACTAGCTCTATCAGCGCCCCAAGCGCTGAACGTCACGGAACGGAGAATATCTATGGCCCGGGTGCAAGATACCCTAAGGCTGCGAATATGAGCCTCCCAGGTGAGGCATCGGTCAAATACAAAACCAAGGAAACATGCGATTCAACCACTTTCAGACCCACCCCATTAAGAAACAAATCTGGGTCTGGATGGAGCCGTGGATGGCGGCAGAAATGCACCACCTTAGTCTTGGCCAAAGAAATCCAGAATTTGTGCGCTTTGGCATAGCAAGAGACAGGGTTCAATGCCTGTTGGAGTCGACGCTTCAGAGTTGGCATCTGGGCCACGCCAAAAGAAATAGAAAGGTCGTTAACGTAGATCGTAGCGAAAACATCTTCTGGCAGCACCGAAGTGATGCCGTTGATGTTCAGTGCAAAGAGGGTGACTCTGAGGACACTTTCCTGCGGGACATCCTCTTCCTGCTCCTTTGGGCCGGAGAGGGCTCCTCCCACCGGTACGCGGAATCGACGATCTCGCAAAACTTTAGATATAAACATTGGGAGGCATCCCCTCGCCCCCATCGTGTGAAGAGTCCCTATGATACCATATCGCCATGCGGTATCATAGGCCTTGTCCAGATCAAAAAACACCGTGGCGTAGTTAGGTCTACGAAGGAAGGCCTCACAGACGGAATTTTCCTGTCGGAGCAGAGTATCCGACGTAGAGTGGAACTTGCGGAAGCCTTACTGTGCAGAAGACAGATGGCCTCCGCTGACCAGGAAAAAGGCTTATCTAACATTTACCAATTTCTCCATCAACTTGCACACGCAAGAGGTTGGAGAGATTGGACGGAAACCATGCAGAGTAGAGTGATCTTTCCCCGGTTTCCGAAAGGCGAGCACAGTAGCGATCCACCAGGAATCTGGGAGGAGACCCTCCACCTAGATCCTGTTCAGCAAATCTAAGAGAAAGGCCATGCCTCGCTCACTTAGGTGTCGAAGCATGGTGTACGGGACATTGTCCGGACCATGGGCGGTGTCTGCGCACGAAGCAAGAGCGGAGCGCAACTCACTCACAGTAAACCGGTCGTTGAAGGGTTCTCCGCCTCTAGGGGTAAAGTTCCGCGACATCACGACGTGCATTGAATGCTGGCGGATCAGCATCCCGGCTAGAGAATGCGGAGAAAGCGGTCGCGAAGGATTCTGCCACGGACGCGGGGTCCGAGATTGCGGTCCCATTCTCCTGGAGAACGGGAGGGGGATCCTGCAAGAACTTGCCCCGAATCCCTTTGACTCACTTCCACACCTGTGCCAGAGGGGTCTTCCTGTTACGTGAAGACACGTATGCCCGCCAAGAAGAGCGGCGGGCGTGCTTCGAAATATACCGGAACCTAGCCCTAGCCCGACGAAATTCAGCGACAGTGAAATCATTAGGGCGGCGCTTATAGCGCATGTAGGCATAACGTTTCTGTTTAAGGGCCGTCCCACACTCGGCTGACCACCATGGGAGTGGTCAGCGTGCAAAAGGGCTAGACGTTCTGGGGATAGTAGTCAGGCCCGCGGCGATGAGATAGAGAATTCAGTTATTTCCTGAAATGCAAGCCATTGCACCCGCGCCAAGCACCACCGAGGTGGGCTCTCAGGCGGCAGTTGACCTAAAAATGATATTTGAATGGGAAAGTGATCACTACCATGGAGGTCATCGACCCTCCCCTCCCAATTAAAATCAGGCTGTGCATCTGAAGAGCACAAAGATAGATCAAGGCAAGAAAAGGAAGTGGTTCTCGGGCAGTGATGCGTAAACTCATCCCCATATAAGACACCTATCTCAAGCTCTTCGATCAGATCGGCAAGGACTTGTCCCCTGGGATTTATTGAGTAATCCCCCTAGAGAGGATGCCTCCCGTTCAGATCTCCAAGCAAGAGATAGGGCCTCGGCAACCCTGCCACGACGCGGCGGAATTTCCCCGCGTCGAAGTCAGTTGACGGTGAAATGTACGCAGAAATGATAGTATACCTCCTATCGAGGTGCAACTGCACAGCCACTGCCTGAAAGGAGGTATCTAAAGTGAAAAGAAGAACGGACACATCATGCCGGTTTAAACTGCGCATTTCCCAGTTCGGCCATCTTGTGGTGGTGGGGTCGCAAGACCTTTATACCCCTGGAGGGTGGGCAGGGTGCACGCGCCTAGCAAGGTCTCCTCCAGAAAAATAGCTAACGGGGAACGGGACAAGACGAGCCTCCACAGCTCCTCCCAGTTGGCCCGGAGTCCACGGCAATTCCATTGAAGGAGTATGCCCTCCAGGCCTAGCTCGGTGGAAATGCGGGGGCCTCCTTCAAACAGAACACCCTCACGGCGTTTCGCCGTACGCTGTTTGCCGGACAAAGCGCTAAAGGCGCTGTCGTCTTCGAGGGCTTATTTGTGGAGGTTGGGCTCGCCATGCGGGTCTTTTCCTCCCTCCGCCTCGAAACCTTAAGCGGGCGTTGCGGCTTCGGAGGCGGGCGGGGGCCCTCTTTTCGAGGAACCCACTCTCCGAGCCACTCAGCCCACCACTAGGCGTGGGGGCGAAGAAACCGAAGCTGATTTCTTGCTGTCCTCCTTTCGGGGAACAGCTTTAGGAACCCCGGGAGATGGCCTAGCAACTAACTTCAGGGGTGTGCCCTCCTGTGAGTCTAGCGACGCGGTGGAGGCGCGTGGCCGTTTCGCCTTACGGGAAACGATCACACTGGGGGAAGGGAGGGGGAGCCCTAGTTTTAGCCGGGGCTGGGTGTGAACCCTTTTGGCCACCAGCTTCACCAGGGGAGCGCCCTGATTGAGTAGAACTTGCAGAAGGGCTCCGAATGGGCGCGGAAACAACCGTGCTCGTTGGCTTGGATCGTTCAGGAGCCGAGGGTGCCTTTCTAACTATTGAGGCATATGACGTCCCAGGCAGAGCCACGCGCACCAGGACCAAGTCCTTAGCCTCGCGGAATCAGAGTCTATCCTGGTCCTGAACGGCCAGGATTTCTTTCTCAAGGAGATATGCACCACATTGCTTCGAAGAAGCGTGGTGTGACTCTCCGCAATTGACACACTTGGCCACACATGATTTAGACTTATCGTGTGCGGCCTTGGAGCAATTTATACAGACGTCGGGTGACCCCGACTTTGTACGTCTACATGAGCGATTCGTATGGCCGAAGCGGTGACAGTAATAGCACCTCCGCGGAAGTGGCACGAATGCCTTTACGCGGTAGCCGTACCAACCGGCACGCACCGACTCAGGGAGCTTGTCACAGGCGAACGTGACGAAGAGTGTAGGAGTGGGTCTCGAGGCCCCTCACTGTTTTCTCATCACACGTTCGACCTTGACCGCCCCATTGTCGTCTAGCTCTAAGGTGATGTCATCTATGGAGTAGTCAACGAGTTCCCTCGCATAAACTACTCCTTTCACAAAGTTCCTGGTAGAGTGCGGCGTCACACTCACCGGGGTGACATGAAGTGTCCGAAAAGCACTTATCTTGGCCACCTCGGAGGGATTCGCCGCATTCGCCAGGGGGCTTCCTTCCGTGAAATGGGTCGCCTTTGGCTCTCTACCAATTACACTAGCCAATGCTCTCCTCTGATGGATTATGTTGCCCTTGGTCAATATGCTGCCATCAGTGGAGCGAATAACGAGTAAGCGTTTGAAGCCAGCGGGCTCAAAAACTCTAGGTAACCTCTGAATGAGGGGCCCCGATGTTCTTGAGGCTTCGCCCTGCGCACTTTTATCCTTAGTCGGGGGCTCCGCACCTGAGGGGGTAGAGGGGCCGGATGTGCCAATCTTGGCTTGGTTGCTTACCGTAGCAGCACACCCATCCGTCTCCGCAGCCCCTGCGGATGGAGATGAGCCCCGAGTCTTCTTAGTTTTTTTTCTGTTATTTTTCTTTTTAGGAGAGGGGGGCGGTGAATGAACCCGCTTCTCCCATCCGCCGTCAGGAGCCCCCAGGCCAGATGGACCGGCCTCAGCCAGGTCCTTCCCTGAAATTGAGAAGGTCCTGGCAGTCGTAGGGGCACTGGTCGGAGGAGATCCCTTCCCTCCTTGTAATGCCTGGGAAACCCTAGCCGTTTGAGGAGGACCTTGCATAGGGGCGGATTCGGGTTCGGTGCTTGGCGCTGAGCCCGGATCCCCCCCTCCCATGAGAGGCTGTACCGTCTGAGGCTGGTTTTCCTCAAGGACCATGTCTATCACAGGAGGGGCCTCCAGTTAACCATCTCCTCCCAGGACATCGCAGGTCGCCTTGGCAGCATCATAAGTCTTTAGTGGGGAGGCACAGGCCTTGACCCCGGCAAGGTTTAATATTCTTGCCAGCAGGTCTTTTGAGGGAAGCGACCAAAGGGGCCTGGCTTCCCTCTCCTCCCTAAGGGGGTTTGCCCTACCGAGCCGCTTGCACGAGGGGTGGTCGGCAATGGGCTGCCTGCTGGCTTTCTTGGCAGTCCCCTTAGAAAGCAAAGGAGGGACTGCCGCTGGAGATAGGGAGGTGCCCAAAAGCACCTCCAGATAAGGGGGTAAGGGGGATTCCCCTACACCCGTAGTCGTAGGAGAGGAGTAAGCCTCCTCCCTGGTTAGAAAAGTTTTTCTTTGGAGCTGCCCGAGAGCGGCTCCGTCGATGGACAAGGGGAAATTACGGGGAGATTTGTATTTTTCTCATCATTGGGCATGGTGACCCTAAATTTTCTACGGGAAGCAATAGCTCATCATCCCTTGCAGTAGCCCGCACTGCAAGGGGTGTGTAGAGGCCTGGCAGAGCCAGGTGCCGCCATTTAGGACCACCCCTCCCGCCTGGTGTCCTGGCAGTCTATCGGCATTGCGGCTCCACCTTGGACATGGCGTAAAATTGATAGAGTGTGAAGAGGAAAGGAAAAGGGATGTGAGGAAGGTATGGGTGGGGATGAAACAGGTTGTTAAAAAAACCCATCCCGAACCGGAGTTCAAAGATTAGGGAACATTGTCCCCTTCCTTCTCAGCCCCGATCTGGGACAGTTGGCTGAGAAGAAGGCCAGCATCTACCCTGTGAAATTAGAGGCTGACCAGAGAAAGTTGTGGGAGAGGTTGTATGAAAAGCGACGAAGTAGGAAAGAGATACAGGCCATCTGAAAGAAGGAGAAGAGGCTAAGCTGGGGTCGGACGGAGTGCTGAGTCCCGTCAGTACGGTGGCCAGGATGGCAAATCGCCGCGCCCCTTACGGGGTATAAGGGTGGCGAAACGTGCCGAGGAGCTCCGAGTGGCGAGACTGTAAATAGAATCCCAAGGAGTTCTTCGGTTATGTAAACAGCCGTAAACCAATCCGCCGCACGATTGGCCCTTTGGTAAATGAGGAGGGTGCATTAAAGCACTCGGATGCAGAAAATGCAAACCTCCTAATGAGAGCAGAACAAGAAATCACGGCTTTAAACTTGAGCTTAAGCGTTACAACCGCGATCTGTGTGTGAATTTTCGCACGTACAGTATCTGCGGTAGCTGGAACGCACTTCCGGTGAAGGTTGTCAACAGCAATTCTATTGACCAGTTCAAGTCAAGACAAGACAAAGTCTTGAAAAGTGGCCGTTTAGGGAGGACGTAAGGCAATTGGGCGGGGATGTGCCCGCTCGACAGCTAGTCCAAAGGTACCCTCATTGAATGGACCGTAAGGTCTTCTAGGGTACCTATTTACTTGTAGCTCTCTCCCTCCCTCCCTCCCTCTCTCCTTCCCCCCTATCTCCCTATTTCCCCCTACGCTCCATATCTCCCTCTCTCCCTCCCTCTCCTTGTAGCTCTATATCTCCCTTCCTCTCCCTCCCAACCCTATCTCCCTCTCTCCCTCCTCAATCCATCTCCCTCTCTCTCTCCTTGTAGCTTTATCTCTTCCTCCCTCCCTCTCCCTCACTCCCTCCTTCCCTCCCTCTCCCTCCTCCTCTCTCTCCTTGCAGCTCTATATCTCCCTCGCTCCCTCCCTCCTTCTCTATCTCCATCTCCCTCCCTCTTTACCACCCCTCCCTTCATCTCCCTCCTTCATTTTCCCTTCCTCCATCTCCCTCCCTCTCTCCGTATCTAGCTCCCTATCTCTCTCTCTCCCTCCTGCTCTCCCTCCCTCTCCTTTCCCTCTCTCTCCCTCCCTCTCCTTTCCCTCTCTTTCTCTCTCTCTCCCTCTCCCTCCTGCTCTCCCTCCCTCTCCTTTCCCTCTCTTTCTCTCTCTCTCCCTCTCTCTTTCCCTATCTCTTTCTCCCTCCATCTCCTTCACCCCCCCTTTCTCTCTCCCTCTCTCTCTATCTCTCAATCACTCTGACGAACAGTTTCGCTGCTATAGGCGAGGCAAGCTCCTTAAGGGTAAAGTCACATAACGGAGAAAAGCAGGTTATGAAATCCAGCAGCAATGAAGGTAACACCTATGTCCTGTCTGACTCACTTTTAAGGGGTCAGGGTGTAGCATTTGCCATGGAAAGGAAGAATAGAATGGTCAAGGTAATACCAGGTGGTACTTTAGACATAATTACTGAAGACCCTAAGAAAGCAAAACTCCCCAGGAGTTCATGCTTACTAGTTAACGTGGGTAGTAACGATGCATATGACGGAGGTGAAGCCACAAGTAGGGAAATACTAGCCAAGTATAACAAGCTAATAAAAGAAATGAGATCCAAGACAAATAAATGCATACTTAATGGAATACTGCCACGTATGACAGCCAACAATCACTACAGTAACATCAGAGCTCTAGGAATCAATGAATCTCTAAAAGAAATGTGTGAGAAAGAACATGTGTTATATAACGACACATGGAGTAGCTTCCATAATAAGCCTTGGCTAACAAACAGAGATGGTATTCATTTGTCACAAGCAGGAGTACAGTTAATGAGTAAATTACTAAACAACGCTGTATATAATATTCATAAGAGATTCCAGAGTCAAACAAATCACCCCTCCCCCACACCTGCCACAGAACGGGTTTCCCCTGCCTCACCTGACCGAAGGCACGGGGTAGGGACCCCCTCAACCCTAGCTAACCCAACCCAAATGTCCAATACGCCCTCCCAAGCCACACCTCCAAACCCATTTAATTTTCATGTAACTCCTCGCTCTGCCGACAACCTATTTAATTTCCATGTCACTCCTCGCCCTTTTGCAAATCTCTTTAATCCCTGTGGCTACGCTCAAGCCGCTGCCTTCCCTCCCCGATCCCCCCGGCCCTGACTCCCACCCCCACCCACAGACTCGGTAACTAATGAATAGTCTCACCTCCTCACCTCCAAAAGAAATCAGTAAAATCAAAATAATAACTTTTAATGCACGTAGCCTTAGAAAACATATTACAGAACTTAAATGTCTAATAGCAAAGGAAGAGGTTGACATCATAGCCATAACTGAGACCCATCTACAAATTGGTATAAAAGACTTAATATGTGAATACATGCTAGAAGGCTTTAGATAAATTTTACAAAAAACAGGGCCAATGGAAGGCTTGGAGAAGGTGTGGGACTATATATAAGATCAGAATTAAAAGTAACTGAGGTAGAACTTACAAATAATGAAGTGGAGCTGATCTGTGTTAAACTACATTTACGAGATTTTAAAATAAACATCAGCACTGTTTACCGTCGCCCAAATACTACCGTTAATGAGGACTTGGAATTATATAGAATCTTACAAGAAACATTACACGAGGAACAAACGCTATTACTGGGAGATTTTAATTTAACTAATATCTGCTGGGACTTGAATATAGGGACTAGCCAACAAGAAAAATTAATGACAAATTTCATCGATAATAATTATTTACACCAATGCCTAAGGGAGCCAACCAAAGGAAATAATATACTAGACCTAGTTATTGCATCCTAGGAAAATTTAATATCAATCTGGCCGTAGCGGAACATATAGGTACATGTGGCCATAAACTAATCCGCTTTGATCTAAGTGCCAGGTATTCAACTACCAATAACTATTCAAAAGTACCAGACTACAGTAAAGCTAACTTAGAGGGCCTCAGAGAAGCCCTAGGAAATATTCACGAACAGCTGATAGAAATAGAAGATGTAAATCAACTTTGGAATAAATTTAAAGAACTATTTTTTATAGCCCAAGAAAACCATGTTCCTCTTAAGACAAGGAATGATAACGCGAATAGAGGCAAGCCGCCGTGGTTTAATAATGACATCAAACGAGCAATTAGAGATAGAAACCGTCTCCACACATTATTAAAACACAATAGAAGCTATCAAGTTAACCAACAATATAATACTAGCAGAAAAAAGGTTAAAACACTCATAAGATCAACGAAACGTCAATACGAAATCGAGATAGCGAAAGCAAGCACCACTAATCCCAAACACTTCTATACTTATATCAATAGAAATAGGCAAATGAGAAGCGGGATTGGCCCTTTGAAAAACCAGTTGGGAAAAATTATTTCAGATGATATGGGTATGGCTAATATCGTAAACGAGTTTTTTAGTTCAGTCTTCACCTTAGGATATACTAATAACGATAACAACGAGGATATACAGGTCAGACACCCATCACTAAGGAGCCTGGAAGTAAATCCGCAACTAGTAATTGATAAATTAAAGAAAATGAACTCGTACAAGACTCCTGGCCCTGATAAATTTCACCCGAAAATCTTAAAACATGTCCATAATGAGTTAGCAGAGTCATTTGCTCTCATTTTTAACAATTCTCTCGAGCATGGGGTCGTCCCTGATGATTGAAGGGAAGCTAAAGTTACACCTATCTTTAAGAAGGGATGTAAAAACCAGGCGAGTAATTACAGACTCATTATCTTAACCTCAATAGTTGGAAAGTTGCTCGAAACGATCATTAGAGACAAACTAGTAGAGTTCCTCAAAAGCAATAACCTTATACGAGATCGTGCTTAACAAACATAATTGACATTTACCATAACCTTTCCAACCTATATAACGATACAAAATCATTAGATATAATTTACCTGGATTTTAAAAAGGCATTTGAAAAAATTTCCCACCAGAAACTCATGAACAAAGTGCGTACGCTAGGAATTAACGGTAATATATACGGATGGATTAGTAGCTGGTTAAAAAACAGGAAGCAGAGAGTGATAATAAATGGCGTGGAATCGGACTGGGTATCTGTTACCAGCGGTGGTCCTCAGGGATCAGTCCTGGGGCTTATTTTATTTACTATATTCATCAATGACATAGACGTTGGAATAAATAATATCATATCTAAGTTTGCAGATGACACGAAAATAGGTAACTCAGTATTATGCGAAGAGGACAGGGCTAGCCTGCAAGCTGATATAAATAAAAATTACCGAATGGTCAGAAAAATGGCAAATGCCATTTAATATCGACAAATGCCAAATCCTTCAGTGCGGAAATAAAAACAAAAAATACAACTATACAATGCAAGGCGACTTAATAAACACAACCCCGCAGGTTAAAGATTTAGGAGTAATAATTACAGAAAACTTAAAAACATCAAACCAATGCGCAGCTGCTGCAAACAAAGCTAACACAGCACTAGGATTTATAAAAAGAAACTTTACTTATAAAAGCGAGGAGATAGTTATGCCACTATATAAAAGTATTGTCAGGCCCCGTCTCGAATACGCTGTGCAGTTCTGGGCCACTTACTTAATAAAAGACATAGATAAATTAGAAGCTGTACAACACAGAGCGACAAAACTTATCCCGTCAGTACGTAACAAACCTTACCACGAGAGGTTAAAAAAATCTATTTTCCGTCAGAAAACGAAGACTAAGGGGGCAGCTTATCGAGTGCTTCAAAATACTTGAAGGATTTAACAACGTTAATGCCAATAACTTGTTCACACTGACAGGGGAGTGTCTCACCCGTGGACATGATTCAAAACTTCAGGGTAAAAGAGCCACTATGGATGTAATAAAAAACTTCTTCACTTACTCGATTATTAATGATTGCAATAATTTGCCAAACGAGGTAGTGGACAGCAGAACTAAGACTCATTTAAAATGAGATTAGACAAACACTTAGCAAATATTGGAATTGTTTAGCATAAGCTACAAAATAAAATAATATTACAAAAATATAACTCCTTCAGGTGTATGTAAGTGGTTTTCATATTAATTTTATTTAATTACTATTCAATGCAAATGTCCTTCAGGTACTGTCTTCTTACACCTGCAAGGTACTTTTCCCAAGTTATTTCATGTACGGCTTTTGCCGGAGGGAGTGGAGGGTGGGGAGAGCCTAAAACTTTTCTATCCTTTACTTCTACTATTCTATGTGTAAGTGGCAGTAGATTTACGGCCAGATCACCTTAGTCTGGGCCGTAAGGCCCATGTGATCTGTGCATCTATGTAACTCTCTCTATGTAACTCTCTCTCTCTATGTAACTCTCTCTCTCTATGTAACTCTCTCTCTATGTAACTCTCTCTCTCTATGTAACTCTCTCTCTCTCAATGTAACTCTCTCTCTCTCTATGTACCTCTCTCTCTATGTAACTCTCTCTCTCTATGTAACTCTCTCTCTATGTAACTCTCTCTCTGTAACTCTCTCTATCTATGTAACTCTCTCTCTCTCTATGTAACTCTCTCTCAGAGGGGGGAAGGGGGGAGAGAGGGGAAAGATGGGGGAGGGGGAGAGAGGGGAAGGGGGAGAGATGGGAAGAGGGGGAGGGGAAAGAGAAAGAGAAAAAAGTAGAGGGAGAAGTGACGCCCCCTTATCGCAGGAAGAGAGCTTGTGTGTACCTTCGACTTTTCGAGCTATGTCGGCGGGGGTACCTTTCTTATGAGTACCCCTGGTAGAGCTTCCCTTGTCGATTTGGTCGGAAACGAGGTTCTAAACTAAGTGCGTTCTTCCTTTCTTCTTTTCTATTTTATACTTCTCCTTTTTCCCTTCTATCCTATCTCTTCCACTTATACAAAAAGAAAAAAAAACAACTACAAAAACAAACCCTACTACTATCATGTCACTCTTACCCTTTTTTCCCTCTATCTACTCATACGGACCTGGCTGCTACCTCATGCGTCAGAAAAGAGGCTTTGGAACCCTCCATAAACAACGCCAATCAACGCTCACTGGTTGCAAGAGACTAGGACTAGAGGTGTCCTAGGCGTTGGGGCACGATGAATGGGATGAGGGTAGTGCCCCGTTAACCCCTTCCTGGCGCGTAATTATTCACCATTCCCAGTGAGCGTTGACAGGTGCCTCTGGTAGCATCGGTCCGAGGTGACGGCCTTTTGTTTCCAGGTTGGTTGCCAGGCCAATAAAAAGCCTTGGATCGATCGAGTCTCTTGGTGTGACGGGATATCCATTGAACGCTACTCCGAGATCTTGGCCGTCGCGAAGGGAACTAGTAGGAGTTTAGTACGGGGCGTGCTTCGTTGTTGTTCACCTGGTGACAAATCGATGGCCCCTTCGGAGACCATCTGTGCTGCTTGGTTGGGAGCTACGGCACGCCGAGGCTTGACGACTCGGTCGGACGAACAGCAGCACATGGAGCGTGCCTTCTGAAAGATCCGAAACGTTTCCGATCGATAGGCGGGAGCGACTCACGCAGGGAGAACTCACCGACCCCCCCTTGTTTCTTATTGATTGGTCATAAAGTGATTAAGTATAAAGCTTTCAGAATGACAGGAAAGAGAGGACCAGGTGCTCTAAAATATAAATGCGCAACGTGCCAGATGAATAAGTGGTGTGTGTATTTCCCGGAGGGGTGTTTTTTCAAATACCACCCGGGCAGTGTCTGCACCGCTCGCATCCTGAAGGGTGAGGTCCAAGAAGCAGTGACCTATTGTAGGGAGATACAAGATCTCGATAGGGCTGCGGAGGAGAGAGCTCGAGCACTCGAGATGAAAATAGAGACCATGGAGTCAGAGCACGCGCGCAAGCTTAGCCGTCTCGAGGATAGGGATAGGCTCGCAGAATTGGCCGCAAGATTAGCGACCCAGTCAACTCCAACTGACGGTACTTCTGCCGCAGAGCCACTCAATCAAAATGGCAACACTGCATCAGCAGTGCCCAAAGAGACGAGTGGCCAAGTGAAGAAGAAGCAGAAAAAGAAAAACAATTGTAATCGTTCACTTCTCCCGAATAATGATGGTCGCGGCGTAGCCGTTGCCGAAGGAGTAAGTCATGATGGCTTCACTCCTATCAGAAGGGGAGCCCATAGACCGAGGAAGGTTTTGATACCGACACCAGTCTCAACATCAAATAGATTTGCTTCCCTGGACTCGGGCCGGGAGTCTCCAATCGTTATCGGAGACTCTCAACAAACGGGATGCGCAAGGAAATGTGGCGCTTACGTAGCCTATCAGGTAAGAAGACGCGAGAGATCATAAAAAAAGTTAAAAAGATTAGAACAGGGACTTCATAGGTGAGTTTGGAGTACCCGGTTATGCGACCTTTTATAAGTATCGCGCTGAACGAGAAGGTGGTGGAGTTTTGGTGTATGTACGGGTCCATCTATCTCCCATCGAATGCAGAACTGTCCAAGAGCATGAGGTGCTAAGAGTTGACATCAAGGTCGACAATACAATGTACAGGTTCAATGTGGCCTATCGACCTCCTCATTGAACGGTAGAGGTTAAAATAGACCTATACCAAAAACTGTCCAGTCTCTAAGACGGCCCTCCCTCGCTGCTGGTAGGGGACTTCAATTGCCGAGTCGACTGGAGTGACCGAACGGGCGACGGAGAGGCATCTCGGCTTGTAGACTTTCCTGATAGCAACTTTCTGACTCAGTGGCTCGGCGAGCCTACCCGTAGGGGCAACGTTCGAGATCTATTATTTACCACTGAAGATGACCTCGTCTCTGACCTGTCAGTGGATGAATGCCTAAGTGAAAGTGAGCATAACATGGTAAGGTTTGGAGTGCGTGCTCCCTGTACGAAAGGTACTAATGAACGAGCACGTAAAGTAAATTAGATATCAGACGTCAAGACATTGATGGGCTTCAGGGGGCACTTGGCCAGATGCAACCAACTAACGAAGGCTGGACTAATTCCAAATGGAACGACTTCAAGAATAGTTTTATGGATCGTCAGGCTGAGTGCGTTCCTACAAAGGCTGTCAGACTAGCGAGCATTCAGTCTAGGTGGTTTTCTCAAGAAATCGCTAGTGCTATTAAAACTAGAAAGACAGAGCACAGAGCATGGAAGAGGAATAGTAGTGCGATGCACCATGAAGCCTATGTGACCCATAGCAGAACGGTTAAGGCACTAGTGCGCACGGCTAAGCGAACAAAGAAATTCGTGTAGCCTCTCTCTCCAAAGAGAGACCCAAGGAGTTCTTCGCATACGCGAACCGCCGAAAACCAGTACGCCCACGCATCGGACCCCTGAGGGATGTGGAGGGCGTTCTCCATGATTCAGATCAGGAAATAGCTGGCATACTCAACGACTACTTCTCCTCGGTTTTCACGAGGGAAAGGGGCGGAGAGATACCCAGACCACCGATAGTGATAGATCGTGAGTTAGAATCACAAAAAGCAATAACTACAACTTCAGAAGAGGTTGCTAGGAGGCTAAGTCAGTTAAATGCATATAAATCTCCAGGTCCTCACGGCTTCCTGGCAAGAGTGCTGCGTGAGGTGAAAGATCAGGTGAGCCCTTATCTTTCTGAGATTTCCAACTCATCGTTCGATAGTGGCAAAGTACCTGCAGACTGGCGTATGGCCAATGTCACCCCGATCCACAAAAAGAGGGACCGCGACACCGCAGGAAACTACCGACAATAAGTCTCACTTCAATCGTGGGCAAAGTACTGGAAGGCATCGAAGGGGATAGGATAATGAATCATTTAGAGTCTCACGACCTGTTGAAAGACACCCAGCATGGCTTCCGAAGAAAGCGCTCGTGCCTTACGAACTTGCTTGAATTCTTCCACCGGATAATGAGTGAGTTTGACAAAAGTCGAGCGGTGGACATACTTTATTTAGATTTCCAAAAGGCTTCCGATAAAGTCCCCCTCCGCCGACTGATGGCGAAAGTACGTGCCCTGGGAATAAGAAGAAAGGTCGCAAAATGGTTAGAAAGTTGATGGTCGGACAGGCGACAGAGGGTTACCATCGGAGGCCACACCTCTCGGTGTTCGTCAGTAACTAGCGGAGTCCCTCAGGGTTTCGTGCTAGGTCCTCTATTATTCATCATCTACATCAACGATATAGATGAAGGACTGGTGAGTCGTCTAGCGAAATTTCCCGACGACACTAAACTTGGAGCTAACGTAGCGAATCCTCAAAACATCGAGATGTTAAGGGATGACCTACGCATGATCAGCGAGTGGGCTGACAAGTGGCAGATGCCTTATAACTTAGACAAGTGTAAGGTGATGCACATTGGGTATGCGAACCCCGGTCAGGCTACAAGCTACAAGTTATGCGTCTTGAGTCTACTGATGTCGAGAAGAACTTAGGTGTGCTGATTAGCAGCGATCTCAAATTCTCGAAGCAGTGCTTACAGGTGGAGAAAAAGGCTTATCGCCTGTTGGGTTACATCAAGAGGCAATTCAGCTTTCGGAAAAAGAGGTTGTTTTGCCTTTGTACAACTCGCTGGTGAGGTCTCACCTAGAGTACGCTGTTCAGTTCTGGTCTCCTCATTATCAAAAAGAGATCGATCATCTGGAAAAGGTGCAAGCCAGGGCCACGAAACTTATCCCATCGCTAAGGAACAAGTCATACCAAGAAAGACTGCAAGAGCTCGATCTCTATTCGTTAGAGACTCGAAGACTGCGCGGTCGTCTAATAGAGACTTTTAAAATCTTGAAAGGATTTGAAAATGTCGACTCCACCAAGTTCTTTACCCTAAACCGGAATATGACTCGAAATCACGGATGGAAGGTGGAACTGCCCAGATTTAATACCATTCCGGTGGGTAAGTCATTCACATATGACATTTGCGACACATGAAATAAACTACCAGCAGGAGTTGTTGAGAGTAGCAGTGTCAAACAGTTCAAGAGTAGATCTGAAAAATTATATTTAAAAACTTGATCACATAGCAAGTAATTAGTACGTGCTAAGAATCAAAACCGCAAAAAGTGCCTCCTCCACATGGGCCGCAAGGCCTTTGAGGCACTTCTTTTCCTTGTGACTCTCCCTCTCTCTCTATGTTACTCTCTCTCTCTCTCTCTTAAAGAAAGTAGAGGGAGAGGTGACGCCCCCTTGTCGTTAGAAGAGAGCTTGTGTGTACCTTTGACTTTTCGAGCTATGTCGGTGGGGGTACCTTTCTTATGAGTACCCCTGGTAGGGCTTCCCTTGTCGATTTGGTCGGAAACCAGGTTCCAGACTAAGTGCGTCATTCATTCCTTTTTTCTACTCTATCCTTCTCCTTTTTAACTTTTATCCTATCTCTTCCACTTATCATACAAAAAGAGAAAAACAAAAAAAGCCTACTCCTATCATGTCACTCTTTCCCTTTTTTCCCTCTATCTATATATAAGGACCTGGCAGCTACCTCACGCGTCAGAAGAGAGGTTTTGGAACCCTCCATAAACAACGCCAATCGACGTTCACTGGTTGCAAGAGACTAGGACTAGAGGTGTCCTAGGCGTTGGGGCACGATGAATGGGATGAGTGTAGTGCCCCGTTAACCCCTTCCCTAGCGCGTAATTATTGACCGTTCCCAGTACCCGTTAACGGGTGCCTCTGGTAGCATCAGTCCGAGGTAACAGCCCTTTGTTCTCAGGTTGGTTGCCAGGCCAATAAAAAGCCTTGGGTCGAGTCTCTTGGTGGGGCGGGATATCCATTAAACGCTGCTCCGAGATCCTGGCCGTTGTAAAGGGAACAAGTAGGAGCTTAGTAAGGGGCGTGCTTCGTTGTTGTTCACCTGGTGACAAATCGATGGCCCCTTCGGAGACCATCTGTGCTGCTTGGTTGGGAGCCACGGCACGCCGAGGCTTGACGACTCGGTCGGACGAACAGCAGCACATGGAGCGTGCCTTCTGAAAGATCCGAAACGTCTCCGATCGATAGGCAGGAGCGACTCACGCAGGGAGAACTTACCAACCCCCTTATTTCTATTGATTGGTCACAAAGTTTTGAAAGAGAGAAAGTGTTCAAAATGACAGGGAAAAAAGGTCCAGCTGCACTCAAATATACATGTGCGATATGCCAGAAGGATAAGTGGTGCGTGGACTTCCCGGAAGGATGTTTTTCGAAATGCCACCCGGGAAGTATATGCACCGACTGCATCCTTAAAGGAGAGGTCCGAGAGGCAGTGGCATACTGCAATGAACTCAAGGATCTCTTCACAACCTCTGAAGAAAAATCTAGGGCGCTGGAAAGTAAAGTACAGACCCTAGAAACGCAGCACGCGCTTCAGATTCGGCGTCTCAAGGAAAAAATCCTAGAGCTAGCCTCTGAACTAGAGGCCCAGTCAGCTCAAGCTCGAGACGAAAGTCCCACTGACTTGGGTAGTTCTGCCGATGTGACTCCAGCCCAAGAAGGTGAAACTGCATTAGCAGCCCCACTTCTGCCATGCGGAGCCAATGAGAAGAAGAAAAAGAAGAAAAAGGACCTTAATGCTGCTCACCCCAGTGTAGAGGATTCGAGCGTTACTGGTACACAAGGGAAAGTGGAAATAGAAGAAGAGAAAAGAGAAACAGAAGAAGAAAAAACAAATAAAGACAAGAAAAATGAGATGAAGAAGAAAAAAAAGAAAAATGTAGAGATACAAGAGGAAGGTGACAAGTCGCTTCCGAGGGAAAAGAATAAGTCGCCTGCTGACAATTGTGCAAGTGTCACCCTTATTGGTGATTCTCAAGCACGGGGCCTGCAGTCCCTGCTAGCGGCCCGCCTTCGCACTAGTGTTAAGGTAAGCTGCCTGCCAGGATGTGGTAACCACCACATCAGAGTAGAGGCTGAGAAATCACAGATTTCTGAGAGCTCAGTCGTTGCTCTGATGGTCAGTGGAAACGACCTCTACCTGAGAGGAGGAATGGGTAGGCCCTACAGATAAAATCCTCCACACGGTTAAGGGTGCCGTGGACGACTGTGGGCTGAAAACCCGCAAGCGTGTTGTAGTCGGGATGCTCCCGAGCAGAGGTCCAACACGGACCGCTCACTTGATGAATGTGTCTTTAAACCGGTGCCTGGCAGATTTGTGTACGGCAGAGGGGGTCTTTTTTTGGACCCGAACCGCACCTTTTATGGTAGAAATGATCTCTACCAAAGGGATGGGGTACATCTTTCCTTTAAAGGAAAAACCTTTCTGTCGACCATGATCCAGGATGTCGTAGAGAGGACCGAAAGGAGTATCCGGCCCAGATTGAGGGCGGACGTACGCCAGTACGCCCGTGTCACTCCAGGAACGACCTTCACAGAGGTCGCAAAAAGTTTTTTTTTTCGCCAACAAACAAGCCGGGAAACGGAAGAGCGTAGGGAGTTCTACAGTCGGGGACTCCCTGAAAGTTCTTCTGTTTAATGCGAGGTCAATCAGGAACAAGTTTCCTTAGCTCCGTGGCCTCGTAGCGACGGAAGAACCCAAAATGGTGGCCATAACAGAATCGTGGATAAAAACCTCAAATCGAGACTGTGAAGGCGAATTCACGGTTTCTGGCTACCAACTCTTTCACAAAGATAGGCCAGACAGAGAGGGTGGCGGTGCAATGTTGTATGTCAAGGATACAATCAAATCTACGAACTCCAACATTATATCCGATCACGAGCTCTTAGGCGTTGACCTAGAGATAGGTCATGTCAGATACAGGACCCTGGTGCTTTACAGACCCCCTTACCAACCCGTTGAGAAGGACAGGGAACTGTACCAGCTGCTGGGTGAGCTTGTTCAAGGCAGAGTGTGCATCGTTATGGGCGACTTCAACAGACAAGTTGACTGGGAAACCAGAGCAGCCTGTGGCGAGAGCGCGCTACTCCTGGAGTTCGCCAACAACGAGTTCCTCACTCAATGGGTCAGAGAACCGACAAGAGGAGACAATATCCTCGACTTGGTCTTCACCTCTGAGGATGATATCGTTAAGGATGTCTCTGTAGGCGAAGAGCTCGGTGGCAGTGATCACCAGCTAGTTAGATTTACCGTTAAGATTCGAAGGTAAGGTCTGTTGCCAGTCAATCAAGGAAACTTGACTTGAGAAGAGCAGACTTTGCAAGCCTTTGTGCTGGGCTGACTGATGTAAGGTTAGCGTATGCAAAGAGGTTGAGGATTCGTGGAACAATTTCAAAAATAAATTCATGAGTCTTCAATCAAGTTGCATCACTCTGAAATGCCTCCGTTAGTCTTCTGTTCAACCAAAGTGGTTTAATCGAGAAATCGGCCAACTGCTTAGGGAGAAGAGAAATGGGTACCGGCGATTAAAGATCTCGGGTGCTTTTGACGAATACCGGAGGCTAGCCAGGAGAGTGAAGTCCAGCATAAGGGCGGCTAAGCGTACTGAGGAACTCCGAGTGGCGAGACTCTGCAAGGAGAATCCCAAGGAGTTCTTCGGCTATGTAAATAGCCGTAAACCAATCTATCGTAGGATTGGGCCCTATGTGGACGAGGAGGGTGCATTAACTCACTCAGATGCAGAAAATGCTAACCTTCTCAATGACTACTTCTCCCCAGTGTTTACTAAAGAGTGTGGTCATATCCCCCAGCCCACGGATTCCTACTCGGGGGAAAAGCTGGAGGCCATGGACTTCACCGGAGGAGAAATAAAGAAAAAGATCGTTGACCTACAGACGAATAAGTCCCCTGGACCTGACGGGTTTCTACCCAAGGTGTTGAAGGAAGTGTGCGATGAAGTATCACGACATCTGTGCGCTATCTTTAACATGTCAATCCGGACCGGATGCGTTCCTAGAGACTGGCGTAAGGCGGAGGTGACTCCGATCTTCAAGAAAGGAGACCCCAGCCATCCGTCAAACTATCGACCTATCAGTCTGACTTCGATAGTCGGTAAACCCATGGAAAGCATGATGGTGGACAAAATAACGTCGTATTTACAGTCAAACCTGCTACTGAAGAGTTCCCAGCACGGCTTCCGAAGGCAACGGTCATGCCTGATGAACCTTGTGGAATTCTTCCACTTCGTTTTCAGTGAGCATGATAGGGACAAGGCGGTGGATGTGGTCTACCTAGACTTTAAGAAAGCCTTTGATAAGGTACCACACCGCCGCCTTCTCCCAAAAGTGCGAGCACTGGGCATAGACGGAAAGGTAGCCGGCTGGATCGAGAACTGGCTAAGTGGCAGACGGCAACGGGTGGTGGTGAATGGACAGTCTTCCTTCAAGGTGTTGAAGGAAGTGTGCGATGAAGTATCACGACATCTGTGCGCTATCTTTAACATGTCAATCCGGACCGGATGCGTTCCTAGAGACTGGCGTAAGGCGGAGGTGACTCCGATCTTCAAGAAAGGAGACCCCAGCCATCCGTCAAACTATCGACCTATCAGTCTGACTTCGATAGTCGGTAAACCCATGGAAAGCATGATGGTGGACAAAATAACGTCGTATTTACTGTCAAACCTGCTACTGAAGAGTTCCCAGCACGGCTTCCGAAGGCAACGGTCATGCCTGATGAACCTTGTGGAATTCTTCCACTTCGTTTTCAGTGAGCATGATAGGGACAAGGCGGTGGATGTGGTCTACCTAGACTTTAAGAAAGCCTTTGATAAGGTACCACACCGCCGCCTTCTCCCGAAAGTGCGAGCACTGGGCATAGACGGAAAGGTAGCCGGCTGGATCGAGAACTGGCTAAGTGGCAGACGGCAACGGGTGGTGGTGAATGGACAGTCTTCTGTGTGGGTGCCCGTTACTAGCGGGGTGCCTCAAGGTTCTGTCCTGGGACCACTACTATTCATCATCTACGTCAACGACATTAACGGTGACATGGTTGCCAAGATTTCCAAATTTTCAGACGATACCAAGCTTGGTATGAACGTTTCATTTTTGGAAATACTGCCCGCATGCAGGAAGATCTTGGGAAGATTGGGGAGTGGTCGGACACGTGGCAAATTCCTTTTAACGTGAGGAAATGCTAAGTGATGCATATCGGCCACAGAAACCCCTAATATCAGTATATCCTTAAGGGCACTGCTATTGAATCCACCGAAACCTAGAAGGACTTGAGTGTAACAATGACTAGTGACCTCAAGTTCTCGAAACAGTGCATTAAGGCGGAGAAAAAGGCCCAAAGTCTGCTAGGCTATATTAAGCGCCAGTTTGGTTATCGGAACCAGGAGATTGTACTGTGCCTGTACAACTCACTTGTCCGACCGCACCTGGAGTATGCCGTACAATTTTGGAGTCCTTCATTGCGAAAGGACATCGCGAGATTGGAACGCGTACAAGCCAGGGCAACCAAGCTGATTCCCACTATCCGACATAAAAGTTATGAGGATAGACTAAGGGAATCAGATATCTTCTCGCTGTAAACCCCTAGACTGCGTGGTCAGCTAATCGAAGTCTTCAAAATACTTCGAGGGTTCGACAATGTTGACTACCGGGATATTTTCACACTGGGTGAGAACAGAACGCGCAATCATGGCTTCAAACTTGAACTGAAGCGTTACAACCGCAATCTGTGTTGAATTTTTTTCACTTACAGTATCTGCGGCATGTGGAACGCACTTCCAGTGGAAGTTGTGAAGAGTGAATCTGTTGACCAGTTCAAGTCAAGACTAGACAAGGTCTTGAAAAGTGGCCGTTTAGGGACGCCTAACAATTGAGCAGCCATGTGCCCGCTCGATTGCTAGTCCAAAGGTACCCTCCTTGAATGGACCGTAAGGTCTCCTAGGGTACCTTCTTTCCTTGTTGTAACTCCTTGTTGTTACTCTCACTCTCTATGTAACTCTCTCTCTCTATGTAACTCTCTCTCTCTATGTTACTCTCTCTATGTAACTCTCTCTCACTCTCTCTATGTAACTCTCTCTCACTCTAACACTCTCTTTCTCTAACACTCTAGAGCCTAAAATTTTCTATCTTTTACTTCTACTATTCTATGTGTAAGTGGCAGAAGATTTAAGGCCAGATCACCTTAGTCTGGGCCATAAGGCCCGTGTGATCTGTGTATCTATGTAACTCTCTCTCTTTATGTAACTCTCTCTATGTAAATCTCTCTCTCTCTCTCTCTCTAACTCTCTCTCTCATTCTTTCTCTCTCTCTCTTAGAAAGTAGAGGGAGAGGTGACGCCCCCTTGTCGCGGGAAGAGAGCTTGTGCGTACCCTTGACTTTTCGAGCTATGTCGGCGGGGGTACCTAGCTTCTGGCACCCCTGGCAGGGTTTCCCTTGTCGATTTGGTCGGAAATTAGGTTCCAGACTAAGTGCGTCTTTCTTTATCCTAGTCTATCTTTTCCATTTTTTTTACATTAATCCTATTTCTTCTACCTATACAAAAAGAAAAAAAGCAACAAAAAACAACCCCTATTCCTATCATGTCACTCTTACCCTTTCTTCATCTATCTACATATAACGGTAAATGGGATGAGGGTACGGCCCCTTTAACCCCTTTCCTGGCGGTTAATTACCCACCATTTCCAGTGACCGCTGACGGGTGCTTTTGGTAGCATTGGTCCGAGGTGACGGCCCTTTGTTCCCATGTTGGTTGCCAGGCCAACAAAAAAGCCTTGGGTCGAGTTCCTTGGTGTGATCGGGATATCCATTGAACGCTACTTTGAGATCCTGGCCATCGTGAAGGGAACTAGTAGGAGTTTAGTAAGGGGCGTGCTTCATTGTTGTTCATTTCGTGATGAATCGATGGCCCCTTTGGGGACCGTCTGTGCTGCTCGGTCGGGACCCACGGCACGCCGAGGCTTGACGACTCGGTCAGACGAACAGCAGCACATGGAGCGTGCCTTCTGGAAGACTCCAAAACGACTCCGATCAATAGGCTGGAGCGACTCACGCGGGGAGAACTCACCAAACCCCCCTTTTTACATATTGATTGGTCACAAGCATAAGAAATATAGTGTGTTCAAAATGGCAGGCAAGAAAGGTCCAGCAGCGCAAAAATTCACGTGTGCCACATGTAAGAAGGACAAGTGGTGCGTTGACTTCCCGGAGGGCTGCTATGCGAAATGCCACCCAGGCAGTGTATGCACCACTTGCATCTTAAAGAAGGAATTGGAGAAAGTAGTGGCCTACTACAGGGAAAGGACGACAGACCTCGAAAATAAAATCGAGAGGCTCAAGGAGGAGCACTCGCACCAGATCCGCAGGCTCGAAGAGAAGTTAAACGAGCTCTCGAGTCCTGTGGCAAACACCACCCCTGCAGAGAGGCTGGGCTCGAATGTGACAGAAACGCCAAAAGAAAAAAAAAGAAAAAAAAGACGAAAAAGGGAAAGAAGAAAGAGGAACAGAGAGAAATAGAAGAAGAAAAGTTAGAAGAAGTTATTGGAAAGGATGACAAGGGACAAAAGATGATAGAGAAGAAGAAGAAGAAGAAGAATAAGAAGAAGAAGAAGAATAAGAAGAAGAAGAAGAACTACAGAACTACAGAATCTAGGACCAGCAAAGACCCTAAGGTCCGCTCGAGGCTAGTCCGCTACACTAAATCAAAAACTACGATACACCCTTATCTACGAGTGTATCTCTAACATGCTATTTTTTTATTTTTTTTTTAATACTATCTACTGTACACACTTATCTACATGTGTACATTATCGTGCAATTTTAACTAATCAAACTAGGGGTCGGGGGAGATAGAAAGTTTTTCTTCTCATCTTCCGCAGCCACTCGACTGCTAGTGGTGAAAAGCTAATTTAGGGATAGAGACTACTTATAGGATAGGCGGAAAAGAAATGGGACATCTAAGCTACACATGCAGAGAATCGCCGGCATCATTTTTAGTCATCATAATTTCATATCCTTAAACCTCCGCTCCAAACTCTCTCTCTGCAAGGACGTTTAAATTCACAGTGCTCAACTACGTTATATTTAAACTATTCAAATGCACGTCGAGACGATTTTTGAACATATTAACCGAAGTGCTATCTACTACGTGGGTGGGCAGCCGATTCCAATTTTGAGTAACTTTAAATGTAAAATAGTTTTGGGCTATACTAGTGTTAAAACGCTTGTTCACTAATTTTAACCCTTGCTGACGAGTATTTTCCCTATGATCCAGTTCGAACAGATTGCGAAAGTCAACGTTTGAGAAACCCTTTAGTATTTTAAATACTTCTATTAGCTGGCCACGTAATCTTCTGCGTTCTAGCGATGGCAAATCTAAAGCCCTGAGCCTTTCCTCGTATGATCTATTCCTCAGCTCTGGAATTAATTTCGTAGCCCTACGCTGCACTCTTTCTAATTGCGCGATATCTTTCATTAAATATGGAGCCCAAAATTGAACAGCGTATTCGAGAAGTGGCCGCACAAGGGATGTATATAAAGGTAAAATTACATCCTTAGATTTGAAGGTGAAATTACGCGCGATATAACCCAAAACGCGATTTGCTTTTTTACACGCATCCGCGCATTGCTTCGAGAATTTAAAATCGTCTGAGACTAATACTCCCAAGTCTTTTTCTAATTTAACCGCGTCGAGGACTTGGCCTTTCATGGTATATTCTACTCTTAAATTATGGCAACCCAAGTGCATTACCTTGCATTTGCTTAAATTAAATTCCATTTGCCACTTGTCCGCCCAATTGGCAATCGAGTTTAGGTCCCCCTGCAATTTATCGACATCCGATCTTACATAGGCACGATTGCCCAGCTTCGTGTCGTCCGCAAATTTCGAAATCCGACTAAGTATGCCTTTATCTAAATCGTTAATATAAATTAAAAACAATAAAGGGCCTAAAACAGAGCCCTGCGGTACCCCACTACTAACGCTGGCCCAATCTGAACATTCCCCCTTTAATACCACCCGCTGCGAGCGATCTTTCAGCCAATTTCTAATCCAGTTTAAAATCTTACCAGTCACCCCAATCGCTTTAACTTTCATTAATAACCTTTGAAAAGAAGAAGAAGAAGAAGAAGAAGAAGAAGAAGAAAAAGAAGAAGAAGAAGAAGAAGAAAAAGAAGAAGAAGAAGAAGAAAAAGAAGAAGAAAAGACTGAAAAGACCATGACGGGGAAGAGAGAGGAATTGGGGAGCCTACCTCAGAAAATAAAGACTCCAAGCTCAGCAGGCAAATGTGCTAGGGTCAGCCTTGTGGGTGATTCCCAGGCACGGGGCCTGCATCCCCTGCTAGCGGCCCGCCTTCGCACAAGCGTTAAGCTGAGGTGCCTCCCAGGCTGTGGGAATAAGCAGGTGAGAGCTGAGGCCGAGAAGTCTCAGATTTCTAAGACCTAGTTAGATTTAGCGTCAAGATCCCGAAGGTAAGGTCTGTTGCCAGTCAACCAAGGAAACTTGACTTGAGAAGAGCAGACTTTGCAAGCCTTCGTGCTGGGTTGACTAATGTAAGGCTAGCGGTATGCGAAGAGGTTGAGGATTCGTGGAACAATTTCAAAAATAAATTCATGAGTCTTCAATCAAGTTGCATCCCTCTGAAATGCCTCCGTCGGTCTTCTGTTCAACCAAAGTGGTTTAATCAAGAAATCGGCCAACTGCTTAGGGAGAAGAGAAATAGGTACCGGCGATCGAAGATCTCGGGTGATTTTGATGAGTACCGGAGGCTAGCCAGGAGAGTGAAGTCAAGCATAAGGGCGGCTAAGCGTACTGAGGAACTCCGAGTGGTGAGACTATGCAAGGAGAATCCCAAGGAGTTCTTTGGCTATGTAAATAGCCGTAAACAAATCTATCGTAGAATGGGCCCTTAGTGGACGAGGAGGGTGCATTTACTCACACAGATGCAGAAAATGCTAACCTACTCAATGACTACTTCTCTTCAGTGTTTACTGAAGAGTGTGGTTCCATCCCAAGCCAATGAGTTCCTACTCGGGGGAAAAACTGGAGGATATGGACTTCACCGAGGGAGAAATAAAGAAAAAGATCGCTCACCTACAGACGAATAAGTCCCCTGGACCTGACAAGTTTCTATCCAAGGTGTTGAAGGAAGTGTGCGATGAAGTATCAAGACATCTGTGCGCTATCTTTAACATGTCAATCCGGACCGGATGCGTTCCTAGAGACTGGCGTGAGGCGGACGTGACTCCGATCCTTAAGAAAGGAGACCCCAGCCATCCGTCAAACTACCGACCCATCAATTTGACTTCGATAGTCGGTAAACTCATGGAAAGCATGATGGTGGACAAGATAACGTCGTATTTAGAGTCAAACCTGCTACTGAAGAGTTCCCAGCATGGCTTCCGAAGGCAACGGTCATGCCTGACGAACCTTGTGGAATTCTTCCACTTCGTGTTCAGTGAGCATGATCGGGATAAAGCGGTGGATGTTGTGTACCTTAACTTGAAAAGGTACCACACCGCCGCCTTCTCCGGAAAGTGCGTGCATAGGGCATAGACGGCAAGGCAGCAGGTTGAATAGAGAGCTGGCTAAGTGACAGACGGCAACGAGTAGTGGTGAATGGACGGGCCTTTGAATGGGCGCCCGTATCTAGCGGTGTCCCTCAAGGTTCCGTCCTGGGACCACTACTGTTTATTATCTATGTCAATGACATGGACGGAGACATGGTTGCCAAAATCTCCAAATTTGCCGATGACACCAAGCTTGGTATCAATGTGGCAAAGGAGGGGAACACTGCCCGCCTCCAAGAGGACCTTCAAAGGATTGGGGAGTGGTCGGACACGTGGCAAATGCCTTTCAATGTGGAGAAATGCAAAGTTATGCATATCGGCTACCGAAACCTCAAATCTCAGTACATCCTTAAGGGCACTGCTCTTGAATCGAGTGACACTGAGAAAGACTTAGGTGTAACTATTACTAGCGACCTCAAGTTCTCGAAACAGTGCATTGAGGCAGAGAAGAAAGCCCAAAGGATGTTAGGCTACATAAAGCGCCAGTTTGGATACCGTAACAAGGAGATAGTACTTTGTCTGTACAACTCCCTCGTTCGGCCGCACCTGGAGTATGCCGTACAATTTTGGAGTCCTTCGTTTCGAAAGGATATCGCAAAGGTTGGAACGCGTAAAAGCTAGGGCAACCAAACTGATTCCCTCTATCCGACATAAAAGTTATGAGGATAGACTAAAGAAATTAGATCTGTTCTCGCTGGAAACCCGTAGACTGCGTGGTCAGCTCATCGAAGTCTTCAAAATACTTCGAGGGTTCGACAATGTTGACTACCGGGATATTTTCACACTGAGTGAGAACAGAACGCGCAATCACGGCTTCAAACTTGAACTGAAGCGTTACAACCGCAGTCTGTATGGAAATTTTTTCACCTACAGTATCTGCGGTAAGTGGAACGCACTTCCAGTGGAAGTTGTCAACAGTGAATCTGTTGACCAGTTCAAGTCAAGACTAGACAAAGTCTTGAAAAGTGGCCGTTTATGGACGCAAAACAATTGAGCAGCCATGTGCCCCCTCGATTGCTAGTCCAAAGGTACCCTCTTTGAATGGACCGTAAGGTCTGCTAGGGAACTTCATTTCCTTGTTACTCTTTCTTACTAACACTCTCTCTCTCAGTTTGCGTTCAGTCGTGTTTCAGTTCGGACTTGTTTCCTTGTGCTCCCGCTGTTTAACATGTGAAGTGTTGTTTGCTATCGATTTCTCCCTTCAAAGCGTGTTTTTAGTAGAAACGTTGCTTTATTGTGACTTAATAACTCTTTCTATAGTGTAGTTTTACCATTTGTTTACAGAAAGTGAATCTTTTATATTTAGACATTTAAGTGACGTAATAATTGGTCGGCGCCATCTTGTATTGGGACGGCAAAAAGGACTAATCAGAAGAAATAATTTCCTCTGGAGAAACCACACCCGACAAACCGACCAATCCCATTAGAGTATGACTCATTTGATTTAACAGCCGGCGCCATCTTGATTTCAACGATTCCGACACTGATTCCAAATTTCCAGTAAGTTTTTATCCTTGACAAATTTATTTATTTCTTTCTTGACTTAATTTGCTTACTAACTTTTTTCCTTTTCTTTCACATCATATTCCAAATTAATCCATTTAAATACACACATACATTAAATACATAAACTCTTCATACCGATAAGGAAACAAAATAACTAAAATGCCGGGAGTCCAAAGACTAAAGGCATTTTGTTTCAAATGTAAGACAGTTAAGTGGATTATAAATTTCCCGGAACAATGCTTTGAACAAATCACAGCCCAAAGTATATGCCTTTTTTTTTCAAAGTTGCAGAAAAGCATTTAAAGGAAAAGAATGAATTAATGAAAATCATTCAACAACCTAACCAACAGAATCTCTGCACTAGAAACCAATAGATGTGATTGTGCTATCAATGAAAACCGAATAACGCGCATAGATCAAAAAGTAATCAATTATAACAATCTTTACTGCTTTTAGAAAACAAAATTGAAAATAACAGTGTCAGAGAAGAGCACTCTATAGCAATTACAAATAAACGAAGGTAACACTTCAGATTCGGGGCGCACGGTAGATGGCGCTGTTAGTCGGCTACTTTTTTGGGGTACAGCATATCTCTTATGACGTCAGATGGTAGCGTCAGATGTGAACAATATTGGCGTAATATTTTTTGTATATGAGTATATACTGGGGGGCTGTGCCCCCCAGACCCCCCCAATTGATTGAAACTCAGGATCATCGCAGGGTGGTTCCTCTGCAGTGATATCTCCCCCACAAGCAGTCCCCTTGAATTAACTGGGGGAGTTTTTCTCCCCAACAGCTTTTTACTGGCAGAAAAACCTAACCTAATACAAACAATACTTACTTTTCAGGTTTCTTGATTAGTTTATGCGCCTCTAGATAATCTAAAAGTTTTTCAGGATCATACAAAGTAAAGCCGAATTCGAATAACGAAGAAGCACATGGAGAGCACGAAAACACAATAACGAAAGAAAAACATTTGCAAAACGGGTCCTATTTATAAGCTACGATGTTGCCAGTAAGAAGCTGTTATCGTTCACAGTAAACAAAAAATACGAAAACAAAACAAAAAACAATAAAAGACATAAAGAAACCTTACCTAACTAAGAAAAAAACTATAAACAAGCAGAACGCAGATATTTAGTAAATAATAGACTAAAAGTTACAAATCCCCCAAAAGAACAAAAAAATATAACGCAGTGATTGTCACATCTGACGCTACCGTCTGACGTCATAAGAGATATGCTGTAGCCCAAAATTGTAGCCGACTAACAGCGCCATCTACCGTGCGCCTCGAATCTGAAGTATTACCTAAACGAAAAACTAAATCAAAACCAAACACGAATACACTCGGTGTTTCCCAAAATAGAAATACACATCTAAAAGAAGAAGACACTTATTTAATTGGAGACTCCTTAATTAGAAACCAGATAGACTTTTTTGGTGCGAAAAATCATAGTAAACGTAAATTCTGGTGTTATCCCGGAGCGAAAGTCAAAAAAATAACTCAAGAGATAGACAACCTAACTTTAAAAAAACAAAATTGTTCTGTAATAACCAACGTTGGAACTAAGGTTTCTTTTGTAATAGAAATTAGTCCGGAAGTGAAAAGATAATTGAGGACTATTCTAAGCTCGTCGAAAAAATCAAATCAAAGACCAAAAGAGGCATGGTAATAGGATTAATACCGAGACTTAATTCAAATAGAGAAATGTTAAGTCGAGCAATAGGCAATAACGATCGCGTAAAAAAAGATATGTGAAAAAGAAAATGTTAAATTCGTAGACCTATGGCAGAATTTTATCCAGAGAGAGGAATATTTCAAACTAGACGGAACGCATTTCAGCAGAAAAGGAAAAGAGCAATACGGGGAATTGCTCCATTTATACCTGACCGAAGTGCTAAAGCAACCTGCCATCTCTCCAAAACCCCAAGCTAATTCGGGAAACGACCTCGGTGCAAGACCAATAGTAAACGGATAAATTCTCTCAAAGCAATTTTATTTAATGCTAGATCAATCCGGAATAAGTTTTTAGAATTCAAAGCGTTAATAGCATTAAATAAATATGATATAATAGACATCACCGAAACTTGGATCCATAGTCATACGAGGGATTATATCAGTGAATTTCAACTCGAAGGTTACAAATTATTTCACAAAGATAGAATCTACAAGGAAGGAGGTGGGGTGCTATTATATATAAGAGAAGACCTTCTGCCTATTAATTGTAATATAGAGACAAAATTTGAATTAATAGGAATCAAATTAAACATAAACAAATGTCTGTATATATACTTAGCCTATAGAAAGCCACACGATTCATATGAAACAGATACTAGATTTTACGAGATTCTGACGAATGTTAGTAAAGACAAATTATCGCTTATTATTGGCGATTTTAACTGCCCCCAAATTAATTGGCTGACATGGAACTCAGATTCTGAAGGACAAAGACAATGGGTCACCGAGCCTACTAGAGGAGAGAATTTATTGGACTTAATCTTAACTTCAGATGATGAAATTATCTAAAACGTAACTGTATGCGATCAACTTGGTGGCAGCGACCATAATCTAATAGAATTCGAATTAAATTTACCAAACAAAAAAATTGTAAAAAGTAATGCAAAATTAGATTTCAGAAAGGCAAACTTCGCGCGTTAAAACAAAGTCTCATTAACTATCAACTAAATGGCAGAGACATAAATGAAGTATGGAACGAGTTTAAATACAATCTTTTAAGGAAACAATCCCAATTCATTCCTCAAGCAGTCAGAAAAAGTGGAAAAAATAAAAATCCCAAATGGATGACTAATGAAATCAAGAGGGACATTAACAAAAGAAAAGAGGCTTATAAGACGTTTAAATTAAACAGCTCAGAAGAAAATAAAAATAAATAGTTTGATCTCAGAAGAAAGATAAAAACTGGAATTAGGAGAGCAAAGCGTAACGAGGAAATGAGGGCAGCATTAAATTGTAAAGAAAACCCCAAAGAATTTTACGCCCTAGTTAACAGTAGAAAACCAATAAGAAACATCATTGGCCCAATCAACGGTGGTTACAATAATTTACAAGTTAAGGATAAAGATATAGCTACTGCGCTAAACGAGTACTTTGCCTCAGTTTTCACCGACGACACTACAATTCAAAATATCGCTCCGTATAATGAGTATTTAGGAAATAACGCACTAGAAATGTTCAAATGCACGAGCAATGATGTACAAATACGAATAGATAAAATGAATAAATTTAAATCCCCAGGACCTGATAAAATAGTGCCAAGAGTAATCAAAGAAGTAAAGAATGCAGTGGTGGACCAGATAACCTACATTTTTAACTTATCACTTGAAAATAATACTGTTCCTCAAGACTGGGAATTAGCTAATATCACTCCAATATTTAAAAAAAGGACGCAAAGATCTGTCATGCAATTATCGACCAATGACTCTGACATCAATAATTGGCAAAATGCTAGAAAGTATTATAGCAGAAAAAATAGTAAGCCACTTAGAAACCAAAGAACTGCTAAGAAACACGCAACACGGATTTAAGAAACACAGATCTTGTCTTACAAACTTGCTAGAGTTCTTTCATTACATTAACACCATTCATGATAGTGAGAGATCTGTCGACATCCTGTATTTGGATTTTCAAAAGGCTTTTGACAAGGTGCCACACAGGAAATTAATGTCCAAAGTTAGAGCCCTAGGAATACGAGGCAAAATAGCGAATTGGATTGAAGAAGAAGATTGAATGGAGAAGAGTCCGAGTTGATAACTGTAAATAACGGCGTTCCTCAAGGATCAGGCTTGGGCCCCTTGCTTTTTATTATATATTTAAATGATATAGACGTGGGATTAATCTCTAAGATTTCCAAATTCGCTGACGACTGCAAACTGGGTAAAAGCATAGTTACCGAGTAAGATATAATAGATTTTCAAAAGGACATTGACCACATATCTGCATGGTCTGAAAGATGGAATCTTCCACTAAACCTTGACAAATAAAAATTAATGCATGTTGGCCACAAAAATCCGAAGGCAGAATTCAAACTCAATAACAAAATAATAGCAGAAACAGAAATCCAAAAGGACCTCGGTGTTTGTACATCTAATGACCTAAAATTCACACAGCACTGTGTTGATGTAGAAAAGAAAGCACGAAAGATACTTTGATACATTAAGAGACAAATCAGCTATAAAAGCGAGACGGTATTAATTAACTTATACAATGCTCTAGTAAGACCACAATTAGAATACTGTGCACAGGTATGGTCACCCTCCCTCAGAAAGGACATAAAAAGATTGGAGAGAGTTCAAGCCACGGCTACGAAGATGATTCCATCATTAAGAAAATACAATTATGAAACAAGACTGGAAAGTTAAATCTATACAAACTAGAAACCAGACGTATGCAAGGTTAGCTAATTGAAGTATTTAAAATCCTAAAAGGAATTAAAAATGTAGGCTACACCACCTGGTTCAAATTCAATAAAAATATCACACGAAATAACAGCATGAAGCTAGTCCCGAAAAAGTACAGTCTCAATTTATGTGGAATTTTTTTTTTATACAAAATTGTAAATGCATGGAACTAGTTATCGGAAGAGATTGTCTCGAGTCCTACCGTTAATACTTTCAGAAAGAGATTAGATAAAATTATAAGGACGATTACTTTTTAGGATATTTTTTTTTTTTTGTTTTAAATAATTGATTCTTAACTAAATAATACAATAAAAAGATAGGCTCCACTTTACTATAAAAATTCCTGATTGTACACTTTCTTTCGGACAGCAGGTGTCTTTTCATACTTTCTATGCCCGATTAACTCGGGTGGGAGAGGTGGGAGGGGAGAGCCTTGAACTGTATTGTACTTTCTCTAAAGCTATTAGTTAGAAAAAAAACAGAGTACCTCCTCGGTATGGACAAACTAGTCTTTTGAGGTACTAATATTCTTTGTAACTCCTTGTAACTCTCTAACACACTCTCTCTCTCTCACACACACTCTCTCTCTCTAACAAGAAGTGCGCGATCAAGTGTCACGACACCTGAGCGCAATCTTTAACATGTCATTCCAGACCGAATGCGTTCCTAGAGACTGGCGTGAAGCGGAGGTGACTCCTATCTTCAAGAAAGGAGACCGAAGCCAACCGTCAAACTACCGACCTATCAGTCTGACTTCGATAGTCGGTAAACTCATGGAAAGCATCATGGTGGACAAAATGACGTCGTATTTAGAGTCAAACCTGCTACTGAGGAGTTCCCAGTACGGCTTCTGAAGGCAACGGTCATGCCTGACGAACCTTGTGGAATTCTTCCACTTCGTGTTCAGTGAGCACGATCGGGACAAGGCGGTGGATGTGGTATACTTAGACTTTCAGAAAGCCTTTGATAAAATACCACACCGACGCCTTCTCCGGAAAGTGCGAGCGCTGGGCATAGACGGAAAAGTAGCCGGCTGGATCGAGAACTGGCTAAGTGACAGACGGCAACGGGTGGTGGTAAATGGACAGGCTTCTGAGTGGGTGCACGTTACTAGCGGGGTGCCTCAAGGTTCTGTCCTGGGACCACTACTATTCATCATCTACGTCAACGACATGAAAGGTGACATGGTTGCCAAGATTTCTAAATTTGCCGACGATACCAGGGTGGTATGAACGTTGCAAAAGATGGAAATACTGCCCACCTGCAGGAAGATCTTAAGGAAGATTGGGGAGTGGTCGGACACGTGGCAAATGCCTTTTAACGTGGGGAAATGCAAAGTAATGCATTACGGCCACAGAAACCCCGAATCTCAGTATATCCTTGATGGCAATGCTCTTGAATCGAGTGACACTGAGAAGGACTTAGGTGTAACAATCACTAGCGACCTCAAGTTCTTGAAACAGTGCATCGAGGCAGAGAAGAAAGCCCAAAGGATGTTAGGCTACATAAAGCGCCAGTTTGGATACCGTAACAAGGAGATAGTACTTTGTCTGTACAACTCATTCGTTCGGCCGCACCTGGAGTATGCCGTTCAATTTTGGAGTCCTTCGTTTCAAAAGGACATTGCAAGGTTGGAACGCGTACAAGCTAGGGCAACCAAACTGATTCCCTCTATCCGACATAAAAGTTATGAGGATAGACTAAGGGAATTAGATCTGTTCTCGCTGGAAACCCGTAGACTGCGTGGTCAGCTCATCGAAGTTTTCAAAATACTTCGAGGGTTCGACAATGTTGACTACCAGGATATTTACACACTTAGTGAGAACAGAACGCGCAATCATGGCTTCAAACTTGAACTGAAGCGTTACAACCGCAATCTGTGTGGAAATTTTTTCACTTACAGTATCTGCGGTAAGTGGAACGCACTTCCAGTGGAAGTTGTCAACAGTGAATCTGTTGACCAGTTCAAGTCAAGACTACACAAAGTCTTGAAAAGTGGCCGTTTAGGGACGCAAAACAATTGAGCAGCCATGTGCCCGCTCGATTGCTAGTCCAAAGGTACCCTCTTTGAATGGACCGTAAAGTCTCCTAGGGTACTTACTTTCCTTGTTTCCTTGTTACTCTTTCTCTCTCTAGCACTCTCTCTCTCTCTCTAACACACACTCTCTCTCTCACACTCTCTCTCTAACACTCCCTCTCTCTCTCTCTAACACACACTCTCTCTCACACTCTCTCTCTAAACACTCTCTCTCTCTAACTCTCTCTCTCACACACTCTCTCTAACACTCTCTCTCTAACTCTCTCTCTAACTCTCTCTCTCTAACACTTTTAAAGTAATGCATATCGGCCACAGAAACCCCCAATCTCATTATATCCTTAAGGGCACTGCTCTTGAATCGAGTGACACTGAGAAGGACTTGGGTGTTACTATCACTAGCGACCTCAAGTTCTCGAAACAGTGCATCGAGGCAGAGAAGAAAGCCCAAAGGATGTTAGGCTACATCAAGCGCCAGTTTGGATACCGTAACAAGGAGATAGTACTTTGTCTGTACAACTCCCTCGTTCGGCCGCACCTGGAGTATGCCGTACAATTTTGGAGTCCATCGTTTCGAAAGGACATCGCAAAGTTGGAACGCGTACAAGCTAGGGCAACCAAACTGATTCTCTCTATCCAACATAAAAGTTATGAGGATAGACTAGGGGAATTAGATCTGTTCTCGCTGGAAACCCGTAGACTGCGTGATCAGCTCATCGAAGTTTTCAAAATACTTCGAGGGTTCGACAATGTTGACTACCGGGATATTTTCACACTGAGTAAGAACAGAACGCGCAATCACGGCTTCAAACTTGAACTGAAGCGTTACAACCACAATATGTGTGGAAATTTTTGTACCTACAGTATCTGCGGTAAGTGAAACGCACTTCCAGTGGAAGTTGTCAACAGTGAATCTGTTGACCAGTTCAAGTCAAGACTAGACAAAGTCTTGAAAAGTGGCCGTTTAGGGACGTAAAACAATTAAGCAGTCATGTGCCTGCTCGACTGATAGTCCAAAGGTACTCTCTTTGAATGGACCCTAAGGTCTCCTAGGGTACTTACTTTCCTTGTCCTTGTTACTCTCTCTCTCTCTAACTCTCTCTAACTCTAACTCTCTAACTCTTTCTAACTCTCTCTCTCTCTAAATCTCTCTCTACTACTTCTCTTCAGTGTTTACTGAAGAGTGTGGTCCCATCCCCCAGCCAACGAGTTCCTACTCGGGGGAAAAGCTGGAGGATATGGACTTCATCGAAGTAGAAATAAAAAAGAAGATCACTGACCTAATGACGAATAAGTCACCTGGCCCGGATGGGTTTCTACCTAAAGTGTTGAAAGGAGTGCGCAATCAAGTGTCACGACACCTGAGCGCAATCTTTAACATGTCAATCCCCACCGAATACGTTTCTAGAGACTGGCGTGAAGCAGAGGTGACTCCTATCTTCAAGACCCCTCCAGGGGGTACCGCCTTGCCGTGGCGGAGGGGCTTGCGAGCTCTGAACCCAGGAGCCGTACCAGGGTAAGACTAAGTTCTTACAAAGGTCCAACCATACTGGATAGGCCCTGGGTGAGGAGCCATACTAAGCGTACCCCACACCTTGTGGGGCAATTGTGTTCCTGAACTCCAGTACACTTTTGGCCCACCTGGTTCCAGCTATAGAGTGCCTCTGTACGGGTTGATGGATGCGCCCACTGGGGGGCATCGTCTGAAGAACCGTGCCATAGAGGAGGTTTGGTTGCCTGGGTCGCCGTTTTGTTTCCGGGAGGTCTTCGCACCGCAGCCCAGAGAATCTCCGTTATGCGGCTCCGCTGTTTTTAAAACGACAGTGGGAGTCGGGGAGTGGGTTACCCCGCCTGGGCTGCAAGGGCGCTCTTTGGACTCACGATGACGATTTGGTGCATACCCTCGGCCCCAGAGGCAGCCCAAAATAAAAAATAATATATGAGTAAACTTAACAAAAATAACTCCCAGAGACCGCAGGTTTCTGGTCATCGTGCCTTGAACTCTGATATTAGAAGATTTGACTATTTTAGGTCAGAAGTTGACCTTGAGCTCGATTATGACAGATTTTTAGTTTTAAAAGCAAACGATAGTTTTCTTAGTATGGCTGATATCTTTGATGTCTATGAGGATTTTATTGAAAAATGTGGCGAACCTGCTCAAATGTGGCCACATAATGATGGCGCATTGATAGTCGAGGCAAAATCAAGTGAACAGCATCAGCGGATTAAAGATCTACAGTCCTTAGCTTCTATAGACATGTCCTCTGCTTCGCACGCGACATTTAACACTTTTAAAGGTGTTATCCGATCGGAAGAACTAATAGATTATGGCATCGACAGGCTGGTGTCAAAACTTACCAGTCAGAAGGTTTTAAGTGCCCACCGCATTTCCCGGTTTGTGAATGGCGCTAGATTACCTACCGCCACAATAATCCTAACCTTCAACAAATTGGAACAACCCAAGTACATTAAGGCTGGCTACTTTAATATCCCAGTCAAGCCTTACATTGAAAACCCACGGCGGTGCTTCCATTGCCAACGCTTTGGCCATGTAAGCACTTTTGCAAACAGGCAAGGTTGTGTGTTAATTGTGGAGCGGACTTTCATGGGACACCCTGTTCTAAACAGCCATGCTGCCCTAACTGTGGTGAAGAACACCCTGCATCATCACAGCAATGTACTTTCTTTCTCTAGTAGAGGGAAGTCATTGCCATTAGAAACAAGAACAGGGTCAGTTTTAATGAGGCCAGAAGAAGAGTAAGGGAGACGTACATCCAACCTGGTGTAAGCTTTTCTGATGCTCTACGTTCTACCAGGCCAAGGAAAGAGAGAAGCAAGAGATATACTACCGGCTCTCCTCTGCCTGACCAGGTAAAGGTACTCTCCCTGGTTGCTTTCTATTATTAACGTATATATAGAACCATTTTTGCTTTGTTTTAGAATTATTGGCTATATCTCTTACATGGTTCTTTTTCAGTTTTCTAGTAACTTTCTTCACCTGTCATTTATATGTAATATAACTCACTTGAGTTGACTCCGTAACTTTTTTTTTTTACTATATGCAGTCGATTTATCTCCCTTATAGAATTTAGAATTACGTTTTCTTTTTCTTATATGCTTAAATAAATCCGAATCTACTGCTATCACTACTCGCTGTAACTCTTTAAAAATCGTGTTGTCGTCACTATTTTCCAGCGGCTCACCAACTTGAACATTTTGTACTAAATTTTCATCTGTGGTTAGAACTAGATCTAAGATATTTTTGTATCTCATTGCTTCCGCGACCTTTTGAAAAAAGAAGTGATCTCCCATGATTTTAATACTTTTCACCCTCTTTATCACAACTGCACGTTACATAGTCGATGTTTGGGCAGTAAAGATCGCTGAATATTATTTTCGTTTCTTTTAATAACAAATGAAATAATTAAACAACTACCTATTCTCTTCTTAGATTAAGGCAGGCGCCGATAAACGCTTATAATGTTAATCCTAGCGTTGCCCATCACTATTCAACCATTACAATTTCCGTTTCTATAGCTTCATTATTTATGTCGACCTTAAATGAGGTTATAGATGCTATTAGCGTTGTTCACTCAATAAAGGACGAGTCTGAAATAAAAATCAAAGGCCGCAACATAGCATAATGAAATCATAAGACTAGTGTTGCCATATTGTACAGACGAATTGGGAAAAGTTTCACTCAAAATTGATTCACAGTGAAACGAGAAATCATAACTTACCTTATCAAGCTATTAGTGTTGTTCAGGGTCTAAATAAAAGGAAGGGCTTGAATATTGCTCCTGTTCTATGTTGATTCTTTCTTATGAGACCCCCGGACAAATCATTAATCACTTAGTGCGTTTAAAGTATTTTAAACTACGTGACTAATATTTTATCTGGTGATTTTATTTTTATAATAATTTTGAAAACGCTTACCTATTTTTTTCTATTCACTTCTTTCGGATTAAACGTGGGGACAGAAATGAATGATGCAATGCATACCCCGTCTAGTTTATCAGGGCATTGATGCGCATCGTCCTTATTTAGTGTGGAGGGAAGGTGGGAGGGGGGGGGGTGAGAGCAATAGTGAGGATGATAGTCCTCATGACGTCACTTTCTTTGGGACCCAAATGGCTGATGACCCATAGGTAGAGGGCAGTAGGGTGATAAACTGAAATCCGTCAACATTTACCACTCTTCCTTAAAATATGGTCTGTGTGAATCAACGACACTAAAACTACCCCCTCCTCTCCTCCCCCTCTGCCCATATATGCCACCCAAGACGACCCATCATTTTGTCTACGTCAAAGGCCCTCTATAGGGATGAAGTGTTACCTGCTGGGGTATCTTGTCTATTCAAGGCTCAGCCCGTGTGAAAAAGGCCCCAAACACGTCTCTCCATACACCCCCTGCATGCACACCTCATTTCTCTCTCAAACATTCAAGTGATCAAGCTACCATTTACGCGGTCTTCCGACCCTTCTCACACCCTGACAGTCACTCTCCTATATTCTCTTCAGAGGTGTATCTCCATCTATTCCTTTACATGATCATACCCATTTGGAACACCTCTCCATCCAAACCTTCTTCACAGCCTCCTTCACGCCACAAACATCACCTACACAGTCGTTTCAGTTCCTCTACACCACGCACGATAAGCAGCCCTCTCAAATTCTTCATTTTTAACCGATGTTAGACTAGATATTTCCTTTTACTTGCTCTATCGCGTTCTTACACCCAAATTTGCGCTCTTTCCAACATAAATACTCTAATAAATACTTTACCCCCCCCCCCTCCCTGCTAGTTGTTCAGTCCCTATCAATGCCTCAGTTATCCTTCTTCTACACTCAATCAAATGTTTTCTATATACGCTGCCAACTAGACTCAACAGACTTATCCCTATATAGTTCTATGCATTCATTTTTCCCCTCTACATTTATAGAACGGCACTATAACAGCGTTATTCCACTTTCAAATGGATTACGACACAAACACCTCGATTTTTAATCAATTCAGCAGTTATATCATCTACTCCGACTGTCTCCCCATTTTTAAACTTCTCACAACACTTAACAACCTCTTGTTTGTCTATCTCTTCCCTACCCTGATGCAGTACTTGGTTTACAGCCCCGAAGCCAATTGTCTTCAGATGCACATTATCTTCTATACTCACATTATATAACTTATCGCAGTACTTTCACCATTTTTATATTTTATGCTCACACAACTATTCTACTCTTTTTTTCTCTCATTTTTCTCGATACCGGAGAAACTTCCCGTTACCATCCGGACCCGCTTTCTTTGCTGCTTTCTTACTTTGGTTAACCAATTCGTTTACTTTTCTTTTTGCCTCCTTTTATCATTCCATGCGCAAATTGTGGCCTTAACCAGAGAGTGGTAGATGGGTAGGATGGGGCTGGGGGAGAGAGGTTTTTGTGCAGACTTACTCTTGATCGTTTATAATGTCCCTTTACTCCTCAGTCTTTTTTTCTGTCTGTATATTCCATCTCAGCTTACATTAAGGTAAAAAAAGTTGTGTAATCCAACAGAAAATATTTTTCTGAAACCTCGTAAGAGATTTTGCTTCAAATTTTAAAGTTTGGAGAATTTTCTCTAAACTATCAACATCACTTAAATATAGAGTTTAAACTCTTTTATAAAACTCTAGTCACATATAATTATTTAACATATAAAGTTATAAAATTTGTCTTAAAGTAAAATAATTTTAGTTAGCATCTCCGGATATAAAGTAGCCATGTTACTCCAAGTCTAATTGAATTCATCCCCAAATGATTAAAGAGTTGATGGTGTGTTTGAACAAAGGAGACAATAACCGATACATTTCTCGTCCAGAGAATGTTAAACAAGTTCTTTATTTTAGTAGACTAAAGCATGATATTCTTGCTTATAAAAGCAAGTTGTATCCAGCCGAATGTAATTAAAGCCATAGAATACATTTATAATTATTAGTCATCCTGCAATGTAAGTTGCCATGCTATGGCCTAGGAGATGGTAGGGGGACACTCCCCGAAAAAACATAGGAACTCAGATGCACGTTCTTAGCTTGGACTATTCCCTTATGGGGCTGAATGGAGTGCGAGATCCCTCGGTGCACGCTCCTTAATACGTTCTGATGGGTGACGGGTAGGGCGCTTTAGCCCTGTTCGAATTATCAGATGGTAGCGATTAATACGTTTCGACTAATAAATATATAGTTATTTTTCTTAATATATATAAATACCAACTTAATTATAAAATAAACCTTCCTATGCATTTTTGGCTCACTGTGGGTATTTATTTTTATCGGTCTCAAAGATTAGATTTAAAATGTCCGCTAAATAACATTTAATCAAGAAAAGCAACATTTATTCGGGTCAGAGATGTTACCTTGCTACTGGCAGGATGTAATCCATTACTACCCGTTTCATAGTCGGGTTGTCGGTGACTAAACTTACGCCCTTCCCCCTAGTTATTTCATAACTAGTGAGAGGGTTGATGGATACCAAGCAGGACTAAAACAATACCTGACGCAGGGCCTGTTTTATTTTATGCACATGTTTACATGGGCACACACCACTTGCAAGTCAGCGGATGAACAGCTTCATTGGTCAGCAGTGGCTCCTATTGGAGTGCGCCTGACCTATAGTCGTTGTACCACTCATCCTATCTTTCTTTTCTCTTTAGGTTCACCTCAAAATCGAATGCCGAGTTGTGTCGGGAAGGGGCGTGGGAGTATACCATAGTAATTGCCTTTCCTGGATGTTGCAGCTCCCTCAGGTGAACCATATTCTCTCGCAGTTCTATTTGTTTTGTATGGTATTTAATCATCGTTATGAATTCCCTCTAGTCATCCATAATAATAGTCAATTCTGAGTTTGTTATGCTTTATACATTGTTATTGAAATTACTTTTTAAGATTTATTATTACCTTTAATTTTTTTTTTAGTTTGATTTTGCGCAGGAGATATTCATACAAATCCCAGACCTCGAAAATAATTTTGTATGTCACTGTAGATTAACATCCGACGACTTAAAACCAATTTTTAGGATATCTTTGTAGCATCTACTAAATTTGATATAACCCTTTGTTCTGAGACTCCTCTTATGTAGGCTCAATCGTTCGCGATTTGGCCTCGCTCGGAGCCTACAACGGCATTATTAGCGAAATTTACACTTACGAATTGCGATTCTTTTTCAAAAGTGGCTCGTGTTTTAGCACTTGGTTGGAGTGGCCACAGAAATTGCACGAAGTTATTGAGTGGCACCCGGATGTTATTTTCATTGTGTTAGGTAGCAACTCTGTTTTTACAAATAAATAGGTCAAAGATTTAATCAGAAACACCTACACATTTTACGAAGTTTTGAGAATTAACTTATCTGAAATTATAATTGTTCAGTGCCAAATTGAATTGCGATTTCGTGATCGATTTGATTTCCGAGGAAATCCGCCGCGTGCTATATATCAATCGCTCCGCAATAAAGCAAACAAACCACTAAGTCAATGGTTCCCAACGGATTTTGGCTTATGGCCCCCTTAGGAACCTTATTTTTTTCTGTGGCCCATAATCATTACTTTCAATAGGTAATACGCAGTTTAACTCTACTTTAAAGGATAAAAGATATTAAAACACCTCTTTGTATTCAGGTAAAATTATATTTGTCACATATATAGGACTATAAACATAGCAAAAATTAAACAGTGGTTAACAAAAATGTAATACTCTTTTAAAATAAATAATTAGTCTTACAAAAAATAAAATCCTTTAGCAAAATGAAATCAAAATATCATCAACTGTTTATTCATTCAATGCGATCCTTGTGCTTCATGCAGTTTCACAAGTTTTTCAATATCAGGGTCTATAGTTGTTAGAGACAGACGAAGATCACCTCTTCTTACTATTTCTAAGCGGCTGCGAGCTTTTGATAGGAGGTGTGACACTTTACTAAAACCCGACTCAACCAGATAAGAAGTAGGAAAAGCAATAAAATATAATTTTACTTCGTCCCAAAGCAAAAGGTATTTCATAGCAATTTCATGACTTGTCCATAAGTTCCTAACACCATGCTTAAATCTAGCCAGAGAAGTTTGATCACTCTGTAACTCAATGAGGCTTTCTTGTAATCTGATATCAACATCAGCTGCATTAATTCCAAATGGGTCTACCACCCAACCTGGAATGTCCAGTTGTAGAAGATCTCTGAACCTAACTTCCATATCACTATGCAATTTCTCCAAATGATCAATGTATACTAAAATATCATCTTCTTTCAGCTCACTCTCAATAGTGCGGAGGGTTGGAAACTGTATCAACTTTTTTCGCCCCATATTTCTCTTGAACAGCTTAATTTTCCCCATAACTGCACAAATAGACTCTTTGCAAGTTAAAATATTTGCATTTTTACCTTGTAGCTGTTTGTTCAAGATATTTAGATTTTTAAATATATCTATAAAGTGTCAGACTATGTCACATTTGGCACCAATGATTCTTACTCCGAGCTGCTTACCATCCAGAAATAACACAACACTATCCCAAAGTGCAATGAAGCGATTCAGACAATTGCCCTTAGAAAGCCACCGCACCTATGTATGCAAAAGTAGGCACTCAAACCCTTCTTCATTGGTAGCACAGAGTTGTAAAATTACTACAACTTTGCAGTATTAGGGTAAACAAATAAACGATACGTACATACTATAATGCCGAACCACTTGATAAACAGACTGTAGGGATTTAAAGTTCCACCTGAAGTATTTTCATCAAGCCAACAACGGTGCCAGGCGCATAACGATCAAGCGCACAATGGAGTGCGCCGCAGAATAAGCTTGTAAGATGCAAAATATTTGTTTATAGATTAATGTAAATCCTATTATGCTAATAAAATATTTTTAAAAAGGAAAAATATATTTATTAATATTTTTAAAATGTAATTCAACTGCATAAATTAAAATTAGGTACTGCGCTAACTATAATTCAGGTTTCAATAGGTTGAGTCCTGTGGCCCCCTTCATGGATCTGTGGCCCCTCTAAAGGTTAAAATTTTCCTGTGGCCCCCTTCAGATGTACCATCGCCCCTAGGGGGCCATATGGCCCACGGTTGGGAAACCCTGCACTAAGTGATCATTTTGTATGATAGGTGGTCGTGGTCGTTTAGACTACGAGACACTTTACAGATCAGACAAAATTCATTTTAACAACCAGGGTTCTACTCGTTATAGTTCGATTATTCACCATACCCTTCACTTCTTTACATTGCTAGCAAGGGAGCGCAGTAAATATGGCTTTCAATCTTTCTGTTGCCGATGATCTCGACCTCGCGTAAAAAGCGAAACTTAACGAAGAAACTCAATCGAAGCAAGTAAAGAGTTTAGTTAGTTTCATTGATAAGCGCGGGGCATCTCGAGCTAAAGCTATAACTACTTTGGATTCGGTTTCAAATGTTGTTAGCGTAGGCGACATTGCAGAGGTCACTACTCTGAAAATTAAAATTAATGACATCCTAGATCAAATTTACGAAGCCGAAAGAAGAATTTCGGAGCATGCTCAGGCAGTTTCAACCTCAAAAACAGTTGCGTTTGACGCCACCATGAACTCGTCCCCATCTGAATCGCAAAAGTACTCTTAGGTAGCGAGAATCTGGCATATATACCTATTACGAGTCGCTCATTCGGGCACGCGTATGGAAAGAACCTGTCAGTTTATATGGAGAGTCCCTTAGGTATTTTACTTGGAGGGAAACTTCCTTCGCTCCTAGGAAACGTTGAGTACCTTAAAGACGCTGGTACCGACTACCAAGCATCAATTTGACTATCACAGTCGTTCTCTACGCAGTCGTTCATTAATCATGGTACGACTATCTTGGATGAGTCTATCGACGTTGCAAAAGATGAAAGTCTCAATCAAATTCTAATACAGTGCTTAAATGTGTATGACGAGCAATCAGAAAAAATCACGCATCTCGATCAGTTTTTGTTTGACAACATTTTCACGATATTAAGCGTAACGAAACAGGTCGCATTATCGCCCCAGCACTTTGGAACAAGAATTTAAATAGACTAGCCTTCAATTACTCTTTAGCAAAAAAGGATTCTTGACTCAACCTTGTCAAAGTTGAAACGAAACGACGCTGCGCTCAAAGACTATGGTGACATCATTCGAAAGCAGTTAGCAGACGGAATCATTGAAAAAGGCGAGAACCCTGATGCCTTTTTGAAATCGAATTCGAATGTCTCGTTCATTCTTCATTCTGCTGCGATCAGAGAGTCAGCTGAAACCACTAAGACTGGAATAGTCTTTTTGAGTAATTTGTGCGAAAAGCGAAATGGGCAATTAAGCCATAATCAAGTGTCAATGCCAGGAGCCAATTTGAATTTGCCATTGTTCGACTCTTTGCTTTTGTTAAGGTTCGACAAATACCTTTTGACTTGTGCAAGAATTTTTTGCAAATTAAGCTTCGCAAATTGGACGCTAACAAGTTACTGTTTAGGTGGTTCAGAAATGTTTCTGAAGGCGATTTTAGTGTGAAAATTTATCGATTTCATCGTTGCGCTTTTGGTCTTCGATTTAGTCCGAATATTCTGCTAACTTCTCTTTATTATATGCTGATGTATATAATAAAGTTGATGCTCGCAAAGCTACTCAGCATGCGCAAGTATTCAAACTAATAGTAATTTTGAGAGAATCATTCTATATTTCTTCGATATACTCTCTTTTTAGAAAAATCGTTCGAAATTGTGTGTTCTGTAGGAAATTGCATGGACACGCCATCAAAACAAATGTCAACCAGTATAGAGATTTTACAATCAATCCTGGAAAAAGACCATTTAATTCAGTAATGATTACTTTATTGTTGATCACAAGGTTAGAATTGGAGATAAACAAAGTAAATGGCACATTTTTATAATCACTTGTCTATTTACTCGAGCAATTAACCTGATTCCGTGTCGACTTCTGGACACATGTTCGTTTTTATGTGCTTTGCAATTGCACATTTTCGAATTCGGTGCAATCTCAACCATAGTATCAGGCAATCAGCCAAGTTTCAAAAGTGGTTTAAACCATGTCTCAAATGCTTGAGATTGCTGAAGTTTCAAACTTTTTGAAATAGTATAAAATCGAAAATTTTCGATTTATGCCTTACCCGGCTTCAGCCTCCTTCTCGGAGGAGCTATTGAGGCCCTGGTGGAACGAACTAAAAATGTTTTGTACTCGTCGATAGGTAACAGAGTCGTTGAATTCGACGACTTCATTTTTGCTGTGGCAGAAGCTAAAACATTAGTTAATAAGAGATCAATTAGTTTTAAGCGTTTCCTAAGCTCAAATGCTGTCGATCCGGACGTTCCGTTCGCTCTCACACCAGAGATTCTTTTGCGAGGTTACCCTGTACCCGTTTTCAACGTTTTGCCTTTGCTTTTATCTGATCTGAAGAGATAGACGACAGCTCCTGGCAACCGAACGGTGAAACTTTGTCTGATAGGTTTAAAGATTTAAGTAAAATTCGAAACAATCTTTTTGCCACGTATGAGAGAGTTTAACGCGGAGCTCGAAACAAAACCAACCAACCAACCGCCCAAACCGGTATAAAAATCAATCTCGAAGTGAATTAAATGTCGGAGATATCGTTGCCATTAAACCAAATATGATTAAACCTGTGAATTATCCTTATGGCATCGTTACCGATTTAGAAAGAAATAGCGCAGATGAAACATCTATCTGATGTAATTCCTATGCTATTTTGCGACAAAACCGGAAATTCATCAGTTCAAACTGACCCCCTGCTGAGGTAAATTCGCCTCCAAATAATTAAAGAACGTCGCGAAAGGCAAAATCTTCGGCCCAAAATGCTAATAAGCAACTAGCTGCCGAAAACCTTGTATAAATATTTATATTTTTATATTTGGATTTGTTTCTTGCATACGAGGGTCGGTCAATAAGTTTTGCGAATCGTTAGGACAAGTTATGACAAGTCAGGACCTGCAGCCGCACGCTCCTACTTCGTCTATTTAAGAAGCAGTAGCTGATCGAAGATCGTCAGTCACAAATTTTTGAACAATGGAGAAGGTTGAGCACCGCGCAGTGATCAAATTTTTGACCAAGGAAGGCAAGAATGCTAAAGAGATCCATGAACGCATGGTTGCAGTGTACACCGAAACCGCCCCTTCCTATGCGACCATTGCTCGCTGGAATAGGGAGTGCCACCATGGTCGTGAGTCCCTTGAAGATGACCCCCGTCCAGGACGACCGTCAGACGTGACCAACGAGGACAATTTGGCCCTTGAGAGGATGATCCTCGAAAATCGACATATAAAGGTCGAAGAAATCGAGCGAGAACTTGGAATATCACATGGAAGTGTTATCAGCATCATCCACGACAATTTGGCCATGACCAAGGTCTCTGCCCGTTGGGTCCCTAGAAACCTCACGCCCCATGATCGACTTCAACGTCGTCAAAGTCCACAGGGCCAGAGTTGCACAAGCTGCCGTGCGCGAGTGCAGATTCGAGGAGCTCAACCATCCCCCCTACAGTCCAGATCTGGCCCCTAGCGACTACTTTTTATTCCGTCAGCTTAAGGCTGCACTGCTGGACTCCGGTTTGGGCACGATGAAGATGTCCATCTCGCCGTCCAGGAGTGGATTGAACAGCAGTTGGGAGATTTCTTGTTGTCGGGAATTCCTTATATCCGAATTGCAAAACTTATTGACCGCCCCTCCTATATATGAATTTTTGATTATGATTGTTTAAATTCATATATTTTTCTGGAATTTTGTTTGATTATTTTGATGAGCTATTTTTAATTATGCTTACTTCTATGTTTCACTTTGATCATGTTGATTATTTTTTCTGAAGGAACATTTTAAAATTTAATGTTCCTCCAGTATCCGTCCCCCAGTGTACAATATATTAGATATATTGTCAATATTTATTAATGAGTAAAATGCATAATCAAGTTGCCTTGGTTTATTTTGTATTTAATTAATTTCTATAAGTTACTCACAAAGACCCTTTCTTTGGATTTTGGGGCGATGCACTTGCACGGGCAAACCTTAGAATGTTAATTAATTACCTTTCTCGACGAGCGTACAGGTTGCGTCAACTCTCAGCAGTTCTGCTCAGACCTACAAGAGCAAGTTGATTCGCTTTTTACTCTGCAAGAGTTTAATTTGCAATGCCTCCCTCTCCATATGAGCATCGCTAGTGCTAGACCGTTTTTTTTTATTAGCCTATGATGAATACAACCTTGTGTCTTTTGTGAAGCTACTTTTTTAAGGAAGATTCTGCCGGAGAAGAAAGGTGTATCTCTCAGGATACAATTGGTCAAGTTCGCTCTTAGGACTCTTGCTGAGGTTAGTATGGTCCTCCACTATTTTTCGAACTCAATTTCACTTCCCACTCTCCATGGAACTTCCTGTATTTTATCAAGCAACCGCCCTCGCCGTTATCATGAGAGCTTAAGGTACACCACGTGAGAGAGCCCAGCTGCAGCGGATTCGGGCCTGCAACGCCAACCTTTCAACGGAATTCAAGTAACGTTAAGTCGACTTTCTTGCGATAAGTTAACTTGAGATCGTATTCATAGCCACACAAGCCCATCTTTACCCACGATTCTCCGGGCAACTAGTTTCGATCATTCGAGTAGCGCCATTGAGTTTCATTTGTATATAAATCAAGGTATACTTTGGTGGTTTCAAATTGAAATTAATTTATTTCTTTGTTATTTTTTAGTTTGTGTTAGCTCAGACACACCGTCACGAAGAATCGCCTGACGATGACACCTGCCTTTTCATTCCGCCATAGTTTAGCCACTGATTTATTTAAAGTAAATTTACCGCTTAGAGAATCAACTATTTTAATCGCCTAGAAACGATTTTGGATAGGAATAGCTTGATAATGGCGAAGGCTCGGAGGAGTTTCCTTTTTTTCCATCTCCCTCCGTTCTGGAGTTGAGGAATGCTTAGAGAGGTTTAAATACCCCTTGGTAGTTTTAAGGGGCTTCTGTTTATTTCAACTAGTTCCTATAGGGTCCGCATATGTGTAGTTGCTTCATGGTGGCGTAAAATTTGCGCAATTCTCATTTGATGTTATTTTTCAAGTCAGGGGCTGTTATTTTCTTTCCATTTTGTCTGGAACTCGTTTAGTTGCATTGCAAACCGGCAAAGGGTGGCTTTCTTTAGGTTGAGCTGGCAATGAAGGAGGTCCCGACGATATCTCATTTTGAAGTCCTCGTTTGCTTCAGTGCGGTCGTGGAAGCTTATATAGGTGAAGTTGGGGAATATATTTCAATCGTAGCAAGTTTTGTTAAAAGCGACGGCTAATTTCGCACTTGTGATTTCATTTTCACATCTTTCAATTTTTCGTATCTTTACCATTATATCTGGGTAGCCCCGTTCTATGGTCCAAAATCATTGAACGTGCACCCAGCAAATTCCTCGTCTCTCTCCTTTGCGACGATGATCCAAATCTTTCCCCTTTCCTCGTTCTCAAGATCCTGGACCTTCGCCGTTCGAGCGATGTTGGTGACAAGTCGTTGTGAAAAATTTTTCCTTCTCTGCTCAACTTCATTACGATCAACACTAATGAATTCATCGATTGATATTCAGTTACGATTTGCGAGTCTAATCTCTCTTGCGATCTCATAATTGCCGAACTTCAGGATATGATTGTCAGCAAATTTGAATCGCCATCTTTCCTAACTCACATCCAATCGGTGGAGTGCCAATTCAAGGATTAAATTGTGCATGCGGTAAAATTGCTGGTCATGATGAATGAGATGGTTATGTTCCCGCGAGAATGACTTCCAGATAATTATTTTTCGAAAGCTCACACGAAAAAAGATTATGTGAGAATGATTTGTTAGTTACAATCACTCTATTTCTCATAGTCACAGCCATGATACGCATTTCTCATTCGTCCTACAGGGTCAATTTAGGACGCAGGAGGAAATCATACAAACTCAGGACATATTATAATTATTCGAACCCCATATCAGAACTATAAATAATAAAAAGAATGGGTCCGATTACACTACTTCCTGGAGCACCACACAAAACTGAACTAAAGGAGATAAAATAATAGCTGACGATACTTGATATCCTCTGTTTATCAAGAACTCGGACAGCACTTCAAGGAAATGACCACCAATACCAAGGGATCTAATTTTGTACAAGACTGCTTTATATTTAACTCTATCGAAGGCTAAGCTAAAACCAGGAAAGAGGAGTCTTGACTCATGGCCAGTATCAAAAGACAATTGCATGCTGTGGGAGATAAGGGCATCAGATGCACTCGGACCCTTTTAGTAGCGTGCGACTAAAAGGTGGATAAAAAGTGAAGACTCCTTAGGAATTGGAGTAATATTTCCAATGCTCCATTCACGGTAATGTTCATCAAGATCACCGACGAAAACTAAAGAAGCTTTTGAATCGAATTCTTTAATTGCAACCATAGAACTCGAGATAATGATAAATACTATCATCTAAATCAGCATTTTGATATAAAGAAAAGGTGTAATAGTTATTAAAACAGCTTCAAATCTTGATAAGAACCATGGCATGACAGCCATGTTAAAGTTTGTAAATCTCTAAGGATGAAGTTACGAAACAGGAGAATAGCTTTCCTGACATTCTGAATACGAAGCTCGGACACGTAGTTGAAATTCGAAACAAGAGGAGTCTCAGAACAAAGGGTTATATCAAATTTATTAGATACTACAAAGATATCGTAAAAATTGGTTTTAAGTCCACAGCCCCCACTCCTTCCACCTCTTTACCTAAACCCCCTCCTACCTCCAGAACTCCCCCCTCGGCAACCTCCACTCCTCCTCCTATTCCCACCAACCCCCCTCCAACCGTCCCCACTCCCCTCTCGCAGCCTCTAATCCCACTCACACTAACACCACAGCCTTCACCCCCCCCCATCACAGCCTAAAAACCCGCCCCCATCTTAAACATAAAAACCCTACCACGAAAACTCCCCCAACACACAACCACGCGTAAAGCGACCACCTCCCCCTCTGCTGTTCCTTCTCATCCCCCTTCCACCCCTCCTTCTTCGTCCAAACCTCCTCTCTCTCCCAACACCCCCTCTCACAATCTGCACCTCCCCCACTAGCTCTAGCTCCTCATCTCCTAGCTTTACTCACTCCACCTCTGCTCCTAACTCCCCCCCACAGAACACACTCTCCCCTCCACCACGGCTTCCCCACCCAACAACACCAATGACAACCTCTCCAAATCACAGTCGACGACACGAGTGAAGGTACTGACTCCTCACTCCTTTTGGGGAATAACCAAGGAGAGAGGAACGGTACCGGAAAAATCAGCCTCCCGCGCTCTCCACCCACGAGGTTGCCTCAACGCGACACAGCTAAACGTACGCAGTTGGCATGGTATTCGCCATACGGTTGCCAACTGGGTCCTAAATACACAAAGACCGGACATAGTACTCTTGAACTCAACCAGCCTACAACAGACTCCGCATCGCAGGCTACAACACATACCTATCTCCACAGGCGCGGCACCTAGGATCAGCGATCCTAGTAAAGCGCTCCATACACCACTCCTTCATTCAAACACAAGACGCCTCCTTTCTAGCCTGCAAGATACAGACAAGCTCCAGCTACATCCTAGTGGTCACACACTACTGACCACCAAGCCTACAGTTAAACATAGATGCCCCACTCCGGACTCTATCTAACCACAACCTCCCTATCTTCTTCGCGGGGGACTTCAACGCCTTTCACGCGACACTCCTTTCAAACAGTAGGAATGACGCAGGAAGGTACCTGGCCGATGCCTTGCGCAAGACCACGTCCCTGGACGTGGTCTTGCGCAACGACCACGCTACACGCACATATCACCGGGTCCCCACGTACTCTCTGACCACATACCGATATGCCTTATCATATCCACATCTCCCATACTCATACCTACACCACCTATCTTCGACTAAAATAACACAAACTGGGAAGAGTTCAAGAGTCACATAACAGACAACAAGCCACAAAATCTTGACCTGGCGCACACCGATCCAGACCTTTTAGACGACCATTGGTGCTCAATCATAAACATTATAACCGCAGCACGCAATATACACACACCACAAAAAACCTATACCTGCATAAAACATTTCACATTTTCCATACACACTAAAAGACTGATCACACAGTACAATAATCACTACTATAGAGGCCCACGACAACATAACATTAATCACTTACGTGCACGCATCCTACAGTGCGTGCGGCTAGACAGGAACCGGCAGTGGCGTGAGGTCGTCATCCGCATCGCGGAAGACACCCGTTGCGCTAACCCCTCCTTCTTCTGGCGGCAAGTAAAAAGGATGATGGGCACCGACCCACCAAAAACCATCACCCTCCAAGTAAACAACCTAACACTAACAGACACTAACGTCATCCTCAACCACACGCTCTGGAGCATTTCCAGGAAGTCCAGGAGTAGTGTCTAGCCCACGCTCATGAGCTAAGACCCGCCTCCCCTGATACGAATGGAGCTGCTCGACTATACATCCACATAGACCACTCAAATCACCGTCGAGGAAACAAAACACTACATTAAAACAACACCAAAACGCGCCCCCGGTCCCTCCGGGCTACCAGCCACACTAATACTGACTTCGATAGTCGGTAAACTCATGGAAAGCATCATGGTGGATAAAGTGACGTCGTATTTAGAGTCAAACCTGCTACTGAGGAGTTCCCAGCACGGCTTCCGAAGGCAACGGCCATGCCTGACGAACCTTGTGGAATTCTTCCACTTCGTTTTCAGTGAGCATGATAGGGACAAGGCGGTGGATGTGGTCTACCTAGACTTTAAGAAAGCCTTTGATAAGGTACCACACCGCCGCCTTCTCCCGAAAGTGCGAGCACTGGGCATAGACGGAAAGGTAGCCGGCTGGATCGAGAACTGGCTAAGTGGCAGACGGCAACGGGTGGTGGTGAATGGACAGTTTTCTGTGTGGGTGCCCGTTACTAGCGGGGTGCCTCAAGGTTCTGTCCTGGGACCACTACTATTCATCATCTACGTCAACGACATTAACGGTGACATGGTTGCCAAGATTTCCAAATTTTCAGACGATACCAAGCTTGGTATGAACGTTTCATTTTTGGAAATACTGCCCGCATGCAGGAAGATCTTGGGAAGATTGGGGAGTGGTCGGACACGTGGCAAATGCCTTTTAACGTGAGGAAATGCTAAGTGATGCATATCGGCCACAGAAACCCCTAATCTCAGTATATCCTTAAGGGCACTGCTATTGAATCCACCGAAACCTAGAAGGACTTGAGTGTAACAATGACTAGTGACCTCAAGTTCTCGAAACAGTGCATTAAGGCGGAGAAAAAGGCCCAAAGTCTGCTAGGCTATATTAAGCGCCAGTTTGGTTATCGGAACCAGGAGATTGTACTGTGCCTGTACAACTCACTTGTCCGACCGCACCTGGAGTATGCCGTACAATTTTGGAGTCCTTCATTGCGAAAGGACATCGCGAGATTGGAACGCGTACAAGCCAGGGCAACCAAGCTGATTCCCACTATCCGACATAAAAGTTATGAGGATAGACTAAGGGAATCAGATATCTTCTCGCTGTAAACCCCTAGACTGCGTGGTCAGCTAATCGAAGTCTTCAAAATACTTCGAGGATTCGACAATGTTGACTACCGAGATATTTTCACACTGAGTGAGAACAGAACGCGCAATCACGACTTCAAACTTGAACTGAAGCGTTACAACCACAAGCGTGTGGAAATTTTTTCACCTACAGTATCTGCGGTAAGTGGAACGCATTTCCAGTGGAAGTTCTCAACAGTGAATCTGTTGACCAGTTCAAGTCAAGACTAGACAAAGTCTTGAAAAGTGGCCGTTTAGAGACGCAAAACAATTGAGCAGCCATGTGCCCACTCGATTGCTAGTCCAAAGGTACCCTCCTTGAATGGACCGTAAGGTCTCCTAGGGTATTCTCTTTCCTTATAACTCCTTGTAACCTCCTCGCAAACATATACCCCTAATATACACACCTATTTAACACCTCACTAGCCTCAAGCCACTTCCCTAAAATATTTAAAGTCTCTCACAACATACTCCTACACAAACCGAACAAAGACCCCAAACACCCAAACAATTACAGGCCTATTGCTTTATAGGAGCACCTAAGCAAAATATTCGAACACATGATCAACTGCTGCCTACGGGAATACCTGGAAGAGAGGGACTGGTTCTTCCCCAGCAATATAGGTTCAGGAGGGGCCGGTCCACTCAGGCGGCCGTGACCATCGTTCATGACAGAATACAAAAAAAAAAACGCCAGGTACATCAAAATACACTCTCCATCAGCAAGGACGTGGAGAAGGCCTTCGATAAAGTGTGGCACGAGGGACTCCGTTGGAAACTCGCCAACAATACGGAGTTACCTCTCTGCACCAGAAGGCTCCTCTCGCACTACCTCACTGAACGGAGATGCCACATAAAATACAACACACCCTCTCACAACTCTTCATACCACGCTCAGGCGTTCCCCAAGGGAGCGTACTGGCACCCACACTATACATCATGTACACAAACGATACCCCCATGCCCACCCGAAAACTGCTGCCACACATACACAGTGTACTACGCCAATGACGAGAGCATTCTCGTCAGTGGCCGCGGACTAAAAGAAATCGCGCTCCACGCACAAAGAATACTAGACGCGAAGACGGATTACGAGGATAAATGGCTGATTGCCACGAACCCACAGAAGACACAGATGACACTCTATGGCGCAAGAGATCACTTCATGCACAATCTACAAATCTTCTCACACACACCAGACAGAAACCATCTAAACCCAACAAGGCTCGAATATACACAACATACAAAAATCCTCGGGATATCTTTTGACAAGACCCTCAGGTTGAATATACAACAGAACATAACACAAGCAAGAGCCTCACGTACAAATACATCGTTGCGTAGGTTCTACCATGCGGGCAAAAACTACAGTTACACCTATATAAAACACTCATGTGACCTATTCTCACGTACGCCCTACTGTCACTCGTAGCCACGAGTGTCACGTGGCAGCAGAAGGCTCAGCGCATTCAGAACTCCGCTCTGAAGCGCGCTTGCCGCTCGCCCCTGTACACGAGAATGGCCACACTACACGACAAAAACAAATTAGCACTCCCTCAACACCTACGCTCACACCAGACTCACAAAACAACTCGGGAAACTCGCCAGAGACCCATTATACACCACACTACATGTAAAAAGGTATGCGATAGCACCGCGATACCCCGCGGCCATGACCACCCGCAACCCATACCGTTCTCCGCATAAACTAAAGGCATCGTAAATAACGCGTTTCCGACCAAGCTGACACGCCCTCCTTCCTGACCAGCCTCCACCTGTCGTCCAGTCACGATCACACCGAGTCCAATCTAACTACACCATGCATCGGTGTCTAGCCACCGACCTATCAACTCCTCCTATCGCTTCTTAAGTTATTTCCGTAACCTTTCCTCTTCGACTGCCTGTTCGCTGGTGTTACACAGTGATCCCTCTCTGTGCTTTCGATACACAAAATGAAAAAGATGAATAATTCCATTCTCTCCATTCCCTGTAGATGACCTAACATGGTCGAAAAAAGTCTAGGAATAAAGAATGTCGTTTGCGGATGTTTTTTCTCGCCTCGAAGGCCCCGTTAAAAAACTTGTAGAAATATTAAGAATATACAAGTTAAAATTAATAACGCTGCCACAGCTGTGGACTTTAATAGAACCTGCATACAACATGGCCTAATTATATATATATATATATATATATATATATATATATATATATATATATATACGCTGAAACCTGGTTTCTTTCTGGCATATATATATATATGTAGAGGAAGAACAAGAGAAACCAAGACCCCGTACCGGTTGGAAAAACAATTGGTCGGCGGGATTCCAACTTTAAACAAACATGAAGCGCAAAGTGTCTTCGGAAGGAGCGATGCGTCGTTACGGCGGAATCCCCGTTCTTAACAAACCCTTCAACAACAATTGCACGATGCTCTCCACTCCACTCCACGCCATGGTTGGTTGCTGACTGTATGTGTGGCAGCAGTTTTCGGGTGGGCATGGGGGTATCGTTTGTGTACATGATGTATAGTTTGGGTGCCAGTACGCTCCCTTGGGGAACGCCTGAGCGTGGTATGAAGGGTTGTGAGAGGGTGTGTTGTATTTTATGTGGCATCTCCGTTCAGTGAGGTAGTGCGAGAGGAGCCTTCTGGTGCAGAGAGGTAACTCCGTATTGTTGGCGAGTGTTCAACGGAGTCCTTCGTGCCACACTTTATCGAAGGCCTTCTCCACGTCCTTGCTGATGGAGAGTGTCTTTTGATGTACCTGGCGTTTTTTTTTTACTCTGTCATGAACGATGGTCACGGCCGACTGAGTGGACCGGCCCCTTCTGAACCCATATTTCGGCGGGGGGGGGGGGAACCAGTCCCTCTCTTCCAGGTATTCCCGTAGGCGGGAATTGATCATGTGTTCGAGTATTTTGCTTAGGTGCTCCTATAGAGCAATAGGCCTGTAATTGTTTGGGTGTTTGGGGTCTTTGTTCGGTTTGTGTAGGAGTAGGTTGTGAGAGACTTTAAATATTTTGGGGAAGTGGCCTGAGGCTAGTGAGGCGTTAAATAGGTGTGTATATTAGGGGTATATGTTTGCGAGGAGGTTGTGTATTAGTGTGGCTGGTAGCCCGGAGGGACCGGGGGCGCGTTTTGGTGTCGTTTTAATTTGAGTGGTCAATGTGGATGTATAGTCGAGCAGCTCCATTCGTATCACGGGGGGTGGGCCTTAGCTCGTGAGCGTGGGCTAGACACTACTCCTGGACTTCCTGGAAATGCTCCCGCGCGTGTGGTTGAGGATGACGTTAGTGTCTGTAAGTGTTAGGTTGTTTACTCGGAGGGTGAAGGTTTTTGGTGGGTCGGTGCCCATCATCCTTTTTACTTGCCGCCAGAAGAAGGAGGGGTTAGCGCAACGAGTGTCTTCCGCGATGCGGACGACCTCACGCCACTGCCGGTTCCTGTCTAGCCGCACGCACTGTAGGATGCGGGCACGTAAGTGATTAATGTTATGTTGTCGTGGGCCTCTAGAGTAGTGATTGTTGTACTGTGTGATTAGTCTCTGAGTTTGTATGGAAAATGTGAAATGTTTTATGCAGGTATAGGTTTTTTGTGGTGTGTGTATATTGCGTGCTGTGATTATGGTGTTTATGATTGAGCACCAGTGGTCGTCTCAAAGGTCTGGATTGGTGTACTCCAGGTCGAGATTTTGTGGCGTGTTGTCTGTTATGTGACTCTTGAAATCTTCCTAGTTTGTGTTATTGTAGTCGAAGAGAGGTGGTAACAATTAAACCTTTCCAGAAGGTATATTGAAGTTCAGAAACATTAATGCAGAACAGCATACCCAAGCCTGGCTTGTCTGTAGTCAGCATAAGGAGTCACTATATTGTTTTCCGTGCCAGCTATTTTGTAACAGTGTTTGCTGCAGGCTGAGTACTGCGTCCACATTGGCATTTGCCACAGCTGAAGGCTGGCCAGCCAGTGCTAAGTGGCGGAAATTATGTAACACGGTTCCTGAGCATGAAAACAGTAATGGGCATAGAAAATTCTATCCAACTTGGCGTGAATTAGCAAGACGGTTGCCATTGCAAGAAGGTATTGAGAATCTTCTAGAAGCATCAATTAAAGTGGAATCGGAAAAATGGTACAACCTTTTGAAACGAATTATTGATGTTACCTTATTCATGGGAGAACGTGGCCTTGCTTTCCAGGGTTGTTCGCAACGCATTGGTGACTCAAATAATGGAAACCTTTTAATTCTGATAGAGTTGCTTTCCCACTGGGACCCAATTCTAAAGGAAGATGTGCTAAAGATAGAAGAGTCTCATAAAAAGGGTGAAAGACTGCAAGTATATTACCTCTCTAATGAGTCCCAAAATGAATTTTCAGAATGTTTTGATCTTGTTAAGCAGCACGTTTTGGGAGAAAGGCAGTCTGCAAAGTATTATGCAATAATAGTAGATTCCACACCAGATTCATCTCATGTTGAGCAAACAACATTCCTTTTGCGTTACCTAGTTCGCCATGGATCACCATTTGAAATTGTGGAACGATTTCTGAAATTTGTAGATTGTAGTGACAAAACAGGATCGGAAATTGCTCAAATTATTACTGAAACATTGGAAAACCAATCTATTCCACTTGCTGATTGTAGGGCACAAGGTCATGACAATGCAGCAAACATGTCCGGCAAATACAATGGTGGAAAAGCAATAATAAAAGAACAGTGCCCTACTGCTATATTCTCTCCTTGTTGTTTTCACACACTTAATTTATGTGGTAATGTTGCTGCTGAATGTATTCCAGAAGCAATCACCTACTTCGAAACTATACAAACAATATACACCTTATTCAGTTGCAGCCCCAAAATGTGAGAAATATTGGCAAAGCGTATTGGTTGTTTGCTTCATGAAATATCTGGCACCAGATGGTCAGATCGAGTTGAGAGTGTAAAACCATTTGTAGCTCACCTTCAAGGGGTTAAGTTGGCTTTGGGAGACCTGCTAGAGCTGAATCTCACTCCTAAAACCAGGAACGAAATCTATGGAGCTATATGTTATGTCAGTTCCTTCACCTGCATCATAATGTCAGTCGTGTGGCACAGAATACTGGTCCCTATTGACTTTTGCAACAAATTCATTCAAGCTAGTGATGGGACTTTAGATATGGAAGTTGCAAATATATAAATCTTGCTTGCACAACTAGTGGTTCTCCGGGACAGTTGGAAAGCAATGTGGAATGAAGCTAAGTTTGTTGCATCCAGCCTGCAGATAGAAGCAAAAATTGTTCAGGGACCGTGGTGCCACTGCCAAAAAAAAGAACAAGATTCCATGATGAGGATACACCTGGTGAAAATGTGAATGAAATGAACAAAGCAGATGAATACTCTGAGGAAGCCCACTTCCGAAAGCACATATTTTATGTAGTATTGGATAATGTTATTGAAGGGCTTACAGTACGTTTTAGTGCAGCCAAACAGATTTCTGACACCTTCAGCTTTCTTTGGAACTACCAAAAGATGTCAGAAGAGGAATTGAAGGGCAAAGCAGCTAAACTAGCGGAGAATTATTCTATAGACATCAGTAGTGGAGACCTTGTGCAGGAAATGAATTTCATAACAATGTTCACAATGCCAATTTTGGTAGAAAACAGTGGGGTGCATTGGAACTGTTAATGCTTTGGCACAGATTAGAAAGTATATTTCCCAACCTCAGTGTCAGCTTGAGGATGTTCGTTGCAGTACCAGACACAGTAGCATCAACAGGATGGAGCTTCAGCAAGCTTAAGCTCATAAAAAAATTATCTCAGGTCCACCATGGGTCAGGATCGCCTGAACAACCTGGCTAGGTTTAGTATTGAGTCTGACATTGCAAAATATATAGACTTTGACACTGTAATTCGTAGTTTTGCCAAGAAAAAGGCACGCAAGGCAATCCTGTTTTAATAAAATTAGTCTATTTGCTAAGTTTACTATCATTTATATATTTTCTGTAGACTTTAGCCTTCAAGACTGTAGCCTTCAAGAAACTGAACATTCAGGTGATGAATGATTTAGATATATTTGTAAATAATTAATGATATGGACATGCATTAAGTGAATTGTGATTAAGATGTACATTTATGTATATGGCTACTATTGGTTAGTATATAAGTAGGCTTACTAAAAATTCAAAATAACAAATTAGATTTTATTTTTTCCATTATCATGTATAAAATACTTGTACATTTTTATGTTCATTATTAAGCCAAAAGTAAAAATACAGGGAGCTTTTGCTAAATTCTTGTCCTTTTATTACTGGTATTAGGGTAATAGAATTATTGAATTTGTTTTGCTAGTGAGAATTGCTATACTATTAATGTTAAATTTGATATATAGTTGTGAAATTCACAAAGCAACTGTGTTATGTGTATTCTTTGAGATCAACCTGAGACATTTTGAAATTAACTAATAGCATTGGTAAATGGTTATAATGTAAAACTATAATAAATAAAACATATCATTTTCTAGTTATAGTATTAAAAAGCTGATGAAGCTCTTAATCATTTATGATTTATAATTTATAAAGGGGGCCAAAAAAGGTCTCGCACAAGCACATTTTTTTTCCTCTCAAGGGCCCTGAGAATGAATGCCTTTTGGCATCCCATCCTGCTACTTATAACTTACTATTTTTATTTTTCTGTTATTATCCATTATTTGTATGTTCTTATTTCTCTAATGATGATCTTTCCGTCTTCTTTATTTCTCTTTCGAAGGGGGATTTGGCTCTACTGCTTCTTTTCTTTTTCAATTCTTCTTTCTTAATTAACCCATTAGTCGCCCGAAGGCCTCTATACGAGATCGATTCAGTACTACATAATCGCCCGAGGGCCTTTTGTGGCCTTTCACTTTTAGACTTGTATTCGACCTGATTATTATAATAATTCATCGTATTTTTTTGTCAAACTCTTATGTTAGTGAGTAATCATCTAATTGAAATACATAAATGGCTTAGGTCAGTCCTTCTTCTTTTGTAAACAGAGATTTATGAATGAGAGTAACTTAACTCCGTTCAAGGCCACACCATTATAGATATAGGGTCATCGTGATATGAACCTAGATAGATACTTCACAACAAACCTATATCTATAAGTCTTTGAAGAGAATTATTGAATCGTTAAAAAGAGGTTCGAGCGGCTAAGCTTATAGCGAAGTTAGGCTTAATGGTTGGACACGAAATCATTAAGGAATGGATGAAATACAACGAGGATAGAACAAAATATATATTATTATAGATTAACAAAACAGATTATAAGTTGAATTATGTTAATTTAGGGTGGGTTGAATTTGAGTTGAAAATAACATCGCGGGACGAGATGAAGTGTGACGTATAATTTTTTTTAAATGGATGTTGAATGTAGATTGATTTTGATGTAGCGAATGTAATCGTTTTGCTGTAGCGACTATAATTAGTGAATCGGTGTTGTAATGAAAGTGTGAATGGGAATTAGGATCTATCTCTAGTATGGGGTGATTTTAGAGAATAAGTGAAGAGGGAACTGACATTAATATGACGCCGACGAGAATACAAATGAAAGTCTTTTCGAGTTATTTCACAAGTGGTGAAATGCGGGTGTTTGTATGTGCGTCAAATTCTAGGAGATGTTGTTTGTATCTATGCGTTAAATGAAATCAGTTTATTTCACGGAATGATTGAATTATTAAAGGTTACATAAAATAAATGGATTGAATTGCAAAAAGTTATGCATGACATAATTGAATGATTGAATTGACAAAAGTTAAGTAAAATAAATGAATGAATTACTAAGTTATACATAAATTACATGAATTATATAATTGACAAAAGTTAAGTACAATAAATGAATGATCTGAATTTTATACATATTATATATATTTAAGTTTCCCAGGAGGATTTTATTATAGGAATTCCCAGAGGGCATTGCTATACCATAAAGAGACCGCAAAAAAGTGGTTAATTTATTGTTCACACATATCTAAACAGCCGGTTTTTGAGGACTTCCTTCTTTTTATTTAATACAGTTGTTTTTTATTTTTTTATCCAATTAAGAGCATTTAAAAATCATGCAATTAAAATCAGCATGTTATTCAAAGCAGACTAAGGGAAGAAAGCCTATTCAGCCCCAAAATAGGTATTATTTTTTTACATTTTTTCGCCGATTTTTTAAAATCCTGTAAGGTAAATATGTAGATTAGCGACTCGGCCGAAAAAGTGTTTTTTGGGTAAATATTTTCGTTCACCCCTACCGGAATATTCATGCGCATTTGAGTTGTCTGACGTCAGACCCCACCCCCACCCCCATTATAATTCGCAAAACGATTAAACGCGCTGACATGATTTGGTTAAATCATTCACCTCTGTAAACGTTAGCACATTAGTCTATAAACAATTAGGACTATATACTGGGGGCTGTGCCCCCCAGAACCCCCCCATCAAATTTAATGAAACTCAGGATCATCGTAGTGTGGTCCTCCCATTGTGTTTGACCCCACACGAGCCGTCCCCTTAAATGTACTCCAAAAACGTGAATCATTTTGAAACATGGACGAAATAGTACGTCCCATCGTTGGAGTCGCTAATCTACATATTTACCTCCTTTAATATAAAAATGTTATCCATAAGATATAAGCAACGTTTTCTATAAAATGGCCTTGGCTTAGAAGCGGTAACTAAAATATAACAATTAATTTCTACAGTTAACAAGAAATAACTTTGAGCAACAAGCAAATATTTCCAATCATAATTCTAAATATTAATAATTTTTAAGTTAAATCAATAGAATAATTCTTTGCAATTAAAATAATATATTATTTGATTTATAATAAAGGATTTAAATATTATATTTTTTTTTTTCCATAACGAGGTAACAAGGATAAATTGATTGAGGGCGATTTCAAAGCAATTCGCTGGCGAATAATGGACTAGATGAAAAGATGTAACCATAGACAATTTAATAAAAACATTAATCGAAGCGGATTCAAAACACGTTTCGAGATCAACATTCAGAACCTTGCCGCACCACGCCTATGCACCATTAATTGCAGAGTTAAAAATATAACTATATAAACTTAAGGGAAAGAATGGAGCGAATAGGCCCACAAAGGCACGACAGGCAACGTTTACGTAACATTAATTAAACATTAATTGACCGCAGCAATTGTAATGAGAAAAGGTGCCAGATGGGACCAATTAGTGGAAGCAATTGACGAAGAGTTGAACCCAAAGAAATTCTGGTAGATAATCAATATGGTCAGAGGGAACAAGAAACCAAAGATGAAGTTAGCCATCAAATAAAACGAAGAAGATGTACAAGAACCAGAGCAGATACAGGGCCGCGTTCAGAGACCATTTGAGCAAAGTATGCGACATATCCCCAGAAGAAAACGAAAGTTTTGACCATGAACCAGAGAACAATATTGTAGAAGCCCTGGCAAGAAATAGATAAGATATAACGCCTAACCATACATCGTCTCTTACAATAATGAAAGAACAAGGAGTTAAGCCTATAACTCTGGAAGATCTAAAACTACCCTAATTGCCACAAAACAAAGCGCTGGAGGTGATTCCGGGATATCCCGTGAGAACTTAGTAAGAGCAGCGGATGTCTTTCCTGAAAAAATGGGAGAGATATTTAACGTGACAATCAGCGCCGGGTACTTTCCAGATGCCTGAAGAAAGGTAAAATAATATTCCTACCCAAGCCGGGTAAGCCCCCAAATCACCCGGGAAATTTCAGGCTTATAACCCTGCTTGAATCTATAGCCAAACTCGTAGAAAAAATGATCGGGAGGAGACTAAACCAACACCTTGAAGAAAACAATTTAATTCCAGAGCATCAACATGGGTTCAGGAAGAGTAGAAGTACAGAGACGGCACTAGCCATACTTGTAGAAACAATAGCTAAGGCAAAATACGGAAAAAACTATACAGACCTACTCGTAGTGTTAAGGGACGTACAAAAGTCGTTCGATAAGGTCTGGCGAAACGGGATAAAATATAAAATAAAAAGGTTAGGAATACCCACAATCTTAGCAAAGTGTTTATGCGTTTACATAACGGACCGCACCGCACATATCTCCATTAAAGGACATCAGGGACCCGAATTTGAGATCTACCAAGAAGTCCAGCACGAGGGATGCCTGAGTCCGACATTAAACAGCATATATACCAGAGATCTACGAAGCCCAGTCTTCGAAAGTACAAAGTACATACAATTCGCAGATGACATTTCGCTCGTCAGTAACTGTCCGTATAGTTATGCACAGACAATGGCGAGAATGATATCAGCAGAAATTGCGAACATTAACAATTTCGAAAGGAAATGGAAGATCTAAACGAACGCGGATAAGTTTAACATCATCCCAATAGGAAGACGAAAAACGGCGAGAATTACCATAAATGAAGAAATGTATAGATACCAGAAAGAGGTTAAAGTTCTCGGATTTAAAATAACCTCCAATGGATACAGGAAACACGCTGTAGAAAGAACTAATTTAGCGAAAGTAAACTTAGTGAAAATGTTCCAACTTAGAAACCCGAATAAAAAAAAATATGATCAAAATTTATAATGCACTATGCAAATAAACCCTACTATATCCAACAATACCACTTAATAGACTTCATAAGACCAATACCATTAAATTACAAAGTGCAAAACAGCAGAGTCTTGATAATTACTAATAGAATACGGAGAGATCGCCGCAAACAAAGAGAGCTGCATCAGGAAATAATTCTGCACAGAAGAGCTAAGAAAATTTGGGAAAAGTTAGAAGTACTTCTCAACGAAGAAGTCGGGTCCCCGATGTCCTTCAATGGAGATATGTGCGGTGCGGTCAGTGATGTAATAGCATAAACACTTTGTTAGGAGCGGGAAACCAATTAACGGAATCAACCCAGCACCAATATTTACATAACACGAACATCAAAAAACAAAATATTAATAACTCACAGTAAGCAAATATAATCCGAATAAATTAAATGAAGAATAATAGAGGCGTGAGAGCCTTAAAATTAAAAACAAATAAGAAGAGGATACAACAAAAAAACAGCAACCAAGAGATGGTTGGTCACCCAGCAACTACAATCAACTTAACATTTTCCTTTCACCACTCTCTCTACAACTCTATCCACTCAACTTATATTATACACTTATTTTTTATCACTTATTCAAGACGTAAGACGACGTAGGAGTATTAAATTTGGGAAAATTAAGACGACGTTAGCACCGCCTACTTTAGGCTATTAGCACCCCAAATTATTATTTTTAAGGTAATTTCGAAATAGGGGGCTTCTCCCCCACACTCCAAATTAATTGTGGGAAGTTGCACCTTAACCTCCGCGTTTTAAAATAAACTAACAATATTCCTAATTCGAAAGCCTAACATTCTATTCGAATTCAAAGGGCGATTGGTAAATGTCGTTAAGCCTCTAGTTTTTCTACCGCGTTCACTGACATCAGACATATAAGCCTCACCCCCGAATGCTATTTAAATCAATCATATTTTCTTTAAAATTGATTAATATGAAATGTTCATATAATATTTTAATTCAGGAAAAACTTCTCTTCAAAATGATATATAATATAATATAATATAATATAATATAATATGATGCGATTCCAATTAACGATGTATCTACTGGCTCCCAAGATGGCGGCCTATCTATTTTTTTCACAACTTAGAAAAAGTAACAAAGTATCTATAAGGTTAATTTCTTCAAAATTGCACCCAAAACGGGTATTCATATTTCTTCTATGACTTTTGTTGATTAGAAGGCTCTAAAACCCTGGAAATGACGGCGCTATCGTCGTCTCAATTTTCTGTGCACTTAAAATTAGTTACTCACAGAATATAGTTTTCTCTGGAGATCAATAGAAAATATTTTCAACGATAACTAAAACAAAATTCATATATATATATATATATATATATATATATATATATATATATATATATATATATATATATATATATATATATATACCTAATATTTTGTATTGTCTAGTTCCTGGCTGTCCTGTTTTGGAGAAACTGTGCTAATGATTTAATAATATATAGAAATATAATATATGTATATATTTATTTAATTCTTGAGTAAAATACGTGGCAAATATCTTGATTAGGACCCAACAGATTCTCTAGGACCCAACCCAAGAATGCATCTAAAAACTATAGGCATAACCACATTCACTTAATTGTTCTGACTCGTTATTTTGTTTCGAAAGGGTGTGCTTCGCCCTCATAACCCGCAATTAATTGTGGGGGGTTGCACCCCCACACACCCTGCAACTTAAACAAAAACTCGTAATATTCCTAATTCGAAAGCTAAACATTAGATTTGAATGCAAAAGTCTAATGCTAAATGCGGTTATGCCTGATAAGAAAATATTGGAACATGAATATTTCATTTGTCGTCTTTTTTAACTACGGGTAATTAGCTTTTGGGACCTAAAATAGATATTAACCAAATACGAACTGTTTAGCTAAAACCCTAAATACATTAATAAAACCGTACATCCCTTCGAAATATAGCATAAAATCCACGGAGGAATTCATCGACATACTCCAGCTACAAGACCGTCAGGACAAATATCATCCATTGACGTAGAAAGCCTGTTTACGAACGTGCCTATCGCTCACACCATCGACATCATTATAAAAAACGTGTACCACCATCCTACACACATGCGGATAAAAGTGAAAGTAATCAGGGAGAAGTCAACAACATCAAAGTGTATTAAAGGAACCAGATGTCCACGGCCTACAAAATAGATGAAAAAAACATCAAGGAGATTATTAACCGTAACATCAAGGTTAAAAATCAAACGGATAAAATCCAACTCATCATTTATTATAAAAGCAACACAAGCGAGCAATCTCCTGATCTAAAACAAAACCTGCGTAAACTCCTCGAATCTCATTTCAACCAACATAGTTTACGAGTTCATCGGCCCTGATAAAGACTGTAAGCTTTATAATAACTCAAAATATATTAGCATGGCAACCACTACACTTTCGAGACATTTAACCATGCATCTATAAAGCGGAGGGCCTAAGAATCATATGGAGAGTGCCCATAATATTAACCTAACGAGAGATATACTTGTTGATAACACCATTATTAAAAGAAAAGGCTGAACATCTTAGAAGCCATATTAATAAATGAAGATAAGCCAGCCATCAACAGTCAAGCGACAAGCTGGAATCACATATTAAAACTATTTTAAAATTCTACTCACAAGAGTGGCCCATTTCCTCTAACGTTACGTTTAACAAAGGCGGAATAAATACCCCTTAAAAATCGTTTTCTTTCACTCTGTCAGATCCTCACTCTACTAATTACATCAGTAAAGGAGACAAAAACATGTAGGGGTGCGAAGATGTATCAAAGAAAAATCTCTTCCAAGCCGATAATATAAATAGCCCATTAAATTACCAACTCAGAACGGACTCGCCGTAGCGTGACAGAAGAGTGCTGGCATTTGGATTCAAAGACCTGCGATTAAAACTCAAAAGTCCACAAAATTTTAGGAAGAAATCTCCCAGAAGAAAACGAAAATCAAGGACTAACTCAAGAAGACTCAAGATAAAATGGATCGCCTCAAGAAAGAAAATCGGAAGAAAACGACTTCAAGGGCTAACTCATAAAATCAACAAGAAATCATCACGTCATCAAGAATTAAGAAGAAATCATCACGTGATCAAGAATATGAAGGAATCATCACATCAAGATAAATGCAAGTTAATATGAAATACATCAAGAAAAAGAAAATCGAAGATCAAGAACTAACCCAGCCAACATAAAGAAGAAGGAATCTCAGCCAATAAGAATAGCAAGAGTCAGATAAAAAGGAAGACAAATGTTTCAAGGGGCAACTTCAGTCAATAATAAATAAATAAATTCGAATATAGAAATCTCAAGATGAAGAATGGATATTGATAATTAAGAAATTATATAACAATGCGCCCTCCCCCCCCTCCCTCATAACTGGTGACCCTCAAAAGGCCGAACAATCTTGTGATCTTCGTTACAACTGCACCTCCTCTCCAACTAGAGTTTAAGAAAAAAGTGCTATTGCGAATCGGAGACCTGGGAAGGATATTACTGATGCGACAAAACTTCGTTCGCTCTCCTCAATCCCACTAAATTAGCTCCACTCATCCCGCGGAATCGGAGGCCGGGGAGGGAGATCAATTAATTCTCGATTAAGTAATCCAAGACTAGTCTCTCCCCAATCCTCAAATTCGCTCTGCTTTCAAGAAAGGGACCGGTGTAGGGGTGCGAAGATGTATTAGAGAAAAATTCCTTCCAAGTCGATAATATAAATAGCTCATTAAATTACCAACTTAGAACGGACTCGCCGTAGCGTGACGGCAGAGTGCTGGCATTTGGATTCAAAGACCCGCGATCGAAACTCAAAAGTCTACAATTTTTACGAAGAAAATTCACGAAGAAAACGGAGACCACGGAAAACGCTTTAAGGACAACTCAAAAAGACTCAAGATAAATGGATCGCCTGGAGAAGAAAACGTAACAATAGGAAAACGATTTCAAGAAGCATCAAGAAGAAATCATCACGTCGTTAATTGGAAGATGTATCAAGAAAAGAAAACGAAGATCAAGAACTAACCCAGCCAATTTAAAAAAGAAGAAGGAATCTCAGCCAACGAGAATATGGAGTCAAGATAAAGGAAGACAAATGTTTCAAGGGGCACTTCAGTCAAAAAGAAGTAAAAAATATTCAATAAAAATAAGAAAATTTAAATATGCCCTCTCCCCCATAAACATTTCAAAACGCTCCGAAGATGATCGAATAAGATCGAAATCTTAGCAATTTAGATTGGTTTTTACCAAACACATTTATTTAAAAAAGAGGTGAATACTGGACAAGTGATCCACCATCTACAAGATGGAATAAAAAAAGATAGTTAGAAGAAAAGAAAGTTGCCAAAGGAAATTAATTAAGGCAAAATACACAATGGTCTTCAACAAAATTTGCATTCAATAAAGACTGCTACCTAACTACATATATATATATATATATATATATATATATATATATATATATATATATATATATATATATATATATATATATATATATATATATATATATGAAGATACACACACATATTTCCGATATGTAGATAACATCTATCTACATCAACGTCCAAAAAGAAGAACATCTCGTTAACATCAAGCAGCATTTTGAGGAGAACTCCGTGTTAAAATTCACTTATGAATTGAGCACGGGCAATAAACTCCCTTTCCTGGATGTTGAGGTCCATAACATCAATGGCAACTACATCACTAAAATACATAGGAAAAGTACGGACATGGAAAGATGCCTCAATGCAGAGAGCGAATGCCCTAAACGATACAAATTAAGCGTAAATGGCTCATAAATCCGCCGAGCTTACAAATGCTGCTCTACGTGGGAACTTTACCACCATGAGATTGCAAGAGTAAAGCAAATACTTGTGAATAATGGTTTTCAAACAGCATGATTGATAAACAGCTCCAATAATTTTTAAATAACCATTACAAACATGCGGATAAAACTGTAAATAATAATGGATAAGTCAATAACATCAAAGTGTACTACAGGAACTAGATGTCCACAGCCTACAAAATGGATGAAAAAAACATCAAGGAGATTATTAACCGTAACATCAAGATTAAAAATCATAACGATAAAATCCAACTCATCATCTATTTTAAAACTACAAAAGCCAGCAACCTTCTAATGAAAAATAACATCTGCCCTAACTCCTCGAAGCCCAAGTCAACCAACATAGCTTACGAATTCACCTGCCCCAATAAAGACTGTAAGCTTTATAATAACTAAATATATTGGCATGACAACTACCACACTTTCGAGGAGATTAACGATGCATCTACAAAGCGGAGGGCCAAAAAACCATATGTAGAGTGTACATAATATTAACCTAACGAAAGATATGCACGTTGACAACACAATTATTAAAAGAAAAGAGGTTAATAAAGTGAGGCTTAACATCTTAGAAGCCATTTTAATAAATGAAGATAAGCCGGCCATCAACAGTTAAGCGACAAGCTGGAATCGTACGTTAAAACTATTTAAAAAATTCCACGCACAAGAGTGGTCCATTTCCTCTAACGTTACGTTGAACCAAGGAAAATAAAGACCCCTTAAAAACCATTTTCTTTCACTTAACTTTCTGTCAAATCCTCACTCCACTCACTACATCGGTAAAGGAGGCAAGAAATTCCATAACACTCCGAAGATGATCGAATAAGATCGAAAGCTTAGCATTTTAGTTTGGTTTTTACCAAGCACATTCATATAAAAAAGAGATGAATACTGGACAAATAATCCACCATCTACATACAAGATGGAATAAAAAAAAAGGTTAGAAGAAGAGAAAGTTGCCAAAGGAAATTAATTAAGGCAAAATACACAATGTTTTCAACAAAATTTGTATTCAAGAAAGACTGCTACACTAATATATATATATATATATATATATATATATATATATATATATATATATATATATATATATATATATATATATATAATGGAAGATATCGCATTAGCTTGATGTATATCAGTGAAAGATAATGGTAAACCACAATATTTGAATCAATATTTTAGTTATAACTATCGGACTAGTTTCGGCCAGATGTCATTGTAGGGGAATCGACCCTCTCCCTTCTCTCCCAGTTGAGACACGGGACGTTGACCGCAAAACATCCGGGTCAGGCACCTTGGGTCAATCTTGTAACCACAGTCCCTCGCCCCTCATCCCTATGAAAAGCAGAACGGTTTAAACTGCAAGATCTCCCCTACAAAAGTGTATTCAATTTCACCTCAAGTACGAAATTGGAGACGCGTTTCTTTTAAGCTCGAAGGGCCAGCTGGACCAGAGGTAAGAATTGCTGAGAAAAACCTTTGGAGTAAGAACCCCCCTACGGCCCGTCCACAAGCCACGTCCCTCCTACCCCTACCACAGTGGGGTGAGGAGGTATAAATATCAAACACTGGGGAAAAACGTGGTAGATTCGGTTAGTCATCAAGGCGACGAAGTTCCCCACAATAGAGGCCGGGCTACCAAGAGAAGGGACTAAGAAGCAACTTATCCTCGAGCTAGTCTCTGGTTATCAAACCGAACTTTAAGTTAACTTGTCCAAGTTTACTTAAGTCTCATCAGAGACCCCCACCCCCAACCTCCTATCCTGGTGTAGCACAAATTACCGAGATAGTTCTTGCCCTTGAGGAGCTCCGAAACGAAGAAGAAAAATTTTCCCTTTGAGCCCGTTTCCCGGTGGTCACACCGAACGTCTAGCTAACTTGGTTTAAGAACCAAGTCCAACTTATTCTCGTCAGAGAGACCCCTCCTATCATGGCGCATCCTAAAGCACAGGGATAGTCCTCGCCTTTGAAGAAGACCCCCCCCTCCTCCGAGTACACTCCTTCCAGCACTCCCCTAAGTGAAAGTATTCAAGCCTTAGCGCATCGCTAGACAGTGCGAATTACTTGTCAGAGTAATCCGAACAAGAGAAAGGAACATTCTTTCACTATCCCATGGTGATATCCCTTCCTGGCGAAGGCGTGTGTGTCTCTCCAGCTGCCACACTCGCTAAAGTCCTTTGCGGCTTTCAAGTTATTCGTCCGCAACCTCCACCTGGCCGATCGGCACGCGTCTTGGAGGCAATAACATTCCCGAAGTAAAGTGCTCATTGAGTTCAAGGTCAGGCTCAAACCCGGTCCAAGGGGTATCCACAAAGGTATTTGCGGCCGGTAAAGGCCGTTAGCATTTGTTTTTTGTTTTTTTTAATTGAAGTGAGTGGTGGGTCAACCATCACTATAATGTCAAGTAGGTCAAGTTAGATAGCCTTACTTAGAAATTATTGAAGTCTTTATTGTGTATTTATATTCGTAATATTTCCGTGGTTCAGGTTTATTTTTGGTTTCTGTGTTTTAATTAAAGTTTTAGTTTGTTTTAACAATTTTTTTTATTCTATCCTCGAATCGTTACGTTGGCACAGGGAACCTTTAAAGTTTAAAGAAGTCAAGACCCTAGAGAATAATAATAAAAAAATATATAGCACTCTTAGAGAGATATAACGTTAATCACGAAGTAGTACTTAAACAACCCGTAAGTACTAACTCCTTCCAGCACTCGGTCCTACCCATACCACGACAGCCATTTTCAACTATTAATGAAGAAACTAGGCAAGGAGCACAATATATATAAGGTAAGAAACATCCTAAACAAAATGAAACAGCAGCAAACAATCTGGAAAAAATCCTTGAGGGAATCTGGCGTGAATGACGAGCTAAACAAAATGAAATGGAACCGAAAGCAATCTGGAGAGTTGCTAATCCTTGAGACGCATTGCGTTCAGGGGCTTATGAACACGATTGGCGACTCTATTCGTTATATATTTGTTAAATTTCTATTGCCCTTCAGATAAATTAAAATCATCAACTCTTTTGATGATGATGGATTCCGCAATTCTCCTCTCAATATAATTGTTGATTTATAAATGATTTTGCATGGTTAAAATCAATTCTATGGTCGTGCTTTTGCATATGCGTAAAGAGACTTTAAGAGTTCGTACACCTTCTGATATCAGCTAAATGTTCGTTCACCCTCTTATTAAAGTCTCCTGACTCTCCGATGTATGTTAATTTGCAATTATAGCATGGTATACTGTAAACTCCAGCATCGAGCTTGATTGAGCGCAGTCTAGTCAGGGATTTTCAAATGGTATTAGAATATTTAAATGTAATATTTATGTTATTTACGTTCGCATATGATTTCAGAGGAGCCAAGGCTGGAAAATATGGGAAACTACTACATTTTTCAAAATCGTCCCTTCGTGGTGTGTAGGTGGCATAGAGGTCTTTTCGTGCTTTCTAATGGCATCTATTTATGAGGTGAATTGGATATTTTAGTTCAATGAAATTTCAGATAAGGTGGTTAATTTTATCCTGAAGGAATATTGAGTCGCACTGTCAATTGGTTGAGAGCAAAGTTAGTGTTAGTCAATGCAACATCAGGTGTTGTCGAAGATCTTCCTGTTAAGAATGTGGCGAAATCTGGACCTACTCTCTGCACTATGTTCCTCCTAATTAGAAGGTTCAGTGGGTTCCCCGCTCCAGTAAAAGCCGTAGTATATCCTGCTTCTCTGCAGCGGGCATTCAGGTCTCGAATTAAAATTGTTGAGGTGTTTCTACGGAATAGGCGGATGAAATTGGGAACAGGCAAATATGAGCGTCTAGGTGGTTGATAACCGACTGCCACCACAACGTCATCATAGATACTCTTGATCTTCACAGCCACGTAAGACTCTTCTAAACCTTGAATTTCTTCGAATTGTATGCCTTTCCGGACTGCAATTGCGACGCTATCGAATCTCTCATTAGATTGGTTGGCTGGCCATCAGTACATCATAATTGTATACATATTTAAATATACTCTGTTCGCATATCGACGCCATGCTCGGAAATGAGGATGATGTCTGGGTCCAGGTTCTATAATCTCGTTGTACATATATTCTTTTTTTATTTGTCCATCCGTTAACATTGAAGGAGAAGATTTTCAATCTTTTGATATATATTCTTTGGTTGTCCATGATTTTTAATTCTTATGTGGTTGTTTAGGTTTATTCCCGTTTTCTCGTGCTAGGAATCTTTTCCTCCCGTTTCTCTCCTTTTTGAAAATCTCATGTGCGAGATTAAAGCATGATTCCTCGGTTATCACGATTATTCCTTGTTCCAGAGCCGCTAACTAGTTATCTTCATTTATGTCCGCTTCATAGTCATATTTATACTTCGCCTTCATGATCCCTGAGATGATGTCAGCTGATTTCAAGATTTTAGGAAATGGTGCAGACGGCTAACCGTATGTCCTCATGCCTATTTCATCAGTTGTTTTGCAGGTTTTTGATGTTATAGTATTGTCCAGTGGGACAGTCTCGTTTTTATTCTCAAGTTGCGTTGTTGCAGTGACGATTCCTTCTTCACTAGTGGAATGTGATTCCGTTTTGGAGACACTAGGTGTCGTCGTTTTAAGTCTATTGAAGCGGGGGTCTCTAGATAAGCAGCGAGATCTTGTGGTAGCATCTTTCATTGTTTTGAGTTGGGCCTGGAACAACTCCCCTGACGGAGGATTGTCTGGAAACCACATTGGCTTGAGCTCGTTGTGAATCAGCATTTTGTTTAGTTCGGTAGCGTAGCTATCTGGTTTGATAACATTTGCAAAGTGCGCGTGAAGGATGCACATTGCTAAATCAGGTCTCATTTCCTGGTTTATGTTCAAGAGCGTCTAACTCTATGTATCCGTTTTTGCTGCTTGTGCGTATGTTGTAGTAGCCTTCTTTTTTCTGTCCTCTATAGCCTGCTTTCTCTTGTCTGCCACTATGGACTTCTTTAGCGGACAGGCCATGGATAGGGTACAGTGTTGGTTTCCACAATGTATAATTTTTTCTGAGGGCTTTTACATTTTTTTGATGTATGGTCCTTACCAGCGTATTCAGAACATACTTTACTCTCGAAGAGGCACTCCTTTGTACGGTGCTTCTCTATGGAGTAACACGAGAAGCACACTTGAACCGGAACAAACACTTTACGCTCTATGCGGGACGCAGAGACTTTTGAATTGAACATCACTAATCCATTTTCGCAAGCTTTGTTCGCTATCTCGGTTATTTGAAATGTCACTTTAAAAACGTGACCATACTCCTCTCCTTCGCGGTTCTTAAATTTGTACACTTCGTCGAGTTTGGCCCAAACTTGCTTGGACTCAATTTCATCTTGCATTTCTAGAGTGCGAACCGACGTAAGGGTATATGCGTCAACAGACGATCGATCGCTGAGCTGCAACTTGAGGGGGCACCTTAGGAGCGAGGCTGATATTCTCGAATTCTTCTTTCGTCTTCGTACTCAGTATCTTGTCAATATCCTGGGACGTGTCGGATATGGCTAGGTAACCATACGTTTGTTCCTTAACTTGGCAAAGCGCAATTCCAAGCTTCGAAAAGGCGAGTTCAAACACCTTTTCCATTGTAGGCTTCGGACAGTGCTCAATCACCCTAGGGGAAATGCGCTTTTCGCCGTAGGAGTCGTCCATGACGGCCAGAAGGTGGTGGTTTCCTCTGCGAACCTAACAGGCATTTATTGCTGGGCGTTGACTTAATACAATTCACTGAGTTCTTCTTTATCTGCTCTACATATACTCGTGTCTAACAGGGTCCACCTACCTATCCTGACCACTCCGCCCCAGACTGGGGTCTCCTTGTTTGCGCGCCCTGTAGGGCTTCCTTCGGGGGTTCGGACACGTCAGAAGACAGGCGGTTTCTACAGACCTTAACTAGCAGAAAAGTTATCTGAACTCGCGATGTGCTGCTGTGGTAAGAAAAAGATCAAATTCGTCCGCCGGTGGTCCGAGCGAGGAACTCGACCTTGCGTTCGCACGTGTGTAACACAGGTATCTGCGGACTAGGTTGGGGGACTTAGGAGCAAAATAAACTTCCCCAACAGTCCGTAGAATGAAAAACATGAAACTTAGGTTTCATGTTCTATATTCATATTTTCTTGCTTCACTATTGCTTTATTAAGTTTTAAAATTTGTTTCCTAGTTTATTCGCATTTATTGATCGTTTGAATTACCTTTACCCCCTGTATTTAACTGTATTTGATGTATATTTTTCACTATCATTAATTTGTATTTTAACTTATATTGAACTGTTTGCTTTGCTTTTTGTTTTCCTTTCGGATTCCTGGCTATTTGAATTTACTTACCTTTCATTTTTCATTGTTCGCTCTGCCCTTACAATTTTGTCGGGTATTACTTTAAAAACAAATTTCTTTTATTCCTATTGAGTTTGATTCGTGTTTATTATTAATATTTGTTGTTTAATTTAGTTTCAAATTTGAAATTTTCCTTTCTTGGTTAATCTCGTATTTATCGATTGCTTTATCCCTTGCATTCAACTGTTTTTTAACATATTTTTTCAATATCATATATCCGTAAATTAACTTATATTTAACTATTTGCTTATCATTCTGGTTTCATTTCTATTACCTCTCTTGTTGAGTTTTACTTATTTTTCATATTGTAACTAATATTGAATTGTGTGTGCTATTTTTGCAATTTTGTCATCTAATTCTTAAAATTTCTTGTATTCGTATTAGAGTTCAATCTGCTGAAGATGGTCATTGCTAAAGACCGAAACGTCCGGCAAATAAATGTTTAGAGTGATCAAATGGGTAATCATATTCCTCTTACCTATATATATATATATATATATATATATATATATATATATATATATATATGTATGTATGTGTGTGTGCGTTGAACCCATAGTGTTGAGGTGGAGTCAGTATGAAAGAAAAAGTTATTTTTTATTATAAAAGTCATTCCAGAAGTTTACAAATTCAACGCCTTCACTCCTGTTAGAGAGTCTCAAGGCAACTTGTGCAGTTGGCTCTACTGAAAAAAACATATCTGCCTTTGCTCCGTGGGAGAATGCCTGGAATAATAATATTATTTGTTTTTCTTTTAACTGACTTGATCATTTTCTTATATTTATCTAGCAGTTCTTCGGATCTGTTGGTTAGCACGTCGTTTATTGATCTCTTGAAAGAGAGAGTTAAGAGAATTTGTTATATCCTCAATGGACGCACTCGATAGGCAAAAACATTTGTGTCTTTTAGGATTCGCTCTGCAAAAGGTGTCAAGTTACTTCTTACTATTGAGTCTCCTGCAATCGCGGATTCAACTTCAGTGTAATCCTCCTCGGCTTAAACCTGAAAGGAATTGAAAGATGTAATAGCAGGAACTTTTTCTACTGGGGTTTAGCACCGTTTCTAACCTGTTTGAATGAGCTATTGTTATTAGAATTATTATTATTACTATGGGGGGGGGGAGGCCTCTTTATTATAACTTTTTTATTTTTTTAATTATCCTTGATCATCATGCCTTTTTAATTGATTTTCTCTTTTTATCGAATCTATTTACTTCTTCTTCTGAATTTCCTTTAAGACGGCCCTTCAAACATTTGACTTCATTTTGATATTCGTCTTGGCTGGGTTGGTTCTTGATCTTCGTATCCTTCCTTTCTTGATGCATCTTCATTTATTTCCATTTATCTCGAGTTGATGATTTCTTCGTGCTTCTTGATGAGTTAGTCCTTCAAGCCGTTTTCTTTCCGTTTTCCTTGATTTCCCGTTTTCTTCTTGAGATTTCTTCATAAAAGGTTTTGGACTGGCTTAGTCCGTTTTGAGTTGGTAATTTTGTCGGCTATTTATATTATCGAGTTGGAATGAATTTTTTCTCTGATAGATTTTCGCACCCCTACATTACTATTATTGTTATGGTGCTGGGTGTTCGGCTTATTAGGGGGGGGGGGTACCTTCTTCCCTTTTGCGGGTTGGGGAGTATCGAGTGACACTTTCTCCTTCGTGGGTTGGGTCATGCATTGACCCACAGCTACATTCCTATCTACAAATTCCTGCAAAGAGACCTTTTCTAAATTAGCAAATGCCTCGAAAGGAATATTGGCGGGTACATTGGTGGCAGTGTCGGCGATCTGGTGCAAAGTTAATAATTTTCGTGTTTTCTTCTAACATTTTTCTGTTGAGAATGGTTCCATGGTTTTGACTTGTGCGATTTTGAGGGGCTCCGTTACTTAGGTGGTATGCAATTCTTCTTGACAATTTGGTTTCCCTCATTCAAATATATGAGTGGAGGAGAAGCTGACAGTCTCCTAGGTTGCATTTGTACTCATATATCAGATGAGTACTTTGTTTAGGTTCGGGTATGGGCTTCTGATTATTTTTCATGATGAGGCTGGTGGTGCGTCTAGTTTGCTAATACAAACAAACAAACAAACAACTTTATTGCGGATTTCGGTGATCCATAAAAAAATAAAAATACATTTTTGACACAAATAGAAGATGATCAGACTCAAAAGAATCATATAATACATAAATATCTGAAATAAATTTATGACTATCCTCAGATGAAATGCAGTGGTCCAACCAAGATTTTGAACCCCATGCGTCACTGTCATATGTGAAGGTGTCTCTCGGCAGGCTTAGTCTGCTTGACCATTTAAGTTTATAAACTTCACAAAAAAAATTTAAGTGTTTAGAAAACTCTGAGTCATTACCTAATATGTAACTATTGAAATCGCCATATACACAATAGCATGTACTATCTAACTCTTCCATAAAAGTACCTAACTTATATAGTCTATCTATATATAATTCCTCATTTTCTACTGACTCACATGGTAGGTATACATTAAAAATATACATTACTTGACAGTTAAGCACTATTTTAATACCAACAACCCAATCATAATCAAAAGTTAATCCACTTATATAATGTTCTAATTTTGAATTCCATATTATTGCTACACCTTCTTTTTTTATTTTTCCTACCTACTAATAAACAGTTACTATCATCATTTGGAGAGTTTGCTACACCCCTATGATTTAAAAAAAGTGTATTAATCTCTTTACATTCCGTTTTTGATATCCATGTCTCCTTTTGTAAAACTATATCAAAATTATTTATTATCTTATTTAAACCAATTTCATTTGTTCGCAGACCCCTGCAGTTGTAACTAACTACATTTAATTTACTCTCCATTATGAGCTGTAGTATTACTTGTACGTTGTGGTCTGAACCAATTGAAATAGATTCCTTTTGTCCATGTTGATGGGTCTATAAAGATTGAAGGGTCTTCACATTGAGCTTCAACTTTAAAACTACTGTAATTGTCAGGAAATTTTGATGGCATTTTGGTGCATTTTGCATCTATGTTTGTCTTCTTTTAATATATCTTTTGAGTTCTTCTTCTGTATAGTCAGGTGCAAATTTAGTTACAAAACTCTAGCAAGCCTTTTAGCAACTTAATGCCTTCATCTGATGATGTACCGACTTTGATAGGTTTCTTGGATTTTTCTATCAAGTTCTTCATAGATCGGTTAATAATTTCCTTAATTACCCTTTCGTCTGTTCGGGACGCAGTGTTTATCGTGTTCTTGTAGAAGAGTTTTATGTTATTCTCTATGTTATTGTTTCCATTGCTCTGTTAATCTTTGAAGTAAAATTTGTCCATTTTCTTCTTGATGGCTGGCTACCTGTAAATCGCGGTTGCTGAATCCATTGTTGACAAGTACTTGTGTTGGCCTTTCGATCTTATTGTGTGTATCTTTCCAAGTTTGGCAGTGGATGAAGGCACAGTTGATATAAGCGTTAATTACACTTTTCTTGTATCGTTCTGGGCAGTCATGTTCTGCATTCATGCAGAGGCCATGATTGGTAGTTTTAACGTATACTTTGGTCGTAATTTTGTCATTCTGTTGAGTAGTTAAAGTGTCGAGAAATGAAAGTTGGTTGTCTTGGCTTCGTTCAACTGTATAATTGAGGGACGAGCATTCTTTAAACACATGTAGGAGTGTGTATATTTCTTCTTCCTATTGTACATTTACGTAAATGTCGTTTATGTATCGGCAGTAGATATGGGATCGGAGTAATTTTACAAAAGCTCTTTCTTCGTCGGCCCTCGGGTAATAATTTGCGAATACGACTCCAAGAGGAGAGCCAATAGCAACTCCCTCTACTTGACGGTACATATCTCAATGGGACCATAGAACGGGGATTCCGATGTGCAAGCGTGTAGGAGTTGTCTTAGGGTGGCTCTGGGTATGCCAATAGGGGGCCGATAATTTTGGTCAAAAACTCGTTCTAGTATTATTTCTATTGTTTCGGCAACCAGAACATTTGTAAGCAATGACTCAACATCCATAGAAGCTATTATTCTTTTAGGCGTAGTAGCTCTTATAATGTCATTGAAATCGGTCAACGATTTTATAGTGTAAGGCTGGGGCACGTAGGGTGTTTATCTTTGTTTAAGAACTTGCCCAGCTCATAGATAGGGGCAGGGATCAGACTTTTCATTGGCCTAAGAGGGTTTCCTACCTTGTGGGTCTTCATATTACAGTAAGCATAGCCGAGGCTGAAGTCACCAGTTATTTTCTTTATTTTCAGGTTGCCTGGTTGTTTATTGATGCCTTCTATGATTTTATTTACCTTCTTTTTAATTTCGTCAATTGGGCTCCTCGTATTTTTTAAAATTTAGTCTGATCATTCAGTATGAGGTCCATTTTCGTGAGTACTGCTCTGTGGTTATAATGAAGTTGTTTAGCGCCCTGGATGTGACAAGAAGTGAGAAGTTTGGAATAAAGCTATCTCTGATTTTACCTGCTTCAGCGAGGAGCTCAGCGGCAAGGCTGATTTTGTAGTGATTTTTAGTAGCGGGCGACTCTACATCTCACTATGTCGGTCGGTCCTCGTTTTGCTTTTTTTGTTTTTGTAATAACATTTTAACTATTTGACCGATTCTAACGAAATTTGAAACCCTTATATTGATTTGCATTCTCTTTCTAATGATTTAATTGACAATGTACTTCTAACGTTAGCACAGGAATTATTTTTTTCGGCAATAACATCATAACTATTCCTTCAGGATTTGATTGTCAGCAAATTTAATTGCCATATTTCCCAACCAGCACCCAATCGGTGGAGCGCCTAATTCACGAATTAAATGGTGCATGCGGTAAAGTTGTTGGTCATGATGAAAGAGATGGGTATATTCCTGCGAGAATGGCTTCCAGATAATTTTTTTTCGAAAGCTGAGACGAAAAAAGATTTTGTGAGAATGATTTGTTAGTTACAATCCCTCTATTTCTCATAATGACAGACATGATACGCATTTTTCATGCGTCCTACAGGGGCAATTTAAGACGTAGGAGAAAATCATACAAAATCAGGACATATTATAATTATTCAAGACGTCTAGCCACCCACGTATATAGCTTACTTTTATTTTTTATACTGAGGTTAAGAACTCTGGAGTTTGTCCAGCTCCATTTTTGCAATTTGAATCCGAGTGGTGACGTGGGTTCGTGTGCCGAATTTGGCGAGCTTGAAGCCTAATATATTGACATTTGGGGAGCATAGTACAATCGTACCATCTAATGTGAGAGTTTGCGTCTGACAACCGCGAAAGCGGTAAACTTTGCCTGGTTAGTATGTATTTTCCACCTTTTTTGACACTTGAGATCCGTTTAGCCTTGACAGCAGTCGCCCTCGATTTCTTTCACTCAGTCTTGGTCGGACGTGTCAGTCTGAGTGATGTCCACCGCGTACTGCACATTGAGTGTTCGAGAGAGTATCGATTTCGAAATGTCACTGATGTACAGTACAAATAGGGTGGTGCTTAAACATTTTCCTTGAGGAACTCCGGATCGGAGATTGAACTTAATCACGATGTGACACGTGAATGCTATTACCACTCGTCTGTCGGTAAGGTAGCTGCAGAATATTTTTTTCTGAAATGAGGAACAAGCGAGAGTCTAGAAGCGTTGTACTTTAGTCCGTCAATCTACACCTTATCGAAGTTTTTTTTCACGTCCCGGCAGACCACATCCACGATGCAACCAGATGCAAGCCCCTTAGTTACATGCTGGTATGTTAGCGCGATCGCTGTCTCTGTGTTTCTTTTCTTGCGAAAGCCAGACTGATCAAACTTCTGCAGAGAATGTGTGGACGGGCGGGTGACCAGTCTGTTGATGAGAATAGCTTCTAAGACCTTCCCAATTGTCTCGAGTACTAATATCGACCTGTAGTACATCAGTATTGCATCAGGCATGGGAATAAAGATAAATTTACATGGCCAATGCTGCGTTGAATATATTCAAAGGCCTGATCTTAATTCTCTCTAAGGCCTCTTTCAGCTGCGCAAATTTTTATTCTGCTTAGGCTTTGAGTTTTTGTCTGAATCCAGAGATCGCAGCACCCAGCTCTTCAGCTCTTTTTTTTATTGGCTTTTGATTTTTTCCTTTTGCTTCTTGTGTTATTTATATACTTTTTTCTTTAAATATTATAAATATAGGTTTGCATTTGTGATTTTGGCGGATCTGCCCTTGATGGTGGTGGCCTCCAGATAAAATCTTAAATTCAAAGGACAAAACTATAGAGAGCTTCCTTGTCAAGGCAAGTGATATGCCACTTGCTTTACGTCGTGCGCATGTCGCGCTAGTACATGAGTATTAAGTGTCTCCCCCTATGCTGCCGAGAGACACCAATCAGTCCCCAGATCTATCATGCCCTGAGAGATGACACTCTCGAGAGAGTTGGAGGAGCTATAGGCCCGTTGGAGCAGATGGTTTTGTCCAAGACGCCATCTCCTAAAATATACCACCTGTGAACGCTTGTCAGCAGCCTCTCCTTCCAAAGATTATGCAGCAATAGAAGCATTGCGTTCACATTTTTTGGAGCGTAAACTTGGGGACAACGAAGTGATTCTGGTGTACACAGATTGCTCTAAGCCAGAAGTGGGGGTAGGGGTTGACTTCCATTCTCCCTCCTCATAGATTTATGCAGGTAGGGCTCTTGCGGGCCTTGTATCTGTCTTTACGAGGCTGGTTTGTCTTATAGAATTTGGTACGGGTGATTACTCGCCAGGCATGGTTCACAGACTATTGTGTAAAACACAGCGACTCATAGAGCGCGCTAAGTGGCATTAAGATATTGGAATTTTCACATTTCCTGGTTCATTATATCCGTGGTCATTGCTATTGCGAATCGAGAGGACGTCGAGATTTTCTCCTGCTGGGTTTCTAGGCATGAAAACGTTATATGCACTTTCTAATTTCTATTTTGTCTTTCGGCAGCTGTACCCTCGTTGCTGGGCGTCATATAAGAAAGCTGAAATTAAACATAAAATCTTCAGATTAAAGGCTGTCCACCGCCCACTGTGGACAACGCAGTGGCCGACCACAGGTGCCGCAATCGTGACCAGTCTTGTTTACCTAGAATTTTTCATGGTAATAGACAAGTAACACTGGCTCAAATCGCGCCCCTATTCAATGTAGGAGGTATCAGACCCCCACCAATTACGTCAATGCAGCGTTGTTTACCTTCCATTGTATATGGCAGCAGAAGACTCAGAAGAGTGCCCCTACATCCACGCGACATCGGACACAGTGCTATATCTGGGCTCATGACGTTGCTAATTGGGTTGTGGAAAAGTTTGCGTGTGGCGCAGACCCTATGAGGCCATGGGTCTCAGTTGTCAACAAGGGACCATGCAAACTAGTGGCGGTTCTATACCAATGCGGGAATGTTTTTAGGTGGCATGGATTGGGTACACTAATCAGACTAAACAAGGTATTGACCGGTAACAGATACGCTGCACTGCCTAATGACTACTTACATCAATTTATGGACTTCAAAACCCCCGAAAAGGTTAGGAAATTCCAGAAACATAATGCACCCTGTCATCGAGCTCAAGTTACTCATAATTGGATCGAGGAGCATTCTGAAGGGTTTCGACGAATGGTGTGTCCACCATGCTCACCTCACCTACAATCCATTGAGTATTTATAGGCCATGGTGTCCTGGTCGTCAATTCGTATTCAACATCCGGCACCTACAAATGCCAGAGAACTGTGGACATCTATTCAGATGATATGGGTCAACATCCATCCAGGGGCGTTCCTTCCACTTGTAGTAATCGATACAACGTGGAGTTGCTGTACTTCGCCTGGCTAGTGGGTGCTACATGATACAAGGTATTTCATTGTATAACTCGCTTGGGGTGGAAAAGAAGTCGAACGAGTGTGCAAGTCAAGGCAACGAGACTGATCTCATCGATTAGAAATAGAAAGTATTAGATATGACTTCAAGGTCTTGGTATCATCTCGCTAAACACTAGGAGACTGCACATTCAATTGGTACAGCTGTTTAAACTTTCAAGGCGCATCAAGAATAGTGATTTTCAGAAGTTGGTTACCCTTAACCAGAAGGGAGCTATGAACAACAGTTGAAAGCTTGAACCTCGGAGGTTCAGAGATACTTTACTGGGCTACTACATAATTCACATATAGAATATCCGTGACATGAAATAAATTATCAAATGAAGGTAGTTAATTGATCACTCGCTGGGCAATTTCAGGATAGATTTGTCGAATCGTTTTACTGTGTAATAACTTAGATATAGATAGGTTAAGAGTATTTTTCGCCTCCCTCCTCAATATAGCTTTACTGTAGAACTTCCTGCTTGTGCCCCTATCCTCAGCACATTCAGGTATCTTTTTCGCTTTTCTGTACCCGCAGATGTGGGGGGGAAGCTTTCATTTATGCCATGTTGTTTTATATTGAATGTTAGGGCTTTATCTAAATAGTACATTGTCAGAGATCACAGAGAGTGAGGGAGAGGAAGATACGCGCCGCCTCGCCCTTCAATAGAGAGAGAGAGAGAGAGAGAGAGAGAGAGAGAGAGAGAGAGAGAGAGAGAGAGAGAGAGAGAACAGACACCTGGTAACCCATTTCGTCTGGAGGTGCGAAATTATGAGACGCTGCAATGACCTGAAATGCCGCCTTCACAGAAACCTGCGACAAGTATGAGAGTCCAGAAGGTCCCATCTGAAGTCGGACAAAGTTCGCCTCGCCGGCTTAAGAACCTTCTCGCCCTCGCGCTAAAAGGCCCAGTCTATTCTGGTCTAGCGATTCGTCTAACCCTAGAACCCTCCTCGTCTCCGGACAGAGGAGGGAAAACCCCATTCGACCCCTATAAATCCTCCGGCGCCAGAGTTGGAAGGCAGTATCTGCCGTCCTCCCTGCCCGTCAGTATCCTCTGTCAGCCCACGTTGGTAACCACTATTCACGTCCCTTTGGACTTTGCAGAATTCTCGCAGAATCCCTCAAGCTCCCGGTATTCTTTTTAATTCACGTGAGTCTACCTTGACTCGCTTTCCCACCTACTCGAACGCAGCGCGCTCAATCTTGATTCGTGTTACTCGAAAGCAAGATTTAAGTTCACCCCCGTAATAGTCATTATCCAGAGACTATTGTTTGAACTTTGCGCACCAAGGCAATGATTACTCGTTCGAACCAAATATTCGATGTAACAGCATCGCGCAACTCTCCTATGCAAGTGCTCTCTCTCTCTGCCCCTCACCAGTGTAAGCCTCATCATCGGCTTCGTCTACGCTTGAGGTCGTTCGAGCGTCCCTCGGTCAATATTGTCCGTTTGTTTGTACGGTGACCGTCTTCACCACGTCTCCCACCCCCTCCTTAACTGCTGCAGACCCGTGTAGATCTAGTATGTGTATAGCTCCTTCTAAAACTCCTTTTAACCTTGTTAAATAATATTGATTTTCATATTAGTAAAGTTATTTTTGTACCCTTTTTTCTGTTATCCCGGAACTCCAAAATATTTGTCTATTGGCCAACTTACTTTTAGTTAAGCTGCACTCTGCTTATATTGTAAACTTCCCACGCATTCGTAAAGCAGAAAGGATGAACTTGACCCTATTCTACGACATCCATCTTAAACTGGTGTAAGGTGTGTAGGGTTAACCTACGATATCTATATTAATCTGGTGTAAGGTGTGCGGGATTAACCTACATCTATATTAATCTGGTATCAGGTCTATGGGGTTAATCTTGGTCAATCAAGTGATTGAAATTTGATCAATCTATTGGTTAACCTTGGTTAAAATTCTTAAATATTGGCTGATCTTGGTTCTGGTCCTGGAGTTAAAAGGTGAGAAATAACCATTCCATACCTACTTTTTACGAAGTGTATTTGTTCCAGTTCCCATTTATTTATTTTTTTGTTAATTGATTGTCGAGTGACCGCGTTTAACTAGTAATTTCATTTCATCACGGAATTGAATTGTTGTCCTTCGAGGCCTCATCTAGTGCCATAAATTGAAGGTAAAGTAAAAATAGTATTATTCTTAGTTTTTCTATGTTCTCGTCTCAATTACAGTGAAATCTCGACCGCAAAAACTCTCTCGCGAGTGACCCCCCCCCCCTCTTTTTGTTAGTTATTTTCAAAACCATTCGCACTCCCGTTCGTGCGTGAAGGAACCCATAATTTCGCCATACTCATTGTCGTGCGTTAATTTAATTCTTGTTGTTGTGCCCATTGTGTAAACCAGGAAACATGTCTCCGTTTGAAATTTTTAAGGATCAAGGTGAGTCACTCTGACTCAGTGGAAAAGATTTGATGGCCTATATCTAGGAACGGGAAAGAAAAGAAAGAAGAGAAGAAAAGTAACGAGAAGAAAGAAGAGGCAGAGAAGAAAAGGAACGAGAAAAAAGAAAGAGAATTCGCTCTCATGAATTGGAGATGAGCAGAGCGAGGAAAGATACACTCTCCATGAACTCCTCAAGTGTTAGACTAAACGCACCGCAGTCTGCGACCATAAAACTCCCCATCTTTAAAGAAGGCAAAGATTTCGGGTATTATCTCACTGTAAGGAAAAGGAAAGCCAAAATGAATATCCCCTTCATTTGTTTCATGAATTCCTTCCCTCTCTCTGTCTTCTAAGTATAACTCCACGTGGAGTAATCTCTGAACCCAATGAGAAAAAAAGAAGAAATAATTTAAATATCAGTCAGCTGCCTCACAAGTGCAGTTAATTAACTTGGGCGTGATAAAAGCTTTTACCTCACCGAGAAAGCGCTAATCTCCGTAGTCGGGAAGCTACTAGCCGAAAGTTTCCCGCCCACATCGTAAAAGCAATTAAGACTTGGGTCAGGCGACAAACGTTGATCCCTTTTGCCGCCAGAAGTGGTCAGCCAGTCTTCTGAGACTACCAACGAGGAGAAACCAAAAAAAATGGCTATCATATAAATACCCTTCGGTTCAGATCGTGTGTCTGTTTCCCCAAATCCCTTGTATTCGCTTATACCATCGAGGTTGGATCTCACTAGGCAGACCCATCTCTTTCATGAAGCCTTACTCTGTTCAGAGCAAGCCTCGAATAGTTTTCTTCCCCGAAGGATTTGCTGGGATTCCTCTCTTCTCATCTGGACCCCTCCAACTCAAGGATTTCCAATTTCGCGTGTGAGACTTTGCGCCGAGCCGCGTCAGAGTCTCGATTTTTGGAGGTTGTACTTTTCTGGAGCAGAGGTGGGTGCCATCGTCCTTCTTCAAGGAGGATCGTGAACTCGTCTTCTGGTTCCTCCCCCTTTCATCCTCGTCGCCATCAGGATATTCGGCCGAGAGTCACGTCCATTGTCCGTCTCTATTTCCCCGCGCCGACTCGCTAAAGGATTCCGCTTCCTTGAGGTGACCCCATTAAGGTAAAACGACCCTTGCTTGCATCTCCCGTTAATCGACCCACTTTCCGACATATAAATATTCCCTCTGTATAACTGATTTATAGTATCCCATTTTAAAGCTGATTAACGAGTAATTAACGTTACCCGATTGCCAATTAATCTATATTTTGTCAGAATTGTCTTTACTTACATTAACTATATTTCCCGGATGTATATATATATATATATATATATATATATATATATATATATATATATATATATATATATATATATATATATATATATATATATATATATATATATATATATATATATATATATATATATATATATGTTAACTAGTGACTTATTAAAATTATATTTGGGTTTTCACTCTTTAAATATACCCTTGAAATACAACTTGGTAAACTAATTAAACGCTATTGGCCCCTGTAATATACGCTATATACCTCGTAATCAACGGATTACTCGGATTGAACGTACTTGTACGTCATCGTTAAAAGCTGAGTTGCTCGCTGCTTACAACATGACCTCGGATTTCTATTGAGCTAAATTTAGGCACTGTCGCATTCAACCTAACCAGGCTTTTCGACAGTTCGGCTACTCCCTACAGAGTCATTTTAATTTTTGGATTGACGCGTCTAAGGTTCCTCATGAATACGACACCCTAGTCTATTTCGTCCTGAAGAATCAATTTCTTACCTCGCTTCCTTCGGAAATTAGATCCTTCGTAAAAGACAGAGGTGCTATACTCTTAATGAATGCATCAAGGAGGCAGACGTCTACGCGGCTAGCCACAACTGCTATCCGAAAGAAGGGAAACAATCAGAACCTCCATCTCATAAATCTAAAACCAGCAAGAACAAATTTGTTCCTAATAATGGGAATAAGTTCGTGAAGGTGACTGAGACTGCCAAACCCAAACCCCTCTTCTCGTCGGACCACTGTGATGTTAAGCCCTTTTCTCCCAATCTTCCTGCTTTGTCGTTCCCCGGGAGGACCATCGTGTGCTATTCTTGTGGAGTTCCGGGTCACGTGAGGTCCGACTGCCCCCAAAACTCGCAGTTAGGAAGCACCCCCTCCTTCTCACCAGGTACACCCAGGTTAGTGCCACTTCTACGCCCCAGCTTCGCAAAATGAAAGCCCCTCTTCTACGAACACGCCGAATACGGCTTTTTGTTTGATAAAAGTACCCCGAGGAACCTCAAATTTTAAACTGAAGCGTGAATGGGTGCCGAATCTCCACCCTTGTCCGTGATACAGGGTTCACGTGCATTGTTGTATTCGATGTGCTACTCCCCCTTGTGTCTCCGGACCACGATAAGTTTGCACTAGTGCATGATTACTTGGGGCGCGCCAATAAATTCCCTATTGTTCACTGCTACATTGAATGCGCGTATTTTACTAGTTGGGCTGAAGTCGTGGCAGCCCCCATCAAGTTTTTCTCTAACCTAATTGGTCAGTCTTCCCGGGTTTCTTCCGCCGCCGTGGCTCAAACCCGTTACCACGCGTTCCCGCGTGAAGAAGGAACTGAAAGCCCCTACACCTCTGGAACCCCCGTGTGCTCCCGAATTCTAGAGTGCGAGGACACATGACTTTGCTAAAAGCCAGAGGGAATGTGAATCTCTTAGTCCCCTGTGGACTAAAGCCCAGAATAAAACACGCGAAACCGTCAGAGGGAATAAGGTGATTTCTTTTCTCGTCAAGGAAGACCTCCTATATCGAGTGTGCACCGAGGAAAACGACACCGAGTCGCGCAAACTATGTTTATCCCGTTTCCATGTCCCTCCAATCCTGCAAACGGCTCACGATAGCCTATTTGCTGGTCATTTTAGTCACACGAAAACCACTCAGAAGATCTTCAAATACTTTTATTGGCCTGGCGCGACGACGAAATTCCTGAATATTTTCGTTCGTGCGACATTTGCCAAAAGATGGCCACAAAAGAACGAGTCAGACCTGCACCCTTGCAGAAGGTACCTCTAATCTCTGAACCATTCTCCCAAGTAGCTATCGACCTAATCTGACCGATCCACCCCTCGTCGAACGAAGGCCATATTTAGGTTTTAAAGCTGGTTGACTTTGACACTCGAATTCTAGTTGCCGTACCCCTTAAGAAAATGGATAGCATCTCCTGCGCCGAAGGCCTTATTTCTATCTTTTCCCGCGTGAGCCTACCCAAAGAAATACTCTCGGATCGTGGTCGTCAATTCACCGCCGAATTAATAGAGTACGTTGGTAAATTATTGATGATCAAGCCCATGTTTACCACTCCTTTTCACCTGAGTGGGTAAGGAATGTACGAAAGGCTAAATGGAAGCCTCAAGGCCATTTTTAGGAAGTTGTGTGCAGATCAGCCCACTGAATGGTACCACTCCTTCCGGTAGCCCTCTTTGCCTCCTGTGAAATTCCCCATCGTACTTTAGGTTTTGCCCTCTTTGAACTTTTATATGGTAGAAACGTCAAAGGCCCCCTAAGTATCTTAAAGGAACTTTATTCCAATCAGAAATTGGATCAAAATATCCAGACTTCTTATTCATACCTACTGGATTTAAGAAAAAGGATGGAAAAGTCAGCCGAAATTGCATTACAGGACGCCGACGTCAATTTGATCAAGTATATGACATACTTAGATTGCAAATCCAAAGAATGGAAATTTAACCCCAGAGAAGAAGTTTTGCTTTTCCTCCCCACGGACAACAACAAATTGTTAAGCCAGTGAAAGGGCCCCTACCCCATAGTCAAGAAGCGTGGCCCCGTCGATTACCTTAGTGAAACCCAATTGAGAAGAAAGCTCTTCCATATTCAGAGTCAAGCTACTGTTTCCCGGTTGTCATGGTAAAGAAGGCCGATGGTTCTTATCGAATGTGCATCGATATCAGAAAGCTAAATTCGGTTATTGTATTCGATGCCAAACCAATCCCAACCATCGATCAGAACCTCCACCTTTTTGAGAAGGCCAAGTTCATCTCCGAGTTGGATTTATGCAAGGCCTATTATTAGATCCCCATGAGGGAGGAAGTGAAGAAATTTACTGCTCTCCCACCGAGAAGGGCCTTATGCAGTTCCGGAGGCTCCCTTTCGGTCTGGTATCGGCATGCAGCAATTATAACCGAATGATGATGAGGATTTTAGAAGGCTTACCTAACGTCACCTTCTATTTAGGTAATGTTTATGTGGCCACCGAAGATTGGGATCAACACTTAGCCACCCTTCAAGCCCTTCTGTATCGACTCCGGGAACACCACTTGACAATTGGCCACAGTAAGTGCCACTTCGCTTTTGGAACTATTAATTACCCCCGCAGCAAGAAAAGAACGGGGCCATCGTGGACATGCCGTTGCCCACTAATAGAAAGCAGCTGCGATCCTTCATAGGCTCTGCATCGTTCTATCGTCCCTTCATACCCAACTTAACGACTGTTTCCGCCCCCCCCCAAATCTGCGAGCTATTAAAGAAGCAGGCCCCAGAAGGCCTCGAATGGACCCCACTTTCAGCTCACAGCTTCAGCAAACTCAAAGAGAAGTTGGCATCCACCCTTATCCTCCGCCTCCCTAACTCTAACAAACTGTTTGGCATTCGCACCGACACGAGTAATGGCGGTATAGGATGTGTCCTCCACCAATATGAGGATAACGGCGAAAGCTTCCTCATCGCGTACGCAAGTAAAAAATTACTCGCGCGTGAAAAAATTACGCGATAATTGAGAAAGAGGCCCTCGCTATCATTTGGGAAATTTGTAAAGTTAGAATGTATTTATTAGGCAAAGAATTTGTAGTGGAAACGGACAACAAACCCCTACCATACCTACGTGACGTCAAGAACAATAACAGTCGCTTGATGCGTTGGATTTTGTTCTTCCAGGAATTCCAATTCCACATTTTTTACTTAAAAGGCACCGATAACTGTATGGCTGATAGTTTAAGTAGGAACCCTTTAGATCCTTCTCCAAACTAATTCCGAGCCATTTCCTTTTTTTAATCCATGTATTAATTTTGTTCATGAAATAAATTTGTATATTTAACCACATAGTAAGAAAACGCGTATCCTTTATGTATATATATTTTGTGTGTGTGTGTTTGTTTGTTTTATGTGTACAATGAATTCCTTTCATATCCTTAACGTTTTTTTGTATAATCGTAAGATAACTTATCCTAGGGCCACTGAGCCCCACTTAATGGTATCATAGAGAAAAATATCCTTCGGCAACCATGACGTGGCATTGTATAACCTTGTGTATGTGTATGCGAAAAGGAAATTTAGTCTATAAAAATTTAAAATTGTAACTAACAAATTTTGAATCAGTTTCGTCTTTTACCAAATACATTACCTTTATCCATCACATTAGGCTAACAGCACGTGAAAATATCCACTAAAATCACATTTACGACAGCTAATAATTATAATTAGATGTCTGTAAAAAACAATGAGTTGGAAAGAGTTTTACTCTATCTTTTCACTTTTAATACCGATTGGCACATAGAGTTCGGTGAACCTGCGAGATGAACAGAGAGTCTGAATCAAAGTCACCCCTAATTGTCACTCCCATCGTGATACGAGATATTCGAATATAACTATTCTTGTTGGTCTTTGTAATTACTGGAATTCTACTCGTGGTTTCTCGACTAAAGGTTTTTATGCATCTACTTTACATAGATCTTTCCAAAAGGAAGCCTTGTAATTTAACAAGGGCATGGGAAGAAAGTAAATCTTTTTCTTAATTCTTCTAAAACTTGGCTCTTGTTATATCGTTTAATTACATACGAGTAGAACGAAAGCAAATCCTTATATAAATTGACATCTTGCAAAATATCAATAAAATCTATTTAGAGGCTCTCGATGCGAAATTTCCTGTAGATCCTGGCATTAAACTAGATTTTTCAAGATAATCTTGGGATGAGTTGCGTTCTTGGATTGTCATGGATTTTACAGCCATGAATGGTATATAGTGAGAGTGGTAGTGTTTATCATGTTACAAAATTAATTGGTGATAGTTCAAAATTCCACATCAAAGTAACTTTAACATATTTAAAATGAATATTGTTAAGTGAAATATCTTAACGCACTTAATGAGTCTCAGCTATAAGCTGGCTAATATTTGAGTAGATTTCAATATTTTTTGCAAAACTCAGTTTTTTGGATATAAATAATCGAATTTACTGATCTCTACACCCAAAATGTTTACAAAATAACAATTTACCCATCGATTATAATTATTACTGTTATAAATTCCCCCAAATAACAATAGCGCATTGATTTGTTTTAGATAACTATTATTTTGAATTTATTTAATTGATTCACTCGTAGAGAAGAGTAACTAAGAAGACACCCCCCCCCCCATGAACGAAAATAGGCGGTGCTTCGCGAAATGACCATACCGAGACAAGAGTTGGTATGCGCAGCTGATCAAATTTCGCGCATTTGCGCAGCGCTGGAAACTGAGAAGAATTAAAAAAATGTATTATTGATGTCCTCAGAAACTTTCTTCACCCATTTGCCTAAGCCTGACGATAAAGCTGAAGGATGATCGCTGCACGGTATTCGAGAGCACTCCACATCTCTATTATAAGGGGAAGAGTACAAACAATTTTTAGAATCAACTTCCTGCTCATTATCTTCCCTTACACACACGGAAATTTGTTTCATCCTCCCTGAAAAAGAGAAAGATTTTTTTTAGTTTATTGTTAAAGACAAAACTACATGGAAACAATTAGAATTTCCCCTTTTCACAAAAGTGCCTAGCTTTATTTGAGGGTAGGAGGCAGTGGCGGATCCAGGGGCTAAATATTGGAGGGGGGGCTAACGTGAATTCATCCCTCTGACGAGTCTAAGAAATGGGAATTGATCATTAATAATGTTTATCTTGCAAAACATTAATAATAAATAACAACGTCTCATAAAGAAGTGAGCACCAAATCTCTCAAATCCGAATTTTATTCCACAAATCATAAAATTATGAATTGTGGTTTTATTGTAGATTTTGGACGTCAGCTCAGGTATAATACTGAATTTAACAATTATCTTTGAGATTTACCTCTATTTAAGACATGTATCATATCAGATACGTTCGATCGCAACGGTTTAAAATACGTATATATATATATATAAATATATATATATATATATATATATATATATATATATATATATATATATATATATATATATATATATATATATATATATATATATATATATATATATATATATATATATATATATATATATATATATATATATATATATATATATATTCTATAATATTACATAAAACTTTCTGAATAGCAGAATACAAATATGGCATAAAAAATATAAACATAAACGGGTCCGATATTTGAGGGGGAGGGGTGTATTCAGCCCCAAAGTCCTCCCCTGGATGAATGTATGAATGAAAGGAAAAGTGGGAGGAGAGAGAGAGAAAGAGTGTCAGTCCCTTCCCTCTCAACCCGGTCATTGGCGATGACCAGATTGGGAGGCGGAGTGCCCCCCCTTCCCCATTTCCTTCTTTTGCTCCTCTAGATGTCAGAGGAGCGAAAGGAAGACCAGGAGGCAGAGAGGAAGAAGGAGAGAGAGAGTAAAGGTAAGAGACAGCGAAGGGTGAAATATCGTAGAAGACTTGAAAGGTGACTCAGGTGGTTGGTGGACCTACAGCTTTACGTGGAATCCGAATTTCACAATTTCTTAAAATGAAATTCACACTTTACCTTGAAAGCAAATTTTCAAGCAAACAAACAAAAAAACAAATAACTAAATAAACAAAGGAAAACTAAATTATTATATTATTTTTTAACTAAAAGCCGAAACCCAAGAAGGGCATCTTCCGCAGGGGCGAGAGATCTGTAAAGAAAGTGGTGAAGATGGAAGAAGTGAAATTGTGTGGAAGAAACCTGCAGATCCATATGCGAGCGTTGAGGCAAGTAAGGTAAAGCGGAAAAATGTAGGGAGTAAAACGGCCTGTGGGCAAAGAAAGAAACTTCGGAGGCGTGACGAGATTCAAACCAGTGAATCCACGTTGCTGAGATCAGTGGACGGAGGCTTACCACAATCGGGTTTCCCTGAATCTTTAAAAAAAAGACTCAGATCAAACCGAGCTCACAAGTCACCAACTTTTTTTAAGGGGGATATAATAAAATTCTCCCAAGGTTCCCTCTCCCAACCTCACGATGGGCCACACAAATACCTGGGTAGTCACAATCACGGGTTTTTCTAAATCCTTGATAAAAAGACTCAGATCAAACAGAGTTCACATTATCTAAATTCTTTTTAAAGGAAGACGAGATCAAATTCCTTAAAAGTCACTTCCCCCAACTTAACGCCGAGGTACATGAAAGCCTGGGTAGTCACAATCACGGGTTAAAAGAGGACATTTGAACCTCTTTCAAAAGACTTAAAATACAATTTCTCTTCCAACCTGGACCGCAGGTGACCGAACAAGGGGCGTGCACAATTTTCCACTTGTAACTACTCGTCCAGTCCCTGTGGGGGGTCATAGTGGGGTGCCTGGGCCCCTCCCCTGGTAATCGGGGGGCCTGGAACAGGGGGTTCTCGAGATCGATGAAGGAGTTCTCATTTCCACGGCCGTCGCTCGTCCAAACTGAAAGTGAAAACGAAATTGACCCGTTTGATTAAGATTCCGAGTTCTTCTTTTATCTCTGTGAAAAGAGGAATACCAACGAGGGCACCTCTGTCAGAAAAAGAGTAGAACTAAAGAGGACATCTTCGGATGAAAGGTTTTGATAGGTTTGTAAAGAAGTTGCGAAAGGAAGTTGAAAATTTGGGGGAAAAATACAAAGCCGGCGATTAAAAAAAGAAACTAGCGAGGGCACATCCAAGAAAAACTGGAGGTTCGTAAGGAAAGTGTGGATGTTTAGGGAGGGTAATAAATCTGGCAGATACATAGCCCGACCGAGATTTGCAGTGTAGAATTCTAACTATTCAAAAAAAGAACAACGAGGGCATCGCTCGAATTAAAACTAAATTAATTAATGATGATGCGTTAATGATATGGTATTGTAAGGTCTTCTGTTAATATTACTACTACTTATAATAATAATAATAATACTAATAATAATCCTAATCATAATGATAATAATAAGAATAATATTTCTGCCTAGCGCTTTTCAAGGCCACGGGCTCTCGCACAGCGCTGTCTCCAACTAAGGCAAGGCCTGAGAGGAGAGGAGGGTATTAAAGGAGGCACGCTTGAAGACCCCAAAAAGGACGGGAGGAGGGGTGTTGCAGTACCCTCATCACCTATGAAACTCACCCAAGTGAGGCACAGGGTGTAAGGGGGCAGAGCCAGAGCGAAGGGTCTTTGGGGGTCAGAATAGATCCTGGGAGTAGACCAGATAAGAGAAGAGGGGGGTGGGGGCATTTAAGATGTACTAGGTGAGGAAGAAGAAGTTGAAGGCGATGCGGGATCAGATGGAGAGACCGTGGCGTTTACGGGGCAGGAGGCCGGAGTTGCATGAGACAAACATCCTGGACCGCCTACGGGGTGTTGAACAAGTGGAAGGTGGGTGGAAGTCTGGAATCCGGCAGCAAGGGAGTTGCAGTCGTCAAGAGGAGATGTAACCTAAGCGTGTTTGGCGATCTTGAAACTATAATAGTCAATTAGATGCGGCTAAGATGATGGAGGAGGCAGAGAAGAGTTGCAAACATTAACGTGTTAGGAGAGATAGTTGACTATCGAATGTCACACACAGTTTTAAGCAGTGACAGAAAAGTGAGAGCCCCTGGGTTAAGAAAAGGTTTAGTAATTTTACAGTGAGCGACATCCGATGAAGAGCCTACTAACATCACTTCAGTTTTGTCGTTAAGGATGTGGTGCGAGGGTAAAATAGTTCTAATTGTCTCTACAAACTACCCTGGGGAAAACGATAGCTAGATTTGCTAGTCAATGGCATAAAAATCAAATGATGGACTGATTGGTTCAGCTGCGTGGAAGCTGAAGGCATTTGAAATTCGATATAGGCGTTTTGACGGGTGGAGGAAACTGTTGAAAGGTAATTTCTGCTCTTAGCTCTTTTCAGGGGCAGACTCTTGTATGGATATGGCGAGAGCAACTTTGAGCAGGAACTGAACTTAGAATTATTACACGAACTTCATTAACACAGTTGGTGAAAGAGACTCGTAGCGAAACGTGCTAAAACAAGGTATTGTATAGCATAATGTCTGGATTTTGACCGAAGTTAATGTTTTATAGTTCCCTCTTCTGATTTATATCACGGTGGGGAAAGAGTGTTTCTTCATGGTGGGTTCGAAGCTGAATCCATTCTCGTTGGCATATTTAACCAGGAGGAAGACCGTTTCTCCATCTTGGAAAATTAGAGACAGCCCCACGATAAATTCATGGTCTCCAATCCAGAAATAAATATGGGTTCCTTTTGAAATATTTACAATTTAAGAAATAAATATGGGTTTTCTTAGAAATGGATATGGATTATTTGGAAATAAATATGAATTGTTTTAGAAATAACAATGGATTATTTTAGAAATAATTATTGGCTCTTTTATCACAGTGAGATAAAATCTATATGGTTGTACTTGTTTCAAGTCCAAGCCAGGCTCATAAGTCAAATGGTAAAGAGAAAGGAAATAAAAATGTGTATAAGATACCATCTCTTTACTTCTTGTATCCAAAGCATCGTTGAGTGGGAGTCAAAGTGTGTGGTTGAGAATTTGAACCCTCCGTATTTCGATTTCCTAACTACATCTCCACCGACTTTCCTCTCACGTCTTAACCCCCTCCCCCAAATGGAGTAAAACCGACAATGTAATTCCAACGCTTAAGCGCCCCTCGATTTAAAATACTTGACTCACAGGTCGCGTTGATCTCGTCGATAAGTGACAAAAGGAAGGAATCCTGAAATGACCCAGGGAGTCGATGCGATGACGTCCTCAAATTCCTTCTGACTCGCCACCGAGAATCGCTCAAATCATCCCGGAATCTCCTCTGACGATTGGCAGCTATGTTTTCCGGAGATCCTTTAGAGAACGGGAGGTCCTTCTCTTCCTCCGGACCCTCTTTCTTATCTCTAAGCGGCGTCCCGTCGGAGTTGAACTCCTTGGAAAGGGAAGAGGGATTGGTTACTATCTGAAAACGATACAAAGGAGCTTCTTTCGAAAGGTAGATTGAACCCTTTGATGCCTGAATTGGAATATATAAAATATAATAACCCTTAATCAATATATATTAAGAGTCAAAGTGGCTTGAAATTGTGGTTTTATATGGCAACATAAGCGCTTAGTAGGGTTAAGATTAGATTCCTTTCAAGTGATTTGAATGTTTGAAGGGGATCAGATTTGAGCATTAAAATTGTGTAATCAAAGATTGGTAATCACTAGGAATGTTGCATTGCATTATCCTTTAACCTCCCCCACTCCCCCTTCTTAATTGATGCTTAGTAGAGTAGAAACATCGTTTTTTTTTCCTTTTAGAGACGTTAAGCTACTTCGAGTGTGGTTAGTGGCCAGGTGGAGTTCAGATTCGGGTCGCCTCCACTGCGGCCGCCATTAGATACCCGTGGTTCAGATCCTACACTAATCAGTATTCCCGACTGAGAAATTAAAAGCATCTTTTCATTTCTTCGTTAAACTCGTATCAATAAAGCAATTTTATTTTATTTCCATTTTTCTTGCAAATACTAACACAGAAGAGAACATCGCCACCAAATTGAAGAGGCAACGTAGAATGAAGATTTTTGGCACGATTTTAAGATTTAACTTTCATTGTAGTTTGAAATCAGAGCCTACAATTTCCATTCTTCAAATAAAAAATTTGTTTGTTATTATAGTTTGAGTTTATTTATTTAATACTATATTTTTAGTCGCATGGACGCGACTCTATTAGTTACTATATCGGTCGGTAGGTCGTCGGTCGGGTGGTTACCGTTTAACTTTTCATTGAGTTTTTTGGTAATAACATCGTAACTATTCGGCCGATTCTAACTAAATTTAACCCTTATGTTTTTTTTACATTCTCTTTCAAATGATATATTTTCCAAGCTCCTCCCAAGGTTAGTCCGTGAATTATTGAAAGTTTTGAAGGTAGTAAGGTCATAAATCAGAATAAATGAGAGCACGCGACTTAAGCTTGTTGACCTTGTTTACATTAATTTTTCGTTTTTAGCCCCCATAAACTGTCCTTATATAGCGAAGAAGATAACATTTCAATAAAACATGAGTTTATTAAACGATTGAGAGCGCGAAGAACGATAGGAGATTTTTTTTTGTAACCAAAATTGTACCCAAACTGACGTTAACTATTTAATTCGACCGGAAAATGACCCTCGTCCTCGTTCTGATGGAATAAAGAAAACGTCCCATTGATTGAAACACTAAATTAGGAATGGATGTGATCAAACTTGATTGGGCAATTCTTTTTTTGACATATTTTTTTAATTTAAAAACCAATTTACTTCCTTGAGAATCGATGGAACGATTAAAATCTCTTACATGACAAAATACTCCACTACTTTCATTGCCAACTCTGATGTCCCTCTTATATTCATACAATCCCTTATCTAAATTTCTTCCCTTTTCACCTACATAAACATTTTCACAATCTTTACATGGGATTACATATACCCCTTTACCCTGTTGATCTCTAGGATTACTCGAAATCATCATTTAGTTTATAGAATTATTATGTTTAAAAGCTATTTTAATTCCTGTTTCCTGAAATAAGTATTTTAACTTATTTAGTTTTTCATTAAATGGCAATGTTATACATTTGCTGAAGTTATTAGAACGTGCATGCTTATTAAAAAGGTAAGTTTTCCTAGCTGCAAAATGAGCTGATGTTATAAACCAATCTAGGTGATACAGTTCTGAAAAAAATGTTTTTGATTTTAATAATTTCTTCGTCTAAATAAGAAGTATGACATATTCTATATGCTCTGAGAAACAAGCTAGATATTACAAATTTTTTAGCAGTATTATCATGGCTTGAAAAATAATGTATATATGCATTTGAGTGAGTTCTCTTCCTGTATACAGATAATTTTATATTATGGTAATCTTTGCTGATGATTTCTCCCTAACCTTGCGATAATGCATCAACTTTCATTATATATATATATATATATATATATATATATATATATATATATATATATATATATATATATATATATATATATATATATATATATATATATATATATATATATATATATATATATATATATATATATATATATATATATATATTTGAAAATAATGGTAAACCCCAATATATGAATCAAGATTTTATTTATAACTATCGGGCTATTTTCGGCAAGATGCCATTTTCAACTAATAATGAAGAAACTAGGAAAGGAGCACATAAATTATAATTTGAATGAATTTTTCAACAACTTGAATTCGTTTCACCCATCAATAAAATTTAAAGTAGAATGGGAAGAGAATAATTCTCTACCGTTTCTAGACGTAAATATCCACCGTTTAAATAATTAAATTCAGTGCTCAGTCTATCGAAAGCCTGCAAATTCAAATGCTTACATACATTTTTTCTCACTGCATGACAAATACGTTAAGATATCTGTTATCTCTTCCCTCTTTCTCTGAGCCTATGGAACGTGCGACCCAATCTTCATTCAGGATGAAATTAACCACCTTATCTGCAATTTCATTGAACTAAAATATCCAATTCACCTCATAAATAGGATCCATTCTAAAGCACGAAAAGACTTTTATGCCACTTCCACAGCACGAAGGGACGATCTTAAAAATGTATTAATTTCCCATATGCTCCAGCCTTGGATTCCCTAAAATCATATGCGAACGAAAATAACATAAATATTACATTTAAATATTCTAATAATATTCGAAAATCCTTAAATAGACTGCCCCCAATCAATCTCGATGCTGGAGTTTAGAGTATACCATGCTATAATTACAAATTAGCATACATCGGAGAGTCAGGCCACTTTAATAAGAGGATGAAAGAACATTTAGCTGATATCAGAAGGTGTACGAACTCTTAAAGTCTCTTTACGCACATGCAAAAGCACGACCATAGAATTGATTTTAACCATGCAAAAATAATTTATAAATCAAACAATTATATTGAGAGGAGAATTGCGGAATCCATCATCATCAATAAAGTTGATAATTTTAATTTATCTGAAGGGCAATACAAATTTAACAAATATATAACGAATAGAGTCGCTAATCGTATCTATAACCCCCCGGGCGCAATGCGTCTCAGGGATTAGCAGCACTCCAGATTGTTTCCGGTTCCATTTCATTTATATAGCTTGTTATTCACGCCAGATTCACTCGAATTTTTTTCCAGATTGTTTGCTGCTGTTTCATTTTGTTTAGGATGTGTCTTACCTCATATATATGCTGTGCTCCTTGCCTAGTTTCTTCATTACTAGTTGAAAATGGCATCTTGCCAAAACTAATCTGATAGGTCTATAAAAAATCTTGATTCAAATATTGTGGTTTACCATTATCTTTCACTGATATACATCACATTAATGTGATATCTTCCATTATCTATATATATATATATATATATATATATATATAACTTGGTAGGAGGCCATGTTGTATTGATGATTTATTAAAGTAGACAGCGATGGCTGCTTGATTAAGTTCACGCTACAGCTTTTTAACCTTTTCAATGCTCATCTTTTCAGAAAGCGAAAGGTGGGAATAAATGGCATTTTTTTTCAACTTTTTCATCCTTCAACAAATTTTCATAAGTGACAATTTCTTGATCGGGAAAAAGGATTGTTAGAAATTCATCGTAATTTATTATTTCCTTGAGGTACCTTTCGACTTAATGGTCATCATATGGGGCTATACTAATGAATATAAAGAAAATTGAATGAAAATTGAAAGATGAGAGAAGTTAAAAAATGCCATTTACCACCATTTATTCCAACCTTTCGCTTTCTGAAAAGATGAGCATTGAAAAGGTTAAAAAGCTGCAACGTGGACTTAATCAAGCAGCCATCGCTGTCGACTTTAACAAATCATGTATATAACATGGCCTCCTACTAAGTTATATATATATATATATATATATATATATATATATATATATATATATATATATATATATATATATATATATAGTTTAAGGGAAAACAAGGTAGCAGCCGCCAAATCTTAATGGATTCTTAATGGCAGCACAGTTAACATAACATAACATAACATAATTTCACGGATGACAAAAGCCACAAGGGCCTATCAAAGGTCATCTACCTCCGTCAAAACCCACCCACAAAAAGCACCATCACCAGGAGAAGACAAAATCAAAGTCCCCCACAATATAATATAACAGATGACAAAAGCCACAAGGGCTCATCATAGGTCATCCGAGTCAAACGGCCTCTTTTTTAAGTCAGCTAAACTCGCAGGAAAACTACATCCAGAGGATTGCGTCCAGAAACAGTTAAAACGGGGTCGCCCGAAAAAGGTCGGAAGAGGCGTGGGAGACACTCAATAAAAATGGGGAAAAGCAAAGGATTAGAAGAAAGCAGTACAACACACAGAGACGCACACTTAAATAACGGGCATACTCGTACAGAACACATTCTAAAAACAAGGGCAGCTGGGACAATAAACAAATGACATGCGTCAGCCGCAGTGGGGGGAGGGCACAGGATAAAAGATAAAACAATAAACCTAAACACAAAAATGAAAAGAATTTATGAAAGGGATCAAACGCCACTTCTTAATATAAATGCAAGGAGGGAGGACGACCGAAGGGAGGACGAACGAAGGGAGGACGAACGAAGGGAGTCCTCTGAAAATATAAAGCGAAGTCGAGCAGGAAAGGTGACGCCAGATAGGGTAGGGAACCAAGAATTTCGAAGAGAAACAAGGCGGAGACAAACTACTAAAATGTGAGCCACAGACAGCTCGCCACCGCAAAAGGGACAACCAAGGGCAACTCGTTCTCCACCCGAAACTAAATAACTATGGGTGACTCCGTGTGCCCAATTCATAACCGTCAAAGAGCAACCTCCGAAGACCGGAGTCGCTGAGAGCTAGAGGACCAGGAACGAACAGAGCGTTAGAAGAAGGGGACGAATCCCACTCTCTCTGCCACAAACAAAAAACATACGCCCGATTACGGGGTAGGAATCTTTAAAGAGCAGAGGGGCTGCATCCGGCACCTCGAGGGCGGCCGAGCGGGCCAGCCAATCGGCCGCCTCGTTGCTCGGGACCCCATCACGAGCCGGAGCGTAACAGAACGCCACCCTGTAACGGAAGGCAATTCTAACCAGCTAGGAGCGAATCCGTAAAACCAAATGGTGGCTGGACGTAAAAGAACGAACCGCCTCCAAAGCAGGCCGGGAATCGCTAAAAACAATAAAATCTGAAGAATTGATGGATAGAATCAAATTAAAAGCCAATTGAATGGCTGTTAACTCTGCGGTAAAAACGGATGTTACAAGAGGGAGGGCGGACCGAAGAGACTCCGTAGAGGACACCGCGGCCGCCCCAGCACCGAGTTCTGACTTCGAGCCGTCAGTATAGATGTGACGTTGATGAGCATGAGAACACGCATGTTCAAGAAACAGGCACTTTAATAAACGAGGGTCAGTAGACCCTTTCTCGAAATGCCAAGAAGCAGTACAGACCTCAGGGGGGCTGACGCTCCAACACGGAGCCGGCGGAAATGGGAGGGCTAATACCCCGGGAACACCCAGGTAGGCGAGATGGTCCCCAACCCGGAGCCCCAGAGGCCGGGTTAGAGATGGCCGCCGATAAAAAGATGCCGAAGAGGATGGTGCAAAAAGGCACTCATGGACTGGGGATGAAGGGTATTGCTGAACACAAAACAGAGATCGTTGGCACACCTGCAACCGGTGGTATCGCAAGGGTGCGAAAGGCTCCACTACTAAGACAGGCCCCAAGCGAACGAACGAATAGAGTCAAGTATCTTCAAAGCTGAATGAGCGGCTGAAGAGTACACCTACCTGGCAACCGTAGTCCAGCCGGGATTGGACCAGTGCCGAATAAAGCGACCAGAAGGTGCACCTATCACCACCCTAAGTGGTGTGGTATAAAACCCTAAGCAAGTCCATAGCCTTCGAACAGGATGCCCTCAAGCGACGCAAATGGGCCACCTAAGTGAACTTGCTATCAAGCGTTAAACCCAAGAACTTAAAAACGGAGACATATTCAATCGCTGTGCCATCCAAGGAGAGGGCAAGGGGACCAAGGACACCACGACCCCGATAAAAATGAATGGCCTTCGTTTTAGTGACCGTAAAATGGAAACCCTTGGAGACAGCACGACCCGATATGGCATCAATTGCCAGCAGTAATCGACCCGCAGCAGAAGGCAAGTGGGGATATGAACAAAACAACGCCAAGTCATCTACGAATAGGGAAGCCCCCCCCCCCCGAAGAGTGGACACCAGACTATTAATGGCAACGGCGGAACATGTTACACTTAAAACATACCCTTGAGAAAGACCCTCTTCTTGAATCCGCAAACCTGAGAAAGCATTCCCCATACGGACCTTAAAATTATGGGACGATAAAAATTCTTGAATTAAAACCGGTAAAAACCCCCTTATACCCAAATCATATAACTGACGTAAAACAACATATCTTCATGTGGTATAGTAGGCCTTCTAAATGTAAAAGAACACCACTAACACCTGATGCCTGGAGGAAAAAGCCCGTAAAACGAAATCTTTCAAACGAATGAGGTGGTAAGAGTACTACGGCCGCTGCGAAAACCGCAGTGAAGTGGAGAGAGGTCCCGCCTATAACGAGAATGGACCAACTGATAGACAGAAATGGTCGACGCGAAATATTTCGACCACCAGTGGACGGTGGAGCGCCCCGCAACAGGGCACCTCCGCGGAACAAAGCGCTCAGCAGCCTCTAAAATATGAGTAGTCAAATATGAGACAGATGAATCTATGGTATCGAAGGGAACCCGGGAGGAATCAATAAAGGAAGCCTTCCGGAACTCAACCCAATTTGCTCACCACATATCCCAACGAGGAGGGAGGAAAAGGCACGGGCCAGGAAGGGCGGCAGACAGGACGATCTGGAAGTGATCACTGCCGGAAAGGTCGTCCCGAATCGACCACCGGAAATCGAGGAAACAGTCGAGCGAACATAAGAACAAGTCTACAGCACTAAAAGAATCCGTTTGAGCATAATAAGAATAAAATCACAGGAATTTAAAAACCAAAGGGAATCAGATAATAAGAAGGACTCAACCATTCCGCCCCTGGGATTACTGGCAGTATCACCCCAAGATGGGTGGCGAGCATTAAAAACACCAAGTAATAAAAACGGGGTAGGTAACTGACTTGTGAGCTCTAAAAGGTCAGACAGACTTAAATTAAAATCCGCGGGGATGTATACAGAACAAACAGTTAAAAGCTTGGAAATAAAAACCCTCGCAGCAACAGCTCGCAAGGTAGTACGGATGGAAAGTGGCGCAGAGAATAGCGAAGAGGAAATTAAAAGAGAAGCACCACCATGGGACACTCCCCGGCTGGGGGGATGGAATTAAACACCCGGAAGTGCGGATGTGCCGGGAAGGCACGAGTCCCAAGCTTATTTTCTTGCAAACAGACCACCAAGGGCTGAACGCTAGAAAGCAAGAACTGGAGTTCCCCCCACTTGGGGAGAACCCCTTGACAATTCCACTGTATGATGACAGACATTACTGTCTTCTCGACACCAACTTTGGGATTCTAGTGACGAAATCCGTCGAAGGTTCCCGACTACTAGAAGGCCCAGAAGGCGAATGCGACAAAATGCGACAACTGAGAGCTATACCGAACGCCCAACGTGGAGAGTTCATGGCCCGGAGGGAAAGGAAGATCGATCAAAGACGGACGAGAACCAAGATGCGAAGAGGATGGAACAGAAGGCGGAACATGGACAGAAGGTTAGAAGGGAACAGAATCAGAAGGTAAAGAGGGAATTGGATCAGATGGAGAGGAAAGAACAGGGTCAGAGGGTGAGGATAGAAGAGGGTCAAGAGGAGATAAAGGAACAGGGGTAGGAGGCAAAGGAGACAAAACTGGGGTGTGAGACATAAAAGAGTGCACAGAGGTAAGGGGCAAGTAAGAAGGGACCGGGGTAGGAGTCAAGGAAGACAGAACCGGGTGAACTTCCGCCTAGGCAATGACATCGGTGATGCCAACAGGGCAGGCCAGCGAAGACCAGGAAGAAGAAGACATCAAAACGGAGGACGCCTCAACAACCGACTCAGGGGCCAAACTAGCCTCATCAGAGGCAGCGCGCTTGGACTCCGAATGGGGTGAGGAGGAACCCTTCCGTTGCGCTGAGGCAAAGGAACGGAAGGACCAGCGGGGGCAGATGCCTGGAGGAACTGCCGGATTTCCTCTAGCGTCTCAGCTCGGTCGGTCTCACGGTCCGCGACAGAAGGACAAACATAAGAAGAGACTAACGGCAAGGCAATGGCGCAACGGAGGAACCACGAGGAGGGACCAAAGGCAAGAGAGAAGGAGCAACAGAGGGACCGCGAGAAGACAAAGAAGGGGTAGGACGACCGGGAGAAGGACGGCGGGACCTCGCCTCCGGGTGAACGTCAGAGAAGAGACGGCCGGAGGGGGCGTGCTGCCCCGCACCCTACGACGGGCCTCACGGAAGTCCAGCCTGAGGGAGTTCCGAAGAGCCAGGACCTCCCTCTCAAAAAGGAATACGGGACAAGAACGCGAAACGCGCTATGGAAACCCCCACAATTGGCGCAATATTCATGATTTCCACAAGAAGAGCCATGATACGCCAACGCACAGGCCACATAACGACGAGCCTGCCTACAATTGCTGCTCATATGGCCAAATTGGTGGCAATTAAAACAACGTCTGGGGAGCTCGACATAACGGGACACAGGGACACGAAGATAACCAGCACGAACAAACTGGGGCAGATCCTGACGCTCAAAGGTGACGATGAGCGTACTCGTAGCAACTTTAGTGGGACCAACAGACTTAGAAACCCTATAAACGTCCGTAACCTTCTGGGACAAAAGTTTATCTTTTAGTCTCGAAACATCATATTGCAATAATTCGTTGGGGCGAATCACAACCTTAACAAAATTAAGGCGAGGGTGGGGTACAAACAAAACCGAGACCTCCAAAAGGGAGAACAAATTCCGCACGGCACCACACTGCTCTCGCGAAGAGCTTACACAGGGCGGGGCGCACCAGAACGGGACTCAAACTCCTTATTCAAATCAAACACGTCCAATATAGAAAGCGGAGACCCGGAACTGGAATTCAACACCAGAAAACGCGGATAATCAATATCAGGATCTCTCTCTTCTGCGAAGAGATCTAACAAGCGCGGAAAAGAGGACTTATTGACAGGTGAAGTACAAGAACCAGAAGTCCAGAAGTAGCATTTATTATTATCTATATAAAGTAGGGTATAAATGGGGTGCTAGCTCGCGCAGCGCAGTCACTGTCTACCGTCGAGACACCTACTCGGAGCACCGGCCCAACCACGAGGGTAAGCCCGTCGACCCCTGAACCAACCATCGTTTTAAAAATGGTCGGCGAGCCTCGGAAATTTACCGGTTGGGAAATCAAAGACCCCTAAGAGCGCCACTCCGGCTCAGGCACCCACCAAACCAACACAAGCAGGACCCAGCCATGGGGTCACGCCCCCTGACGGACAGCTCTGATAAACCGAGATCGTCAAACAAACGTAGATGGAAGGATGATGTAGGGTGAAAGAGATTTGGTACAGAAGACGAGGTAGGGGTTAACGGAAGGAGAAAAAGAATGCCAAGCTGGGGCCGGACGAGGCACTGAGTCCCGTCAGCACAGCGGCCAGGAGAGCACAAATCGCCGTGCCCCTTACATGGAATATATATATATATATATATATATATATATATATATATATATATATATATATATATATATATTACTTGAAATTGATCTGTTCCTTGGGGAACTGATTGGTACCAGAAATATAAAAAACAATAAAATGGCTCTAAACATTTATTGGCTGGACGTTTCGGTCTTCAACTGCGACCATCATCAGCGACTAACGATAAGAGAAAAATATTCACATAGAAAGTTTTAAAAATAAATTAAATAATGGTTTAAATTGAAAACGGGGCAAGGAAAAGAAAACCAATAACAAAGGCAAATATTGAGTGGTATGTAAACCAAAAATAACATAATGTAAAATTACTTAGCAATATCTAGTGTAATTTTGCAAAAAGGGGGAAAATTAACAATTTTAATACAAACTAACCTGGGTATCAAAAATTTAAACAAAAATTTAAAAACGAGCAAACTGAATGGATTTAAGAATAAAATAACCCCTTGTATTATAAAGAAAACACTAAAAACACAACTGTAAACAAATTGCAAAGAGGCATTGACCTGTATCGTTGGAGTTGTGATAGCAAATGACTAACGCTAGAAAACTAACAACGAAGAAGGTTCGGTTGGTCTGTTGGCGGGATAATATATGGTTCGGTTATACGATGAGTAATTTAATTGAAGAGATGTAATCATTTATATTAGGGTTTATTTTATTGATGAAAAACGACTAGGATTTTCATCTACAACGATGTTGAAGCTGAAGACAAGATACTAAACGATTCTAGGTTAAGAGGATTTTGATGATTATTATAATCAGAGTGTTGCCTAATGGATGAGGCTTCTGGCTTGGAAATGGAAATGTCAGCTGACTAAGCACGGTTAGTGGCCGCCTGTCTGGAAAGCCGTGCACGCGAAAGTTTTGTCCTGCGAGCGTAATACGCAATAGCGCTGATACACCTCGATCCCACCCTGTGGCAAAATGGCTGAAGATAAAGAATAAAGCTTTTATGTAGTTATATTCCTTCTCCTCTCCTATCGTCTTCTCTCCTCTCTTTTCTTCTCTTCTCTTCTCTTCTTATATGCTATTCTACGAGTATTATTTTATTATATTTGCCATTTCCTTTACGCACCTTTTATCCATGATTTTCTTCCTTAACAATCTCCTGTTCCTTTTCCTCAACAGCGATGGCACCCTATAGTTGATGTCATTGTTCTTTACATCTTCACAATTTGCTCAAATGATTCATCACCCTCAGGGGAGTTGATTGGAGGACAGTGACACATGGTTAGTGTAGAAGTACTGGAAATGGGGTACTTAAGACCACCAGGGATAAAATAGGCACCAGTAATTAGAAGGAACCTGCATCTATTCCTGGGGTGTTGTAACCTGGGTTAGAGAGGACGAGGAAATGGGTGGACATGATGGGAGATGTGGGGGTTTTTTGTTTGTTTAGTGGGTGGCAAGTGGATGGAGGTGCATTTCCACTATAAAATGTAGAAAGAGAAGTTTGTAAAGGAATTGGTGAGGTTTGAGGAAGTGAATATATGTTTGTTTATAGTCCAAGTAGATATTTAGGGTTGGTAGAGATTGGATAAGCACACAACTCTCATTAACCTGCCCCGTGCCTAATTCAAAGTAGTTTTCCGATTAATGGAATTGGCGAAAGTGGAAAATGGACTTAGTAGGCAATTTTCAAGTGGATCCTTACCAAACACTTTCCATTTAGGCAGAACGCGGTGAAACCTCTGTTGGAACATTCGGTCCCGAATGGAAACCAGCCATCTTTGCCATTGACTCTGTAAAAACGGTATTTACGAAAGGCATCTTGGCAGGCTACGATGCAACCTCTGTCAGGGTCATCTGTAAAAACAGTATTTTGTTAAGTTCAAAGTAATCGATTTCTCTCCAAATTAAAATTACAAACCTAAAGGGTTTTTTTCACCATTTTGCCATTAAATCGACAGATCATCTGACAATTGTCAACTACCCGAAAATTGTATACTATTTTTTTCCCACGTGGCAGGTAGTATTATTTTAATTTCATCCTGGTTTCCCCCAACTCCCAAATATAGATCATATCCTGAAGCTAGCAAGTACATGCTATGAAGGATTAAACATGAAAGAAACATGATTTATTCAGAAATTTCAGATATACTTAAAAGTATAATGGCGTCTCTAGCAACCACTCTTGAACCTTTTTGAAAACCTATCAGAAAATGAATGAGAAATGACTAAAAACAAGCGTAATTCTGGCGAAAACTATACTTATTACACTTAAAATTTTCGAATCCACGAGCTATGTTGTGGCCAGTGGTAAAACAATTACACCATTTTAGGCCGATGTCTAGTGCCCGTTTTATAACTTCACTAAGCTTCATTTTATTATAATAATAATAATAATATTAATAATAATATTAGCAACTTTATTATAGATTTTAATCAATTAATGACAATATGTTTGAAAAAGATTTTTTATCTGGCATTAGTCAGCTATAGCTATAGTCAAGACTAAAAGTAATTTCTGAATCACCTTGATAAACAACTATAAAAAGAAAAAGAATGTATGTAAAAGAAATAGTAACATTTTTATGGGGCATTCTTTTGGAGAAATCTTAATGGGTTTAAGATTTCAGAAAGTATTGAACCTTCTATTTTACACTTGCATATGTGTTTATCATTTGGTGATTTATTTAAATTTTAAGCTTTAGCCAATAAATTAATTTGTGACTTTGTAGGAAGAAATTGAGTCCTTGGGGGATTCTTTAAACTATTATTAAACTCACGACTGTCTCTTAATAAAACCTCCCAAAGAGCTTCAAATTGGGAATTTCGAGCATATATACTCTGTGTGAAGGGTTCGAATTTGCCCTCTCTGCCTCAACATTCAGGAGTGGTTAGTTCTTGAATGGCAATCCTTTGCATCCACAGTTTTCTTCCCTTTATTGGCTTTCCGTCACTTCTATTCTACCCTCTTCCTCTCTACACATGGAGAGACCCCAACGAAGTAAGAAAGAGGGGGTTAACCTCCCACCCCCTCTCAGGAATTCGGATAACGAGGAAACACTAGTACCTGGAATACTCGACAACTGCATGCCAATCCCGGACAGTTGGTTGACCGTGTCGCTGTAGCGTTGACAAACGGTGCTCGCATACTCGAAGGGAGACCGGATTTTGTCGCAATCCTCAAAGAAAAAAGAATAATAATAATAATCCACATTGGAGACACACACATGCGATGGGATATTCAAAAAGTTTGCGGAAAATGCGAAATAACACTAGTCTTAAATTTCAATTATTGACCAAGGGAGATAAACTGCTACAACCATGTTATGATAAACTGCTACAACCATGTTATGATGTGTATACAAAGTGAGTGGTGTGATGTATTATCTCGGAAGAAAGAGGAATTTGAAGGGAAACTCAACCTGACCCACCGTTTAAACGAAAGCAAGGACAAACATTTAATTCTTGGTGGAGATGTGACGAAGCAGAGTTAGACTCAATAGTGTTTTGACGCATTGCCAGCAAAACTTTACCCAAAACCTCGATGATGCTACTCATCTTCTACCACAAAAATGGTTGTTCTCGCTTCAATAACTAACGAAATTCTTGTTGATCAAATGGTGTCTCCTTTTAACGGTCATCTTAATCACTGTCAATAAATCAAATATCTTTATCTTTAGTAAGGAAACTTGTGATGGATAGCAATGACTAGCCACCTTCATACTATTTTGGGCAAGTCGGGAGGGAGGGGGGGAGACGCCCCATGCACGCTAAGCAACTGAAGGTATCCAATAGACCGACATTGTATTTACTTTAAATAGAGGTGTCCCCTCGGGTAGGCGAAAACGATCCCGTGTTCTGCGACGGCAAAAGTGAAGGTTAAAATAGACAATTGATACAGTTTGGGGGGAAGAGGCTGTAAGATTGGTCTATTGGATACAATCACTTGCTTGACGGGGATGAAGACACCCCCCCCCCGGTGTAATCCCATGCAGTGTGAAGGCGCCTTGCCATTGTTATACCAATCACTCCTCCTCTTTATAACGTGGATGTAGGAGTTTATCATCCCGGAGTGGGAGTTGAAATTTGAGGATCAGTCGTTTTGTTAATTTGCATTTTTTACCACCTTTGTTGAACACCTCTCGTATGTAAGAGACCAGCTTTATATTGGCAAAAGAATAGTATTGTGGTTACCATTTCCGCGGGTGTACAAAGCTGAATATTCTTGCTTAATCCGGTGCAAACCCCATGATAGAGGCAAGAGCGAGTGACAAGCTGAATCCCTTTCGAAGGTGCCAAACAGCTGGATAATAATAAAAAGAGCTATAATAATAATAATAATGCAGCCATCTTCGGAGAATTGAGCTTTGGCAGAGCAACTGTTTACCGATGGAGTTTAAACAAAGAAATTCACATCCCTCCCGACTAAATAAGAACGGAGCTTTTCTCTATGGACAAAGTTTTAATTTCATTTGAAAGATGGAACCAGTAATGGGATTCAGCCGGTTCGCAACCGTTCGTACGAACCTGTTCTTGGAATTTCATTAATCCAGAGAACCGGTTGTTAACTTAAATGAGGGGGGGGGGGGAAATCTCAATCTTTTTTGAAGTTGGGAAAATAACTAAAATTAATAATTTCACTTGCTAGACTATAGCATGTAACAACCCAAAGATCAACCTTTGCACGTCTATCGGGCCAGCTAGCATGGTTTGAGACCTGTTGTTAGTGAGACCTGTAGTGAGCGAAGCTGTTAAAGAACCTGTTCTTTAAATTTTTGAATCCCACCACTGGTTGGAACACTATCTTGAAGATGTGCAAGAGGGTTCAAGTTCTAACTTTAGTTATGTAGAAGTTACGTACGAACTTGCTACCAGTAGAATAATGCTCATTTTCTCGCCTAGTATTTGAGTTCAACCACCTTTCCTGTCACGCTTTTGTCCTTTTTACCTTTTTGTCATTATTCACGTTTCGAGTCATCCAATATTTTTATTCATCCTATTCTCATTTCTTATCTTAGTCAAAATGGTCATGATAGTAATATCTCTTTCATTTCTTTTGTTATCATTTTTATATAATTGTTAATTATGGTTCTTGCTTTAGAGAGGAGGTGGGACATTTTCCTGTGTTGAAGGCAGCATCAAATTAGCTGTAGGCAATATTAATAAATTTTACTTCTATATACTGCACGTTATTCACTGACTCTATAATTTAAGAAGGGGATTTTTTTGAGTATTTGAATAATAATTTCATTTTAGTTTGATTATGAGTTATGTTTTTTTATCAAAGTTATTTCTAATATCAAAAAACAAAATGGTGAAGTTCAGAAATAAATATAAATATCGGAATTTTGTGAATTTTTTAAAACTCCCAAAATTACAAATGGTGAAGTCCAGAAAATTTATGTTTATATATCTTCTTCAAAAATTCTATATTTTAGCAACGTGATATTTTGAAGGGGGGTAAATTTAGTTTAGAGTTCCTTTTTAAAATTATTATAATTGGCGAAGTTCAGAAAATTTATAAAAATTGAACCATGGCTGCTTTTTTTTAGATTTTAAATTTTAATCTTTGGGAGCGAAGCGCAAGCTCCCCCCCCATCCTGGTAGAGGGAAGTGGCGAAGCCATTGCCTAGTTTTGTATATAACTAATTACTATGCCCACATGACAGTTTTAAAGTGAAAAAATGAGAAATTATAAAGTTAATTAACCTTATAATGACTTTTAATGATTTTATTTTTATTAAAACAATGAAATGATTTGTTAGGGAAAATCTGAATTCGGCAGAAGGCCACATGCGGCCTAAAGGGGGAAGCTTCCCCACCCTTGGCCGAATATATGAGGCAGATATATAACAAAAAAGGAATGGTGTTACTTGAAACCAAGAACCCCCTAAAACGATAGTAGGTATCATAGAGGAAGTGAAAATGTGTGAAAGATAGTTGCAGGGCCACCTGTGGGTGTTGGGGGCTGGGAGAACGCAATCTTTCAGCTGCCACTACAGTGTGGTTTCCCATACTGCACCTAACACACCTTTTGCGCAGTGACAAAATTAAAGATGCAATCACTCCATTTAGGTGTATTTTTCCTGTCTGACACAGGACGTCAGATACACGTGTCACCCATATTTCCCACACTTTTAATTACTTATAACAACTCATTTTTTTATCTCGTTAGATAAGATTTTTAAACATGGATATAAAAAGGTTTTTTCCTAGATTTTCTTGCATCTTTATTTTTTCTTACAGCCTCAAAGCAAAAGGGGAAGCAGATATGTAGAGTTTAGAATTTCCGAGCGAGCATAGTACGAATGGACAACAAGCGTTACAACTGCATAAAGAAAGTTCCTATTGTAAGTGAATAAAGATCACACTGTTTTAGAAACATACTTTTAAATTAGCAAAAACACTCTTTAGAAAAAGGTAGTGTCCCAAAATAAAAAAGAGATAAAGGAGAAACCAAAGTGAGAAGAATAAGAATGGTGGTCTGGAACAATTTCGTACTAAACCAAGCGACGCATCGTGAGTCGAACAGCTTTGGTCATCACTATGATTAGTTATATACTATGCTTTGGCCATCACTAGAGATAGTTGTATTCTGCTTTGGCCATCATTATGATTAGTTGTATTCTGCTTTGGTCATCACTAGAGATAGTTGTATTCTGCTTTGGCTATCATTATGATTAGTTGTATTCTGCTTTGGCCATCAATAGGGGTAGTTGTACTCTGCTTTTGTCATCACTACGAGTAGTTTTACTCTGCTTTGGCCATCACTATGAGTAGTTTTACTCTGCTTTTGCCATCACTATGAGTAGTTTTACTCTGCTTTGGCCATCACTATGAGTAGTTGTACTCTGCCTTGGACATCGCTACGAGTAGTTGTACTCTGCTTTGGCCATCAATAGTAGTAGTTTTACGCTGCTTTGGCCATAGTCACTATGAATAGTTGTATTCTGTTTTAGACATCACTATGACTAGTTATACTCTTCAAAGAATTTGGGAAAAAGGCCCGATTCAAAGCTTCAAATTGTGAATAGACTTTTGAGGGCAAGTAAGAATAGTATGCAATTCGCTTCCGATGAATTTTCCAGAATTGATAAAAATCCCTGCCTATTTGGTCTGATGAACCCCACTTTCATTTTAAAGGAGGTTTTACTCAATAGAACCATCGTTATTGCTCTGATTCAAATCCAAAATGGATCACAGAGCCATTTCGACACCCCCCAAACAACGGGATGAGCCGATATTTGGCAAGGCGGCATTCTTGGAACCTAGTTTTTGATGAGAACTTTCAAAGTTAAAACTATCTTTCAAAGCTACAAGAAAAAATAAGCAGAGACAGAAACTATATGGTGCTCCACTTAAATAGGTGACGACGTGTTTGTCATGATTGAAAGAAAATCAGCTGAACAATGCAGAGATTGAGGTTTTCTTGATCTATCGCCATGTCAATTCTTTGTATTGAGATTCATTAAGTTGAAGAACTTTTAAAAATTAACGAGGAAATCAGAGAGAAGTTTTGGTTAGAATGGGGAAAAAGATTAAATCAACTACTTCGAAAATTCCTGCAATCACGTAAAGTCTTATAATAAAAAAATCATCGGACAAATTTTAATAGAAAAAATTGTACTATAAGTTTATTGACCTCAAAGTATACACATTTTATCTAAATCTGCCGAAAATTATTGGTTATAAGTTATAAAAAGTGCCAAGAGGTAGGCGAGACACCCGCTACTCTTGTTCTCCTAGGAATGACTCACAGAATGTAGTATTAATGGATGGAATGTCTACCATATTTGTGTGTTGATACCTCTGAAATCAATATATTTATGCTTGCACCGTGATTCTCAACCTTTTTTTTTACCCCCATGGCCTCTTTAAAACGATATGTTTTAAAGTCAGTCCCCTTGTCGGGAACAACGCCACCTCGGATTTGGCTTTTCCCCCATACGACTTACTCCAACGTACACTAACCTTCCCGTGCAACCGGTTGAGCTTCCAGCTTCCACTAAAGCAAGCGAAAGAGCAAAACTACCCTTTCTCTGCGCCTCGCCAGATAAGGGCGTTCATAACCTCCTTTCCCAATCGCCAGAAGTAAACTTGCTTGGGAAAAAAATTCGTCTCCAAATAAGGAACATGCCAGACCCTCTTATTTCAAGAAGGAATAAACAAGCTTGTCAAGAGAGGTTCATTCAATCTCTTCAGAGCAGTTCAAAATTCAAAGTTCATCCTTCCTCTATTTGCTGAGAAGACTCTTACCAAACGAGACCTCTTGCCTCCCGCTGGTATCCACGGTAACGATCGTCTGCATTTCTAAATGATTCATCTCAACTAATCATTCCACTCCTTGATTCATCTTCGAGGGGCTCTCCTCGCCGCATCAAAGCCTACATCTCCATCTTCTGGCATGTTTTTCCATCTGCATAACTTCACCGAACTTATAGACCATTTGATTCATTTTGCACGTTAACAAACTTTAATATACGGTGGACAACATAATTATCACTTCGCATATAATATAACCAATACTCTCATAGTGCTCAAAGTGAAATTTTATTAAAAAGATTCAATTCTCGGTAGCAATTCAGATTCAAGTGGTCTATTTTTTATGCGTTACTATTTTCGCATATATAATTAACATAGTTGAATTAATTTTTCTGTAATAAGCCCTCCTCAAAAAAAAAAATTCCAATTTCTTTTCTTGCAACTTTCCAGGAAAATGAGTATGTGTATATTAAAGGTTCCCCAAATTGCACTTGGCCGGGGCAGAATCAGAGCAATCATAGCGGTTCCTCTGATTCAAAAGGTTAACTCCAAATAATATTCAAACAACAATAAATAAAATAGTTTCACTTATAAGAAAGTGAAATATTTCTTATTTTTAAGTAAATATGCAATATTTGATCAAATATGCTGTCTTTTAGATTCTGTAGAAACTATAAAAATGTATTTGTTGAAAGATCACAATTCCAACAGCTTCAATCTGGTGGCCTATTTTCCCAATTGTATGTTCGACATGGGTAAAGAAGAGGTGGATGGGTATGAGGGCGGAAATGTACGGATTAATGAAGATTAGAATTAGGTTAGGTTATCAAAACCCTGAGTTTAGAGAGGGAAAAGATGTTACACCAGAGCCAAAGTAGAAGGCACAGGGACTTAAATGGATGAAGAGGAAATCAACGTAGGAGAGTAGAAGAGGGAGGGTCGATAGATGGAACTACTCAGTTGATCTACTTACTGATGGACTTCTTTTGTGAGGCTGCTCTAAATTTCGCAGTTCTTGTCCCTTTTTTGTACATGGACTCCAAGAAGTTTCCTCTTTACAATCCTCAAGCTATGCAGCGTCCACACATATTCACCTTCCCTTAATTCACGATTTACAGGTAAATCTTGTTAATATTTTCCTGTGGATGCCCTTATCGATTTTTGTTTACAAGACAATTGAATAAAATATCTTTTTTCCTACCTGAAGCGACATTCTGAGGCGGGTAGCCATTTCCCCCACATTCCACTCAAGGGCGTCCTCGGGGAATCCTGGTCCTCAAGAAAAGTGTTCCTATCATCAAGGGGGGGTAAAGGAGGGGTTCTTTTTCCGGGCGAATTAGGTGGGGTTCTATCTACCGGCGGGAATGGGGTCCGTTCCCCAGACTTGGACGGAAACTGGTCGACGTGAAAGGGTGTTTCAGAGGGGTGAGCGGCGGAGCTGCAGAAAGCGCTACTCGCTCTGTAGAGACCCGTCTCCTCGCACACGAATTCCTGAGACGGAAGATGAGAGTTAAAAGATCCTAAAATTAAGGAGATACGGGAAAACGCCGTTCTGAACTGACCAGATGTTTTGCCGCTTCACAAAGCAATCAGGGAAGACCCAATTTATGACAAAACCAGCCGGGTGTTTTTGCCACTTCACAGAGCGATCGGGAACGACTCAATATATGACAAAACCTGCCGGAGGTTTTTGCCATTACACAGGGCTATCAGAAAAGACCCAATTTATAGCGAAACCAGCCGGATACTTTTCCCACTCCACAGGGCAATCATCGAAGATCCGGTTTATAGTAAAACCAGCCGGAGGTTTTTGACACTTCAAAAAACGATCAGAGAAGCCCTAATTTATAAAAAAAACCTGCCAGAGTTTTTTGCAGCTTTACTGAGCGAACAGTAAAGAGCCAATATATGTCAAAAGTAGCCGGAGTTTGGCCGATCACAGGGAGATCAGGAAAGATCCAATTTATGGTAAAACTGGCCGGAGTTTGCCGCTTTACAGAGCGATCAGGGAAGACCTAATTTATGGCAAAACTAGGCGGAGGTTTTTACTGCTTCACAGAAGGATAAGATAATACCCAATTTATGGCAAAACTATACGAAGATTTTTTTCCGCTTCACTGATCAGGAAAGACCCATTTTATGGCAGAATCAACCGGAGTTTTTTCTATGCTCAGAACGATTGGGAAAGATCCAATTTATGGCAAAGCCAGCCGGAGTTGTTTTACGCTTCAAAGAGTGATCATGGAATCTCCAATTAATGTCAAAGCCTGCCGTAGGTTTTTGCCACTTAACAGAGAGATCATAAAAACCAAATTTATGTCAAAGTCAAACAGAGGTTTTTTTCAACTTCAAAGATCGATCAGTAAAGACCCAATTTATGTTATTAGCTGGGCAAGGATATAAGGGATCTCTGGGTATCCTCGGATGCTGACATCTCCATTTACAACTTCAAAAATCGCACGAACTCAACAGTACTAACTTACACTCAATACACAAATGAATAAGGCACCATTTGTTTTTTTTCTTTTACACTCACTCTTACTGCAAATTTTAGTTTCTCTTTCACAACAGTATCATCTACTTTACCTCAGTTCCATTAATCCTACCCTTGTTCTCAAGGTCAATCGCTACCTTTCTCGTTTTCTTTTTTGTACTCTTTTGAACCACCTACGTTTGCACATTCTCCAGAGAGATTACACTCACGGTGCAAAATCCTGCCACGCAGTAGGTGGGGTTATTGGTAGGAGAGCGACACACGGTTCCGTCTGGAAAAAAGGCTCTGGTTGCGCCTGGTCCGTTGTCAGTTCGTAGACACTCTACTTCACATCGCTGAAGCCCTTCAAAAGAAACAACATTGTTTATTATTAAGGTTCGCCGCTGTTCTGATAGTACAAATGCGTAAATGACATCCATAACAACCTCACCTTACAGGGTAGAGGACTTACCTCGAGTTGAGACTTTCATGGCATAGCCACTGCGCAACCGGCACACCTCGTCTGCGTAGTCTTGGAGGGTTTTCTTTTTCTTCAGGCTACACTGGCGGACGCCTGAGCAAACTTTGTAGCGATAGTCATTACGGCAGGAGCTTCTTGGAACAAAGGTATTATACACTTATCCATTAATTATGGAATGCAAAAGAAAATTCAATAATGTGTACCTCTTTATCCTAATTAGATGAATGGGTATGTTATTAGAAAGAATGAAAATTTAAATTAACTATAATTGCTTCTTTTTTATAAGAAGTCCTAATAAACCAATCTCTTTGCAAATTAGGCATTGTTTATTTCATAAAATGTAGAGATTGCTCAAAAGTATAGATAGAACAGTGGGGAAAAGAATTACATATACACGCTAAACAACACCTAACCAATGTATGTAACTATAACGCACAAATCCTCCTGTTTGTAACAGGGTGGGCAAATAAAAAAAAACAGCCCTAAAAAATCCGGGTTTTATTGCCGCGTTTTTTTGGGGGGGTGGGGGGCTTTTTCAAGTGAAATTTGAAATACCCGGGTTTTTTCGGTCTTTTCAAAATTACTTTTTTTTCAAGAAATGAATGCTACTTATCATTATTTTATTCAAAATTCATATTTATGTTTATAATTTCAACAAATATGTATCAAATTAAGGTTATTTCTCTGATACTGACTCATAATTCATCTCTCCTTCTACAGTTATGGTTATCATGAGTACCCAAAATTCTCGATCAGTGATCTGTTCTTACCTTAATACTCGTATAATTATTAAACTAATTAATTATTATTATAAAAATAGAGATTTCTATTCTTTTACTATGTTATTCTAATGCTTGTATCATTTGTTTTTGAAAAAAAAACAGAATAAAACCCGGGTTTTATTGGGCTTTTACAAAATTTGTTTTTTTTTGTCACCCCTAGTTTGTAAACATATCCACATTCGATCATATAATTAATTGGGACAGTACTGGTTTAATTTCAAATTGTAGCAATACCGTTACATGTAATCTATATATTAGTTTGGAAACAAAGTTTTCTCACAACTTTTATTGACAATGATTTACAATGAATCAATGCAGCAAAAGAAACATTTCAATGAACAATGTAATCAACATTATTTTAGATCACCTGATTCCAACGACGGGATAAACCATGGATGCTTTTGTTGTAAAATTCAACTGGTTTGCAATCAAAGAAGCCTCTAACTGCAGTTTTCAGTTCGTCATCATTTGCAAACGTTTTTCCATTCAAGAAGTTCTGCAGTGCCCGGAAAAGATGGTAGTCAATAGCACCAGGTATGGCGAGTACGATGGGTGAGGGAGAACTTTCCACCTCAGCTCCAGGAGTTTTCACTGGTATGATTTGCAACATGTGGCCGGGCGTTACCATGAAGAAACATGACATCAGTGAATTCTGATCGTTTTTGCACAATTGAATCTGACACCTGCTGCAGCTGTTGAGTGAATAATTTAGTGTCAATAGACTGAGTGCATTCCAACATTTCCCAGTAAATCACTCCCTTCACATCTCACCAGACACAAACCATAAGCTTCCTTTGATGTCGGTCGGCCTTTGCTTGAAGTTGCGCAGGTGCACCTTTGTCTGTACCGCTTCTTTTGCGTGCCACGTTTGAGCAGAGACACCATTTCTCATCTGCAGTAACCACTTTGTTCAGCTAATCAAAAAGACGTTTCTTGGACAGTAGTGTCATACAGGTGTCTATGCGGCGCTAATGGTGTACTCTAGGTCGGTCAGTTTACGTGGAATGCATACGTCCAGTTTGCTGACTTTTCCCATTTCCTCTGAATGATGCAAGATGGCGGTATGGCTGCGCAAAACTTTTAGCCAGCTCGTGTTATGTCAGATGTGGATTAGCTTTGACACAGGCGCACAAACAGTCATTGTCATTAAGTGAGGGTTGACCATTTCTTGGCTGATCTTCGAGATCGAATTGACCACGCTGAAAATTCTTAAGCCCATCATATGCTGTGAGAAGACTTATTGTGTCCTCTCCAAATGCTTGGTTGATACGAGGTTCCGATTAGGCCACGTTTAGGGCGGACTTGTAATCATACAGTTAAAGAGTACGTTGTTGTTCACAAGAAAGAGTCATTTGAGTGGTATTTTTTGAATCGTTAGACATCATATTTAGGGCGTCCGACTAATAAGTAGGTAGTGGCCTGAGCTTTCTTGGCCTCGCTTGAAAGTGCACAGTGTCCTAGTATACTTAGGCTCTAGGTCAAAGTGCACTTTCAAGCGAGGCCTCAGAAATACTAGGCCACTATACATTAAGTAGTCGTACACCATGCGTAAATCTATGAATAAATAAACTTTTAAAAAAGATTGTGCGGAAACTTTGTTTCCAACCATATATATATATATATATATATATATATATATATATATATATATATATATATATATATATATATATATATATATATATATTTATATATATATATATATATATATATATATATATATATATATATATATATATATATTATATATATATATATATATATATATATATATCAGGCAATGGCTTCGCCACTTCTCCCCACGAGGGGAGTTTGCGCTTCGCTACAAAGATTAAGATTTAAAATCTACAAAAAAGCAGGCATGGTTAAATTTTTATCAATTTTCTGAACTTCGCCAATTATAATAATTTTAAAAAGGAACTCTAAACTAAATTTCCCCCCTTTCAAAATATCACGTTGCTAAAATATAGTTATAGATAAAATAAAAAAGCCGCCTTACTTAAATTTTAATAAATTTTCTGAACTTCACTAATTGTAATTCATTATCTTTTAAAACATTATAAAGCATTGGATAATCATATTTATTTTTTCTGAACTAAACATAGAAATTACCTTGATAAAAAATTAAAATATACTTAAGTCATAACCAAACTAAGATGAAATTATTATTCAAATACTCCAATAATTCCCGTTCTTAAATTATAGAGTTAGTGATGATATATATATATATATATATATATATATATATATATATATATATATATATATATATATATATATATATATATATATATATATATATATATATATATATATATATATATATATATATATATATATATATATATATATATATATATATATATATATATATATAAAAATATATATATATATATATATATATATATATTCCATCCCTCGAAATGAGTCACTTAAAATATTTGCGACATCTTTCACAGGAAAAGAGAACCGGATGAAAAGCGGGAATAATCAAGCGACCAACCTGCACTGTCGCCTTGACAACGAGAGCCCGGTGCTTCCTGAAGACAAAATCCCATCCAACCCATAAAGACAAGGGGACTTGCACTCGGACCAAGAACCCCACCGTCCTCTTTCATGGGGGGAGGGCGAGGAGGTGGTAGCCAGAGAGTAATGACGGTCGGACTGGAGGCCCCTCGAGGTTTCAACACATTCGCCGCGTCGACATAACTAAAGGAAAAAGAAGAGAATTCATAGACGAGGAAAACCAATGAGGGCATCTCCCGAAAAAGATGCGGGAAAAAGATTTTCGTCAAGCTATTGGTGAAGTTGAGGGGAGTTAAAATGTGGGGAGTGTATATAACCCCCAGCAGCCAAAATAGAGATCAGGAGGCCGTGGAACTCACGGGAGCTAAATGTCAATAAGCCTTGATTGGAAGTGAGGGAGACACGATTCGTCTAATCCAACGGAGAAAGATATGTGATGGGAAAAATGAGTAAAGGGGACGAAAGGTGGAGAAAAATAATAATAAATTGAAATGGTGGGGGATAATGTTCTTTTATGAAGCCCGAAACGTCCATGAACAACCCTCTCAAAGTATGGATCTACTCCCCCCTCCCCCTAAGAAAAGAAACTAAAAAAACAGGATGGAAAATAAGATTATTCAATAAATTCAATAACAAAGTATATATATAAGACCCAGCCTAGCCTGAACTATGGAAAAACACGAGAAAAACCAATATTATTCAATAAAAACATGACAAAGTATGGATCTAAGACCCATTTATGCCGGGAGACAATGGAGAAAAACATGAGGGAAAATAAGGTTCTTTAATAAATAACATAAATTCAAGCTGAGAAAATTAGGGAGATCAATTCTTTCCTTTTTGCTAAAAAAAACAATCGCAAATATGAACCTCAAGAAATAATCAATCGACTTTAGACTAAAACGGCAAATTCGAAAATCGAGTCAACGTCGCACTAAAATACTAGTAATCTTCTTTAAGGTGGCAAGAAAGTTACCATATTGAGTCGCGTGCAGGTATAGTCGCGGGCGACTCTACATCTCACTAACTATGTCGGTCGGGTGGTGTTTTTGTAATAACATTGTAACGAAAATTGAAAACCTATGTTGTTTTACATTCTCTTTTGAATGATATAATTGTCAAAGTCCTCCTAAGGTTAGTCCGGGAATTATGTTGTTTTGGCAATAACATCATAACTATTCAGCCGATTCTAACGAAATTCGAAACCCTTTTGTTGTTTTACATTCTCTTTCGTGTGATATATTTTCCAAGCTCCTCCCAAGGTTAGTCCGTGAATTATTGGAAGTTTTTAAGGTCGTAAGGTCGTAAATCAGAATAAGTGACACCACGGAACTTTTTGATCAGCAGACCTTGTTTTTAAGAACGTTTAACGCCCTCTTTCACATTTTTTAACTAACTAAACATGCGAAATAAAAATGGTGAAAAATTTAAAAGAGGTGGTAAAGATGAGTTAGGAACGGCGTGCCGCTACTCCAAGTTTCAGTTTTAGGAGGGGGATTGCCCCTCCTACACTATCCAACCCATTGTCGGCAGGACTAAGTTAACCTCATAGAAGCTGCCAAGGTTAGGAGGAGGAAGGAGCACTAAAAGCCAATGGAGCCTGTTTTGGTGGACCTTTATGAGTCAATAAACCAATCTAAAAGGAGGACTAAAAAAATATTAATACAGAGGCCTTGTTAAAATTTGAGAAACTCGAGACAAGTAGTGCGTTTAGTATATAGCAACAATTCACTTCCGACACTACTTCAAGCACCTTGGGGGACGGGCATCGTCCTCACAAAGGAAGGTATGTTCAAAGTATCTTCCTAACTCTCCCATCAAAGTTTGTGTCAGTTAATCTTATATAATATCCCTCCTGATATCGAAGAAATCAGGAGGGATATTATATAAGATTCGCTAAATATTATTTGACCTGATTGGGTACAATTTGACCGTCGAGCAAGTGGTGCGGCTCGTATATAGGGAAAATTGACAACCGACACTTGCAGACACCTTCGTTTAAAAATACCCTCGTCTTAATACTAAATCCTTAAAAAAAGATAACAGATAAAAAGATCAAGGAATGGTATATAATGCCCAATAATACTAGCTCACTCGGTTTACCGGTTCTAAGTCATAAAATAAACCTTAAAAAAAATACTAATTTAGGTGTTGGAATGATTTACAAAAAGGAGGCAGTTTACTTTTCGCTGTCCACATTGTGTCCCCTCAAGAGCAGGATGAGATGTCCAAGTGTAACCATCCTTGATACAGTGAAGGTCACCACACACTTCATGCGAAGGTTGTTGGAACGATGCTCTGCTTCCAATACCATTCTTCAACATACCTTTGAAAAAGTTATATTTATGAGACAATATCTATCACCCGTGTTTGTCTCCTTATCCATATGGCTCCTGCGGGTTAGTCCTAACATGTATCGTTTCATTGAGTTTTCCTTTTTCTATGTGTTTTTTTTTTCTTTTTCTCCAAGTTTCACTTCCATGTCGTTTTAAGGTTTCCTTCACTCTCGAGCCTAATTTTGTGCCTTGATCTCCTTTCCCATGCTGCCAGAAGGAGACCCGGAGGATTTCGGAGAGGAGAGTGGGGTGGGGGGGATACTCGAAATTTAAAATGCAATAACAACGAGGCCGTACCACGCAGAAAGTTAATGAGGAAAAATCTCTTAAATCAGTAGTGAAAATAAAATAAATGAATGTATTTATTTATTTATTTATTTTATTTATTTATTTATTTATCTTACAGGAAGGTTGGGGTGGGGTGGAGGGAGGGGGAGTTCTGGAGAGCCATAGACAAGTAGACCAAATAGGAGACTATGAATGGTTTTAGGGCCCGGGATGGTGTGCAACCCTCCTGAATGTGGCTCCGTTCTGGGAGGTCTCCAATGCGAAGTGGGGAGCTACCTGTGTTCTTTGAGCGTTGGCGAAATGAGCGTACATGTGCTCACACTTCCTGGGATCGCGTGCCCTCCTTACCCAAACCCAGCTGTTTCGCGCCTTTCAAGGCCCCGACACTCGCTGTTGTTTACCGTCATGGCCCCAATTCCCTTAGTATCTTTCCCTTCCGGCCTCAGCGCCTACAGAAGGACCTGCAGCTATATATACGAGTATCTTCAACACATTTTCCATTCCTTCAACTTCTCCACTTTCTTTTCAGATCTCTCCTGACTAAATTTCCTGAGAGAGATTCACTTGTTGGTTTTTCTTTTTTTTAAGTACCACATTACAAATACAGAATTCTTGACAAATAGTTTAATCGTAATATTAATGGAATTAATATAAAAAATAGAAATATTTTTAATAATTGAAGACATAAATAGTGGTATTTTTAGTGGCATTGATGCGCGCCAACACCACTTTTTGGGATCATTTTGTCTTAAGTTCAATTTAATGTTTTAATTCCAACCGCTGGTTAGTCTCTCCTGCACTCTTTGGTTATTGTCTTTTTCTGGTTATGGTTAGGCTTAGGTTAGGTCAAAATGGTTTTGAGTTTTTTATTTTTAACCTAACTTAACCCATGACTAGAAAGTAGACTGTAGCTCTCAAACCACATTAACTAACCTAATCTAACCATAACCTAACCCACAGTTAATCAGGAACTAGGCAGTAGACTGTAAACTACCAGAAACCATCACCCTGGATTCTTACATTGTTGGTCCGCGGAGAAGCGTTGCCCTGGCAACAGAGGTCCCTCGTGGTCAATTGGCGGAGGAGGTATTGGCTTGTCGCGAAGGCATTTTGACTGGCTCATCCTGATTAAAAATCCTATTTTATTTATATTCATTCCCTCGAAGAACAAAAGGCAAATTAAATTTATATGAAGATTTCAATTTGGTAATCTATATAATAAAAATGAAGTCTGTCTGTGTGTGTGTGTGTCTGTCTGCCTGTCCATTTATAGGAAGAAAAGTTAGACAATATACATAAAAATTAAAAGTTTATTCTTATGCAGAATCTTCCGATGAAGATAATGGACGTAGTCATGAGTCTCTAAGTGCCCCCAAATTGAGCTACGGGCCCATTTCCAAACTTGACCACCTCTATTCAAACGAGGGAACGTGCGCCGTATATAATAAACCCCTGAGAGACATTTTATTTTACCCTACATCATATAATAAAAATGTAGTCTGTTTGTGTCTGTCCATCTATAGGAAGAAAGGTTAGACAGTATACATAAAAATAAAAATGCATTCTTCTGTAAAAATCAAATTTGTCTTAGTTTCTTTACGAAAGCATATTTTACCTGGGCATCGCCCGTTATCTCTGCTAGTTTTAAATAAAACAGGCGCTTGCGTTTTAAGCTACTAAATTATGTCATACTACTTCGTATCGTTGTAATAATGTACTAAGAGTAATATATTGATGTCGGTGAGGGTGTATCGCTCCTACAAAGTCACGAAAAGTCAATATTTCACCTCGATTCTGCAACGCAGGAATTCTAGGAATTCTTCAACGAGGCTATCTATAAATGCCATGATACAGCCTCTTATGGAATACAAAAGAAACAGCGAATGTTCTTTTCCTTTATTTTGGGGTTAAAAAACGCTTGCTCTTGTCTTATTCAAAATTACACCACCATTTTTGACGAAAATTTACTTTCAATCTATTATATATGCCTATTTGAATTGTCTGTTACTATTTATTTTGCGCGGAAGGCACTATTTTTCTGGTCACGATTCAGGTTAGGAGTAGTGACTTATTTAAACATGTTTAGCTTTGGTTATCCACAGATTAACGCCAATAAAGTGTTACTCCAATTGTAGGATAGGGCCTTTTAAGTGGTTTAGTAGCATAGTTTCGCGATCTCGAAATGACATGATGAAGAAACTGTTGTTTTATTTTCGTTGTTGACTTTTTCCACCCCAAAACAGCGAAAAGAAATCAGGTCTGGTGACCAAAGGGTCACGTGCTCTCACTTATTCTGATTTATGACCTTAAGAGCTTCATAACTTTCAATAATCTAAAGACTATTTTTTTAGGGGGAGCTTGAAAGTTATATAATTTGAAAGAGAATGTAAAACAACATAAGGGTTTCAAATTTCGTTAGAATCGGCCGAATAGTTATAATCTTATTGCCAAAATAAAATACTCCCTGTGCTAACCTTAGGAGGACTTTGGCAATTATATCATTCGAAAGAAAATGTAAAACAACATAAAGGTTTAAAATTTCGTTAGGATAGGCCGAATAGTTTCAATGTTATTACAAAAACAAAAAAAAAACAACCGACCGACCTACATAGTGAGATGTAGAGTGGACCGCGACTAGATTCACACTCGCGCTACAATGAGAGTAAACCACTTAAAAGACTCTATCCTACAATTGAAGTAAAACTCCAAAAGCTAAACATGTTTAAATAACTCACTACCCTTTTTAACCTTCTGCATCTGCATCGAGGCTCATAAAATAAAAATGAACTAAAGTTAACTTTAAAAACAAACCCTTAGTTTGATAGCTTCAAACGAGCGTAACAGGCCGTTTCATAGCATTAAAGATGGCGTCGTTGATGAACTCTTGAGTTGCAAAATCGGGCAGAAATATTGTCTTTCGTGGCTGTTTAGGGGGTGATACGCCCTCTCCAACATCAAAATATTACTCCCTCAACACTATTACAGCGATATGACATGATGTACTAACCTAAAACGCTTGCGCCCGTCTTCTTCAAAATTACAGTTTTTTCTCTTTACTTCTGCAACCATCTCTAAACATACAAAAAATGATTTCTAAATTTTAATCGTAATTTTGTATTTAGGACCTATTTTATATTAATCTTCTTCTTTTTTTCAACCCCTCATTCCTTTTCCGTGCTGTTTTAAAGACGATACTTAAATATTTTATTTTGTGTTATTCAAGTTAAATGAATTAAATGTAGATATTTATTGATTTCAACGACCAGTGAAGGTTGCCGGAAATTATAAAAACACAATGGGTGACCTCACAAAAACTAGGAATTATGGGTTTGATATGGACAAAATACTAGTATGTGTGTCATTTGAGAATCCATAGAGATAAAAGGAGGGCAGTTATAGTAAATAGGCATTAAAAGCTGACAGATTTTAAAGGGACGGGGGGGGGAGGGTAGGGACCAAAACTACACAAATTTAGAAGACTTACGAAGGGGGTAAGAAGAGGTCTTAGTATCAATTATAGTATTTTTCGAAAACTTTTCTTATTTAAGAACACGAGTTTAACGTGGGCCGCGACCAGGGTCGGTGGCTACAGGGTAGTAAATCGGAGCTAAAATTACTATGTGGCAACTAGACGCATTCTTGGATCAATGAGGAAGCTGTGTTTCTACTCAGCGATGCCTAAACTCTTGACGATTATAAGAACTTGTACACTATGGGAATATGGTTCAAGAGTGGAATGATTTATGGTGATTAAAATTCATAATAGAGTTAAGGATTTCCTAGCTAAGTTCCTTCGTCTAGGCAGGATGGAGTGTCTCAGACATCCGGTACTCCAGTGTAGAAGAATAAGATCGAAGAGCAACCACGTCTCTTCTGTACCCACCTGGTATCGAGATCACCGCATGGAGCTTCGAGGGCGCGGCTGATTTAGGGCGAGGAGGCGGTCCACGCTGTTTTATTGCACCCGAGCTGTATTTGCTTAGGGACACATTTTTGTCGTCTCACATGGCCTTCCAGCCATCCTTCCTGCCCTTCCGCATATATCGAAGTTCTTCGAACATTCTACGCCAACTTTATCTCGGTTTCCCCGAAGGAGTCGCTGCCTTTCCCCAAGATCACACGAGTTGTGGAAGCTCCCACCAAGCCATTAAAGCGACCCCGCAGACTGTCTATATACTCCCCCGACTCGGTTAAGCATGATCAGAGACAACGACGATTTGGATTCGACAACGAAGGCTAAATCGACATCTGTGAACTCTGCCATAGTAAATCTGCGAGTATCTAGAGAGGATTTCCATCTCCCTCATCCGCCCGTGAGGTAACCCAACTTCCCCATTGGAGTCATCGTATCCAGACTGGCCCTTCCTTTCAACGAACACCTTAGCAGTGCAACCGTTGACGCCTACAGATTATTATATAATCTGACCTACCCGAATCGTCCCATCCTTTGGGTGCGAGCCCCAGTTTAAAATCCCATTTTAATCACCAACTTAAACCCGACCACTAATCCTATAATTATCCCTCCTGTGTCTCGTGCCGTGCCGACATTTAATTTCGCCTCTGCGATCATTCCCTTTAAACCCTAAATGTGTGTATATCAAATTATATTTCTTTTGTTGTTAGTAAAAGTATATTTTCGTTATTGTCTTTCTTTTTCAACCTTAGACGAGTACCAGCTACGTGTTAATCTTTGGTCAACTTGCACTCTGAATTATTTGTTTTAAAAGGACCCCGCAAATTTAAAAGTAAACCATCACCACTGAATTCATAACTATTTGCCGTCACGAACCGGCCGTGTCGAACCTTAAGCCAACTTAGACCTCAAAATTCCAATAGGGGATACATATATAGAGAGAAAGTTTGGCGATTCTAAGACATCCGGATATTGGCACATAGAGAGAATGACCGGCTTGCATCCAATTAATCAGTCCCAGGACCAAGAGAGAGGAGCCTTCCAAAAGGAAACATCCTCCAGTAGGAATGAGAGAAAATGACCGGCTTCCAGGCATGCGTCACTACAAGAAGTAAGCGAGAGCCTTCCGAAAGGAACATCCGCCAATAGGAAGGAGGGAAAATGACCGACAATCATTGGTAAGATTGAGACAGGAAAAACGGTAGCACTGCGTTCTTCGACACACACATACACACACACACACACACACATATATATATATATATATATATATATATATATATATATATATATATATATATATATATATATATATATATATATATGTCGTAGAATGACCCTTGGCTTTGATCACTCTACGCTTTGACACCCTTTTAGTAGCGGTATGCTTTAAGGGGCGTGAGTTACTTCTATGATGAAGTAGGCTTTGTTCTAAGAGTGCTATTTTAGTGGTTTAGTCCTTAAGGAAGAGCTATTTTTAAACACATAAGGATAAGAGGAAACACCAGAATCTACCAATAATAAACATGTATTTTAAATTAAATATTACAAACCAACAGTAAAAGCATTTCTATATTTGGCCTCTAAGATTTTTCAATGACAAAACATAAACAAGTAGGCTTCCAATAAACAAACCAATTGCCAATTAGTATTTTTATCACGACCCTATTTGTTTAGCATAAAACATTAAATTAATGTACTGTCATCTACACACACATATGACCTAGGTTCAAGAATAATGGTTTCTACTCTCCTTTAAAATGTGGGACGTACTAAACTTCTACTATCGCAATAGAGATATAAATGTTATTGTTAACTTACAGGTAGGTATTAGGGATTGCCGGATGTTGCTGGAGGACTTATCTCTCGCTTTGAAGTGGTGTGGCCGCTGGTTGAAATTTTCGAAGAGGGATTGCTTGAGATGTGAGAATCACTCGAGTGTGAGCGGCTTTGCTTTTCTTCAGTCGGGCTTCTTTGCAGACGGAAAAGGCTTCTTCGGTATGGCACCGATATAAAACTTGACTAATTAGGTTAATATGGCCCTGAAAGGGGGGATCGATTTTCTCAATCTGATCCTATCGTTTCTCACGGAAATAGTCTTGTATGGCTGAAGGATCGATCTTTACGAACTAATCTTTCTTCTGGCGAATCGACTTCTAATAATCTTCTTGTCTAGCCGATGGATTGATCTTCACGAACTAATCCACCTCTAGCGTATCGACTTCTGATAATCTTCTTGTCTAGCCGATGGATCGATCTTCTCGAACTAATCCACCTCTAGCGTATCGACTTCTGATAATCCTCTTCTCTTTCTTTGCGGGGCTTATATATAGGCGGATTGCCGCCCCATCTAAAGGGGGAAGTGACCAGGCCACAGATGCAAAAAGGGGGGGGGAGCGAATGGAGAGTTAGCATCTGGGGAGAGCGAGAATTCCTGAGGTGGCACTGGGGTGCTCAAGTCAGCTCGCAAATTATAGGCTCGCAACCGCACCGCTACTTGGCGGGCCTTCTGACTCGCACCGTTTTTTTTTCCTAACCACGGGTTTATGGGTCTCGTAGGTAATACGATCGTTAGAGCGTCGTTTAAGGACCTTAGGTGGTCGCCTTCAAACATATGTTAGCTCCAACTGCCCACAGCGGCGAGGAGATCACACATGGTAAGCATTTTCGCCGGCTACCTTTCCCACGCTTCTCCTCATGAAGGGAGGGGGGCTTGAATGTACCTATACTCCTCCAGGAGGCTTAATGTAGCCATTTCTCCACAGTATATATACGCACACACACACACACACACACACAAAACACCTCAGCGAGCGTTTGTAATCATTCCGTGGCTCAAGGCAGAATCACGCGTGCCACGTGTCAGGGAAATATGGATTTGAAACCCCTTCGGCGTGTTGCGAAGGAAGTCGGAAGAGTGATGTGCTGTGCGCACGCGTAAAGGAAAGGTGGTGTAATAGAAACCGGTGTTTTTAATTGGCTACATTTGCGATGATGTATATGATGAACCTTCCTTCGCGGCTGAGAATCTAACCCTGTACCAAGGTGGGGAAATCCCATGCCTTGTCAACTAGGCTAGCGAGAGTTGCGGAAGTACCATAAACCATGACTAGCTAAAACCAAACTACCCTAAAAATAAGACCGAAGACCCTCGACAAATAATTCGGATACTCTTCTCGCAGTAACATTGACACACTCACCTGAGGAAGTTATTGAGATACCGACTAGAGCAGTGTGACCACGTGACCTTCCCTGACCCAAGTGTCGGAGACATGAGGTATCCACTGGGGTCGCAGTTATTCCCGGACTGTAGTCCGTCGTGGCGCATCCCCAGGCTAGTGGTAGAAAAAATATAGATTTCACGGTACAGAAAATAATACTCATTTCAAAAAGTAGGATTTAGTTGAATATGCAGAACCCTAGAAGAACAAGGTCTGCTGACTAAAGTCGCGTGCTCTCACTTATTCAGATTTATGACCTTACGACCTGCAAAACTTTCAATAGTTCCCGGACTAACCTTGGGCGAACCTCGGCAATTCTATCATTCGAAAGAAAATGTAAAACAACATAAGGGGTTCAAATTTTGTTAGAATCGGCCGAATAGTTATGATGTTATTGCCAAATAATTCCCCGGCTAACCTTGGGAGGACTTGGTAATTATATAATTCGAAAGAGAATGTAAAAGAACTTGAGGGTTTCAAATTTCGATATAATCGGCCAAATAGTTATTATGTTATACTCCAAATAAAATAATTCCCGGGCTAACCCTGGGAGGACCTTGGCAATTATATCATTAGAAAGAGAATGTAAAACAACATAAGGTGTGATAGAACGTTCTGAGGCCGCTTAAATTCAGCCGCTATCACATGTTTAGAAACACATTGCTACCCACGTGCATCTGCGAGAGGAAGCAGAGCGCGTTATCGCCACCTTAGCCAATATTTAATCAAGGAGGTTCATTTCCCCGTTTCGCCTCCATACGTCGATCTCGCCAGATTGAGTTAGGCTTATGGGCAGATAAGGTATTTTCCCAGGCACGAACGGGGCATTCCCCCGAAGTCTCCCACTCAATGGTCCCCTACGCCAAGGGGATGGCTTCGACTATTAATATCATAGCTTTCCCGATTGAATCAGATCAGATCCAGATTATCTTCGCGAGGCATCACGCCGATCCGGTCTCCATTGAGCACCATAGGAACTCTCTACCTCGAGAAATCCCGTATTGTCCAGAAGAGGACAATATCTCCTGAGTGCCAAGGTTCATGCCTTCCAGACGCCAAGTCAACAAGGCCCCCCTGTTGTTCAGAAAGAGAACAACGTTAGAACAGCCATTGTTCTTTGAGCCCGTTGACAAGAGACGGTTCTCACCCCCCCCCCTGTTGTTCAGAAAGAGAACAACGTTATAACAACCATTGTTCTTCAAGCCCGTTCGTCAAGAAACGGTTCTCATTCCCAAGACATTACGTCAGGATAATTTAATTCCCCCTTTTTAACGTTCTTCAAGAGAACGCTTGGTTTCAACAATAACCTCCCTTGTTCATCAGGAACATCCCCGATTTGCTGTCACAAAGATCGCTCGTACCTCCGAGCCCCACTTCGCTCTCACTCTTCGAAGACAGTCCTTCCCCTTCACTAAGGACAACCCCCCTAAGAACCCTTCTGCTGGAAATCACCAGTGGACCGAAGATTCCTTCGCATCGTCTTCCTCTGTACAACAACTTTGTAATTACGTAAGCTGAGCATTACCTTTAATTATCTAACCTTTTGTCAACGCTACTCTGTGCTTTAAATGGTTTAGCGAACCATTCCCCCCCTTTAATTTTTATTTGTTTACTCTTTTAAATCTCTCCAAATCTTAATCCTCGGATTAGTCAGATATTCATTCCCACGACCCTTTCCATTCTCTGTTTATGTAAACATTTTCTTTTTGTGTTGTTGATAGTTTAATTAATAAAACTCTACTTTATTAATGATAGCCATATTATTATCCTTGAGCTCAGTTCCACTTCTTAAGCATATTGAAGATAAATAACCTCGGTCAATCAGATTACCACGCACTCGAAATATTAGAATAATTCCCTCAACGAATAGTTATATATGGTATATCGTCGAGAGCTTATTCTACGACAAAAGGGTTTCAAATTTCGTAAAAATTGGCCGAATATTATAATGTTATTACAAAAAAAAAAAAATCAAAACGGGAAAAAACCGACCGACCGACATAGCAAGCTATACATAGAGTCGCACGCGACTAAAAAGGAAAAGGGTGATCGATTTTTTGGTCTCTGATCGGAGTGGCTGAAATGATATTATATGCAGATACGACACCCAAGGTGTCTTCGATGGAAAAACGATGACTAGACTCGTCTGGAATGCAACTGCCTTCTAATCAGGTAGCTTTGGATTTGTGCAGATGTGCTGGAGTTCTTTTAACTTGGCGTGGCCTGTTCAATGGGTTCTCCTAACTTGGTGCAGCGTGTTGAAATGAGTTCTCTGAACTTGGTATGGCTTGTTGAAACAAGTTCTCTAACCCTAGTGTGGCTTGTTGAATGAGTTCTCTTGATTTGATGTGGTTTGTTGAACGAGTTCTCTTAATTTGGTGTGGCTTGTTGAATGAGTTCTCTGAACTTGATCTTACCTGTTGAATGGGTCCTCTGAACTTGGTGTGGCTTGTTAAAATGAGTTTTGGGAACTTGGTTTGGCTTGTTGAATGAATTATGTAAATTTGGTATGGCTTGTTGAAAGAGATATCTAAACTTAGTATGTCTTGTTGAAAGAGTTCTCTGAACTTGGTGTAAGCTGTTTAATGAGTACTCTAAACTTGGTCTGGCCTGTTGAATGGGTCTTCTGAATTCGGCGTGGCTTGATGAATTCTGCTCCAACGTGACAGGCTGCCGCAGCTCAATGGAGGGAATGCGGTAACCTTTGGGTCTGCGATTCATTGTGGCTACAGACATCAAAACTTAAGTACCCACAAGGGGCCATGCATTCTAAACCTCAACTATGCACTCCTAATTTAGACAAATTTTGATTTCCTGCTAAATATTTACACCTAACCTATTTGGGAACTTAATTAGAATCAACTCGGGGGGGAAAGGGTAGCTTACTTGTGTCCAATTTCATGGGTAACGACGTAAACCGACTCAAAGTGCCGACCTTCGTTGACGGTGCAAGAACTGGTTGGTGTACACATCCCCGCCACTGGCGCTAACCCTAATCGGAGAAGTATGAAAGAAACCTTGGTATCGTACCATATGAAATCAGAAACAAATGCCATACTTGGCAAAACCAAGTCCCACAAGAATCGAATTCTGTAATCTTGGTCCCTTTTGTAAGGACCGTGTCCGATAAAGTGGGTCGTTTTTCCTAGGACCGTTCGTCAACCTTTAGTATCTGGGATATGACTCAACTCTGTTCATCCTAATAAATCAAACGAATATCTGAGAATTCGATTACTTAGAAATCCGTTCAAACCAATTACTGAATAAATCTCAGTTTCGATACCATTCTGTATCTTCCACCTACTAAATGCAACGTTCCAGGATCGAATCTCACGTTAAAAAGTAGGTTCTCACAACTCACAACCTCATATCTAGAGCTATTGAAACCAATCAGGAAAACTGATACATTTTTCCAATGGTGCTATAGGCCGTTTGATATTGATCTGCAAGAATGAATTGACGTTTTGAAAGGTCAAGTTTTCATCATTACGCTGCAGTAATGTCAACAACCAGAAAAGGGAGATGTGTACTAAGAGCTTTGTGCGACAGTAGTTCAATACCATCGAAATTAAAGCGATTTAAAATAGACCTAATAACTATCTTTTTAGATGTTATTTTATTTAGTGATATGATATGCTACAGGACCAAGAGAGGCAAATATCTAGCATTGTAATGATCAGCTTCACATTTTAACTGGCAGAGTTTAATATAACAGAAATGTTTTATTAAAAAAAAATGGTCTAAGAACTAGTGTTGGGGTCATATGATAGATAGCTCACGTTATGATTAACAAAGGAAAGTACAATAGGAGGGAATCAATTTGTTTAAGCCAGCGAGGGGATAGAGTGAAAACTTCTGAGAAGCTAAACAAGTTGAATTCTTGGGACGATAAAAAAAATTTCTATTGAAAAATAGCAAAAAAAAATAGTATTTAAAAGAACGAAGAGGTTCAATTAAAGGATGGGAGTAGTTGAGGCAATAGGGTCAGGGTAGTGGTGTAAAAAGGGAAGTTTCTAAGAAGAAGTTTGGGCATTAAAGGAGAAATAGCCCCCAGTTGGCTGCGATAGACAGGGTTCATTCAAAGATGAGTTTTGAATATTTGTTGAATCGGTATTTTTTGATCTAGTTAAAAACCTTTCGGGTCGACCATCAGTAATTAACCAATTTATTGGTCATAGAGTTCGCAATTTGAATACAAATTTTGTTAGAGCTTTAGAACTATAAAGAAAACTAACAGTTTGAGAGCCTAACTATCGAGCTGCATAGTCCAATTAGTCCTGTTAATTGGCTCTCCTTGTACAACCAATTAACAGCCTACCGATACAGTTCTCCCCTCTCTTATTCATATTCCTTTTCTTACACGGGTAGTTTAATACTGCCGAATTCTTCCCTCTACTGCTTTACATTCATTTTTTTACACGGGGGGAGGGTTAGTACTCCCATATTCTCCTTCCCTCTTATTTACATTCCTTTTCTTACACGGGGAATTTAACACCCCCATATTCTCTCCTCTTTTGTTTACATTCTTTTTCTTATACAAGGAGGTTACTACGCTTACATTACTTGCTTACATTCTATTCCTGTATTGTCATACAGAAAAGTCTTTGTTTTCTACTTTAAAAATTAGATAATTCTATAAACTTTGATAATTTCTTCCTTACCTACAACTTGAGAGTTAAGTGTACCATCTTCCATTATGGTATATAGGTCAAGACCCGTGAGAATAAGGGCGTGGTCCCAGTGCAGGGGATCGCTGTCTAATGGGGGGTTCTGGGCGTTTTGCCAATTGCAGAATTTCGTCAAGAACGTGTCTATATCATGGGGGCGGTTCAGTTCTGGAGGGTCCTGGTACAGAAGCTCCAATCGTTTTAAGACGTACTTGATTTTGTGTCCGAGCGAAGGATCACTGTAGAGTAGCTGGACCTGCAAAGTATGGGTGGTAAATCATTGAGTTGACAGTGAAAGCAGAAGCAGTGAAAGTAATTAAAACACAACAAGCAAAAACTGATACTAATTAGCAGGAAAATCCATAGAAAGTGGAGGATCCTTTAAGATACAAGGATTGCTAGTGCATAATCCATGCTATTCAGAGAAGCTGGATCTGATAGAAAGTAGAGGATCCTTTTAGAGGCAAGGATTGCTAGTGCATAATCCATGCTATTCAGAAAAACTGGATATGGTGGATTACATGTAGGTTTAATTACTGCCATATACTGCCTTCATTGCTGTTCACTTACTGCATTAACCATAGCAAGCACCACTTCAATCACTTGTTCCTCTGCATTGGAGGGAAAATTGGTCTCCATCAGTCGGAGTAAATCTCTATCCACGAACACTGCAGTCTCGACGTAAAACGTCTGAGGAGAGCTGGAGGAAGATAACAAATACTAAAGAACGTATGTACATCAGTCAGGCTGGAGAATAGGAATATATATATATATATATATATATATATATATATATATATATATATATATATATATATATATATATATATATATATCGCTCATCTGGCGACTGCTTCCAAGGGCACAATTCGCCTTAATTTCAACCTTATATTATGCTATATTAAAACCCATAAAACAAATCAATAAAAACACTAAACCTTTCCAATTCCCAAAACAAAGCAAAACACAAACAAAAAACAAAACAAAAGTAAGAAGAAAAAGGAAGCACGTCCGGGCGTCAGGAGAAGGCCCGCCACACCGCGGTGCAGGTGTATGCAACCAATACCAGAGATAATCGAATAAAATGGACGAGGACAGCCTCTTCCAAGAAGTCAAAAAGTCTCCAAGTTTGTGTGCACGAACCAGCCCCTAGTACAAGGGACAAGCGATATCTTTGAGAGCAGAAACGTGGCGACGAATAGTCAAAGGTGGTACCCTCCAGGGTGGCGTCCTGGACCGAACCAAGAATACAGATAGCTGATATTTAGAAAATGGCTAGAGTCAGGGATTGACTTGAATGATATGAATACTACTATTACTCTCTGTGAATTGAAGGGGGGGGGGGAGTTGTGAATGTTACCCTTAAATTTTTGTCCATTTTCTGCAAGATCAGATGACAGGGTGGTGATTGAACGATCATGATATTTGAAGCAATCGTAGCTTTGATTGCGATTAAAGAGTGCACAATGCGATTACCCTATTTTAAACTTATCATCATCATCATCATCATCATCATCACTAACTCTATAATTTAAGAAGGGGATTTCTTTTGCGTATTTGAATAATAATTTCATCTTAGTTTGGTTATGACTTGTTTTTTTATCCAAGTTATTTCTAATAATTCTTTTATCATCATTATCATCATCATCATCATCATCATCATCATCACTAACTCTATAATTTAAGAAGGGGATTTCTTTTGAGTATTTGAATAATAATTTCATCTTAGTTTGTTTATGACTTGTTTTTTTTTATTCAAGTTATTTCTAATAATTCTTTTATCATCCTCATCATCATCATCATCATCATCATCATCATCATCATCATCATCATCATCATCACTAACTCTATAATTTAAGAAGGGGATTTCTTTTGAGTATTTGACTAATAATTTTATCTTAGTTTGGTTATGACTTATGTTTTTTTTAGCCAAGTTATTTCTAATAATTCTTTTATTATCATCATCATCATCATCATCATCATCATCATCATCATCATCACTAACTCTATAATGTAAGAAAGGGATTTTTTGAGTATTTGAATAATAATTTCATCTTAGTTTGGTTATGACTTAGGTTTTTTTATCCAAGTTATTTTTAATAATTTTTTTATAATATCAAAAAACAAAATGGTGAAGTTCAGAAATAAATATAAGTATCGGAATTTTGTGAATTTTTTAAAACCCAAAGAATTACAAATGGGGAAGTTCAGAAACTTTATTTTTATATATCTTCTTATATTCTATAACTTTATATTTTAGCAACGTGATATTTTGAAAGGGGAGAAATAGTTTAGAGTTTCTTTTTAAAATTATTATAATTGGCAAAGTTCTGAAAATTTATAAAAATTTAACCATGGCTGCTTTTTTTTAGATGTTAAATTTTAATTTTAGTAGCGAAGCGCAAACTCCCGGGGGGAGTGGCGAAACCATTGCCTGGTTCCTATATGTTTTTTTTATATTTACTTAGTCATTCTATGCTCATATTCGTATATCATTTCCATTTATTTTTTAAGATATAACTAAACGTGTTTTAGACATATCTGATCACAATGTGTTTCCGAGATGCTGGATCAAGGAAAATAAGGCGCCACGTATCCCAGACTCTCAACCCTACTCCCTTTTTAGGAAAGTAGGGCGTTTAATTATTGCAACTTTTTTAATAGATGAACTGTATACATGTTTTTTGTGTGTTTTATATACGAATAGCGCCTATCTGGTGACAACCTCCAAAGGCACATGCCACAGCAATCAATTTACAGCCAAATACTAGGCTAGATTAAAAATATATTATAAACAAAAAAACATAACTAACAAAAAAACACGCACAAAAGCAAGAAAAAGGAAGCAGGACTCCGACTGATTACAGGAGCATGCGACCAACACCAAAGAGAGTCAAATAAAATGGAGGAGACTAGTCTCCTCCAGGTAGTCAGATCCACATGGCTGTGTGTACCAACTCACTCTGAGTACCAGTAAAATGCGGTAGCGGCCGTGTTCGTTATGTTACCGAGACAGATAACATGCTCGAAGATCACCCAGACTGGGAAAATTCAACAATAACGTGTCGAACCGTCTTGGGCACAACACAATAAGGCGCAGGCGAGCGCTCCATCAAATGGCGGTGCGTCCAGTGAGTGTGTCCAATTCGGAGACGACAGAAAGCGACTTGAATCGGTCGCGGGGTTGTATGGGTAGGTCCAAGGCAATGGTCGCGGTGTGAGACACGTAACTTTAAGTTGTCATCAGTTGTGTATCATCTTCTTTATCAGACAGCCTGGAAGTATCACCTGATTCCTTCCAGATATTCACTGTGAAAAGAGTCAAAGGTTGGTCTGGTCGCCCAGTCCTCCTGGGCTATTTGGCGCCCTCATCGGCGTGTTTACTACCCGCAATCCTCACATGTCCAGGAACCCAGCAAAATATAATCTCTACATCCACCCAACTCGCAGAAACCGTGGCGTCACGGATATGACGCACAAAAGGGGTGCAGAGATTCCAATGCTACTAGAGCACTCAGGGTACTTTGTGAGTCACTACCGATAACAATCCGGTATCCGAACCGGGCACGACGCGTAATCTACGGTACCGATCGATGTACTACAACCAGCTAGGCCGCGAAAACAGACGCGGTGCCTGGTAGAACCCCGCTGACTTTAAACAGAAAAGATATGGCATGGAAGCCGACCCGTTCCTGGACTTGGAGTCATCCGTGTACACTGGCACGGATCCAGCGTGACACGAAGTTTGCTCCAAAATGATCGAACGCAGTACTCCCGGTGCTGTGGAAGGTTTGGTAGCAAAGGAGTGGATAAAAATAGTTATAGGTGGTACCATCCAGGTTGTACTCTTCGGCATAACCAGAGGCGCCACCGCGTCGAGCGCTAAATCAAACTCTCGAGGGAGTTTCTTGGCCATAAATTCAAATGGCTTAGAGTGTGACTGGTGGCTCTCGGCGGCGTACTCACAGTCGAGATCGGCTGCGGATCCAGCGAGAGCCGTTGGCAACTGAGGGTGACTCCTGGCCTGCGCTTACAAGGGCATAATGTCACTCTGTATGGGGCAGAGAGAGTGCCATATCCCCAACATTGACAATTAGGTTTTCAATATGGGACGTGCGGAAGGCACCGGTTACCAGACAGACAAAGGCGTAGTCAAAATTCTAACTAACAAAAGATTTATATAAAGATAACGCAGTAGCCCAATCAGCAAAATATCTATGGCACGGGTACAAGAGGATGACCTAATGGTGGTAATATGAGCATACCAGGTGAGACATCGGTTGAAAACAAGACCAAGGAAACGTGCAGATCCACCACTTCCAGACGAACCCCATTTAGGAACAAGTGCGGGTCGTGGTGGAGCATTGGGTTGTGGCAGAAGTGTACCACCTTAGTGTTGGCTAAGGAAAACCGAAATATGTGAGCTTCGGCATAAGGAGAGATGCAGTTCACTGCCTTTTGGACTCTACGCCCCAGAGTTCTCATCTGGGCCGCACAAAAAGAGATCGAAAGGTCGCCTACGTAGGAGGTAGTGAGAGCAACTTCCGGTAGCACCGAGGGCAAAAAGGGTGACATTGATGACACTTCCCTTCGGGACACTCTATCCCAACCTTATTGAACCGGAAGGTGTCCACCCCCTAATGCGGATCGAGGATATCACAAGAATTCAGAAATGAACATTATGACGCGGCTCCTTGCCTCTAATCGTGTAGAGGTTCTCCTTTATAACCTGTCACCATGTGTATCATAGGCCTTCTCCAGTTGAAAAAACACCGTGGTGTAGTGATGAATATAGAGGAAGGCCTCGCAGATATCGTTTTCCCTTCGGAACAGAGCATACCACGTAGAAGGGAACTTGCGGAAGCCGCACTGGGGAGAAGACAGGTGGCCTCTGCTCTCCAGATAGAAAGCTAATCTAACATTTTCCAATTTCTCAATCAACTTGCAGACATGGGAGGTTAGAGAAATTGGGCGGAAACCGGCAGGAGTAGAGTGATCTTTCCCTGATAGCAAAAGGTGATCACAATAGCCATTCGCTGGGACTCTGGAGTGTACTCGCTATTCAGATCTTATTGAACAAATCAAACAGAAATGCCATGCCTAGCTCACCTAATTGTGAAATCATAGAATACGGGAAATCGTCCTGACCAGAGGTAAGGCCGCGCATTAAGCGAAAGTGGGACGACATCATTCAACGTAAACCTGTCGTTGAAGGGTTTTCTGCCTCTAGATGTTAGGTTCAGTCGGTGGACTTCAGCGATATCACGACTTGCATTGAATGCTAGTTGAGAAATATCTCGGCAATAGTATGTGGAGAAAGCAGTCGCAAAAGACTACCATAGACGTGGGGTCCGAGATTGTGGTCCCGTTTTCCTGGAGAACGTGAGAGGGGTCCTGCGAGAACTTGCCCCGAATTTTTTGACTCGCTTACACGCCTCTGCAAAAGGGATATTCCTTTAAGTGAAGTCGTATGCCCGCCAGGAAGAGTGCCAGTCGTGCTGAGAAATATACCGGCTCCTGTCCTTAGCTCGACGAAAGTTACCGACGGTGAAACTGTTCGGGTAGCGCTTATAGCGCATGTAGGCCCAACGTTTCTGTCTGAGGTCCGTCTCACACTCGACCGAAAATCAAGGAAGCAGACTGCATGCAAAACGACTAGAGCTTATACCAATAGTAGTTAGGCCCACGGCGATTAGGTTGCGGAGAAGAACTCAACGGCCTCATCCACCGATCTAAACTCCTTGACCTTGATAGATAAATAAATTATTTCCTGAAATGCGGATCACCGGACCCAGTCCGTGCACAACAGGGCGTTTTTTCAAGCGTCAGCGGCCCAAAAAATGATAGTTGAATAAGAAAATAGTCACTACCATGAAGGTCATCGAACACCTCCCACGTAAACTCAGGCTGTGTATCCGGCAAGCAAAGTGACAGCTTGTTGATCAGGCGTGCAAGGCCCTCAAGGCCTACCTCAGAGGAGATGCTGTGCTCCTCTTCGAAGAGAAGACCTTTACGCTTCCCTGAGGCAGAACTCGCGGCGCTGTTGGCCTTAAAAGGCGCTGAATTAGTTGTGGCCTTCGAAGACTTATCAGGGTGGCTTTGGTTCACTATTCAAATTTTTTCCTCTCTCCTATTTCAAAGTTTTGGCGGAGACGGGGGTCCATCTTTTGTAGGGTCTCTGGTCTCTAAGTCACTTGGTTTAGGCTTGTATGAGGGCGTAGGAGCCAACACTTCTTTGGTTATGTCCTGGAGGGGCAGCTTCAAGAGTCCACGAAGACGGCTTTACGGCCACCTTGGGGGGGGGGAGGTTGACTTCTGTGAGTTTAACAACTAATTGCTTCGGCAGTCGGCAGTGACTGTGCTCGTAGGCCTGGAGGAGCCAAGATTAGAGAGTTTCTTTTTTAATATTGAGGCATGTTATGTCCCATTTAGCGCTGGGTACGCCAAGACCTCCCCACCAGAGGGCGCCTTACGGCCGGACGTCCCGATCTTGACCTGGTCGCTTGCCGAAACACCAGGGGACCCGTCGGTTCCCGGAGCCCAAGCAGCGTGGATACGAAACTCTTGTCCTCTTCGATTTATTCTTGTTGCTCTTTCGTTTCTTTGTAGAGAATGGCGCTAAGTGAACCCACTTCTCACCTCTCCCGGAAGAGGCCACAAAGCCTTATATACCAGCCTCGTCCAGATCTTTCTCGAGAGGGATAAGATCTTGAAGGAAAGAGGTATTTTTCCTTCCTGTGAGTTCTCGAAAGCCCGTGGCGTCCGAAGACGGCCTTGCAAAGGAACGGACTTAAGTTCGGTGTTTGGCACTGAGCGAGCCTGGGTTTGCTCCCAAGGCAGACCGTGCATCTTGATCAGGGACACCTAAGGAAACATCTCTATCTGGACAGGATCCTTTACTGCCCCCATACCCTCCACACACAAGGTTTCAGGTATCTCGACCGGGACTCATAGGGCCATTGACCCTTTGAAGGTCACTTGGGCCTGCATGTCCACCCCCATTGGGAAGTAAGGGAGAGCGGGCATGTTGTCTCCCATCCAGTGACACACCTTGGATCTACAAGATGTTGCGACAAGGTCCATGCGACTATGCTGCATCTTACCCCTCCGGAGCGGTTGTAGTGGGAGTCGAAGTCCGAAGCGGCGCGTTCTATGTCTTCTAGTATTCGTGGCAGGCTTCTGAGAAAGTAAAGGGGGACCCGTTGCAAGTGAAGAGTCGCCCAACGACAACGCTACATAAATGGATAAGGGGTAAATGCCCAACCTCAACAAAAATGGAAAGAGATAAACGCCCTCTACGCTAGAAGACTCTTGGAGGGCTCCTTGAGAAAGCACAAGACAGGTCGCCTATATCACAGTGATAGAGCTGCCCACGGGTGGCTCCCTCTCTCTATCTCTTTCCCTTTCTCTCTCTCACTCTCTATCCCTCTCTATCCCTCTCTCTCCCTCGCTATTTCCATGCCAATTCTCAAAAAGACTAATACTTGTTAGGTCGAACTCTGGAGGTGACTGGTCTGGAAAAGGACTTGGGTGTGCAAATCAGCAGTGACCTAAAGTTTTCCAAGCATTATGCCGATGTAGAAAACAAAGGCACAAAGACTATTGAGATACATAAAGAGGCAATTTCGCCATTCAATTCTGGTTCACTACACTGCATAAGGACATAGATAGACTGGAACGGGTCCAGGCCCGGGCCACTAAGTTAATTCCAGCACTTAAGCACAAAGGTTATCAGCGCCAGCTTCAAGAATTGGGGCTTTTCTCCCTAGAGCCTCGTCGATTACGAGGCCAAGTAAGAGAGACCTTTAAGACTTTAAGAGATGTTAAAAACGGAGACTACAAGAAGATGTTCACGTTGAACACAAATCCGACTCGTAACTGCATATGGTTACAAGATGAATTTGCTGCCATTCCAGAATAGTATTTGTGGGCACTACTTCCTGTATAAGATCTGCTGTATATGGAATCGTCTTCAAGTCGTCAATATGGTGAATAGTTCATCTATAGAACAGTTCAAATCTAGACTGTATGATGAGTATGTATAGAACGTAGTATCTAGTAAATTATAGAAGTACAGGGGCGGTCAATAAGTTTTTCAATTTGGATATAAGGAAACGAGATATGAGAAAAAGGGTTTTATATTATTTTTCAATATAACCACCAACGACTTCAATGCACTTGCGCCACTTGTCCCTGACGCCTCAAATTCCCGACAACCAGAAATCTCCCGACTGCTGTTCAATCCACTCCTGGACGGCGAGCTGGACATCTTCATCGTCCCCAAACCGGCGTCCACGCAGTGCAGCCTTGAGCTGGCGGAATAAAAAGTAGTCGCTAGGGGCCAGATCTGGACTGTAGGGAGGATGGTTGAGCTCCGAGAATCCGCACTCGCGCAGGGCAGCTTGTGCAACTCTGGCCTTGTGGAATTTGAAGACGTTGAAGTCGATCATGGCGCGTGAGGTTTCTAGTGACCCAACGGGCAGAGACCTTGGTCATGGCCAAATTGTCGTGGATTATGTTGATAATACTTCCATGTGATATTCCAAGTTCTTGCTCGATTTCTTCGACCTTCACCCGTCGATTTTCAAGGATCATCCTCTCCACACGAGCCACATTGTCCTCGTTGGTCACGTCTGGCGGGCGTCCTGGAAGGGGGTCATCTTCAAGAGACTCACGAACACGGCGGAACTCCCTATTCCAGTGAGCAATGGTTTTATAGGAAGGGGTGGTGTCGGTGTACACTGCAACTATGCGTTCATGGATCTCTTTTGCATTCTTGCCTTCCTTGGTCAAAAATTTGATCACTGAGCGGCGCTCAACCTTCTCCATTGTTTAAAAATTTGTGACATGATCTGCGATCAGCTACTGCTTCTTAAATGGACGAGGCAGGAGCGTGCAACTGCAGGTCTTGACTTGTCATAACTTGTCCTAACACCCCCACAAACAACCATCCCCCTTCCTCTGTTTTGCCCTGCTGATTCGCAAAACTTTATTGACCACCCCTCGTAAGTGAAATAGGTTTTAGTTATTTTATTAAAATTTTCTGATTGTATCCTTTTTCCACATCACGATCAGCTATCTTGTCCGCTTTTTGGGCCAGTAAGAACTGGTGGGAAAGGTGGGTGGAAAGAGCTTTCATCTGTGTTATGCTTTTTCTCATGCTACATATAGGGCTTTTCCAAAATAGTACCTCTACGGGTTGGTCAGCAATACCCTTTGATGTAATCTTATTCCTTGTGACTCCTTATTTCTCTTATTCTATGTATCTCTATTTCCATTTCTCTTCCCCTCTCTCTCCCTTTTCTCTCCCTATCCCCCCCCCTCTCTCCTTTCTCTCTCCCTCTCTATCTCTTCCTTGCTCTCCTTCTATCTCTCCCTCCCTCCTCTCTCTCTCTCTCTCTCTCTCTCTCTCTCTCTCTCTTCTTTTTTACGTGGCAAGCCGACGTTTTGTTTTGTTTTTCTCCTAGAATTGTGAGGTTCCTGACAGCAGGAATGTCAGCTCCACGCATGCTCCCTTTTAAGCCGATGCACTACCAACCCAGGAGCTACAGAACAGAGTACGGTCTTTTGACCCCCTCCCAGGGAATCCTTCATGCCGAGTGACAGAGGGTAAGTTCCCCAACACATTGAAGGGTGATGTGCAGATAGCGTGCGCTTCCGAAGTGAGAGGGTAACGCAATAAAGGAACGATAGTAACCTCGCCACACAAAATGAAGTCATTTCCCAGAAAGGATCTTGGGTTGGAACGGACAACACCTAAGTCCATTATTTCTCCTGAGCGTCCCTGATGTAGGCCGAAGGTTGCCAAAGAAAAGTCCAAGAGCTCCCCTCCGTCTAAGCAGGCGAAGGGTGTGAGCGAAACACCTCGGCGAAGTATCAGACAGAGACAGGAACCATCCGCCTTTGGTGCTTGGTCGGTTAAGGGTAAGCAAAGGACAGAAGCCACCCACTTCGCACACGAAAAGAGGAAAATCACGCTTCTGTCACATTGAGGCTGCTCTCTTAGAAACTGTCGGGCATCTTCGAGCCTGCAGGCTTCAAGCTTTTCTTAGCCGTTCACGCGAGTGATGGAATAAACTTGTCTGAAGCAATCATGTTCCATCTGCGTAAGGGCTTAGCCGCATTCTTTGGTAAGGAATCAAGTTTCCCGTTTCTTGGAAAGGATGGTTTTGGTTATTGTGGCCAAACCTGCTCCTAGTGCCAAATGAAACCTGTGTCGGTGTCACCACACCCTTATATGAACTTTATGAAGTGATAGCATATGCAAGAAAACTTGTAAACTACTATAATGAGGGTATTGTAAAGAACTGGGAAACATAAGAGGTCTCTAGAATCACTCTAACGCTCTTCATTACTTTAGACCTAGTGTCGTGGTATGACATTATATTACATCAATACCATATTATATCTATGGGGGAGGGACCAATAACTCAAAGGCGAGCCGATAAAGGGACGGAACACCACGAGTTTCGACGGGTGGAGGGCGAGATATAAGAGTGCAACGAGGTCAGGTATAATATGGGCAATGGCGACGCTCAAGGTTACTTAAAGAGGCATGTACAAAAATGTAATTTTATTTACATAAAAATAATGAGAGAATTGAAGGTCAAAATTACATCAGAGAATTATTGGGCAAAATTACATCAGATGAACGAGGGGGTGGGGGGGAGGGATTGTAGTTATGAATCAGACCATGAAGTTAAAATTTATGATATTACAGGAAGAGACTATTCAAATTGAGGGGGGGTTAACTCAAATGGGTTACTGAAGGGGGAGATGGGTTGGCTTACGGAGAATTCCGGGTGAGACGTCGGGGTAAGGCTTCACGGATGTCTTCTGCACGAGAGGTGAGGCCGTTCGGAGCTTTTGATCGGGAATTTAAAGTGATGATGGTTCTCCAAAAATGGCGGGGCGGTAACGTCCGGTCCAGGGGAGAGTATTTCGGCCACCCGAAAACGAGGGACGAACGAGGAGGGCTTCAACTGGAGTTGATGGGTAAAGTCGGAAAAATCGCTCGGTAGCGATAGTTAAATGGAATTACCTCACTGGCTGGGGCTAATTCCAATACACAACTAGTTCAGCCGTCACTTTGCTTTGTTGTTAGCACCTGACTTGGAACTAGGGGAATCTTTTTGGGTCCGGGCGAAACTTGTCAACTCTGTGTCTGCCTCATGGGAGTCGAGCATTATTTAGGTCCGAGGCTCTCCCCGCGGGGGGTTAGCGGGAAACAGCTCTACTCTCGAATGCCTCGAATCTTCTTGCCGGGGATATTCTAACCCGTGTAAATGTGGACCGTGGTGGACGCGGTTCGAGGCTACCGCTTGTGGAAGGGAACAAAGGGTAGGCTTACCAATTTAAGCCTAATAGAATCTTCTCCAGCACATGGAACTTCCGGGCTAGAAAAGAAATTCCACGTGGAATTCCCTCACACCTAGATAGGCTCTGTGAATCGGTGTGTGTTGGTTAATATCGCTACTGGGGAAAGCATACGTGCACTTGCCGTGAAGGTGCTATCATTGCCACTACATCGGCAACGTGAATACATCATATAGACAAAATAAGTCTGACCAACCACAAATCTGTGAAAGCTGTTCGAAGCTCTTACACTATGAAGATGTTCCTGTAAAAACAATTGTGTACATTGTGAAGGATTGCATCCTCTACAGCGGTAACCGATGGGCGACTTGTCCCTTCGGCACCTCCACTATAAAGATTCTCTTTGTCGACACTGCGGAAATATCACTCACTTTGTCGTTCAAAGTACAAAATTTACAAGTTCAGCATCTGCCCCAGTCGTTAATGGCTCTCAATTCGTTCGTGTGTTTTATATATAATCACAGACCACGCTAAGTGCTGATAAGTCATTGAAATCCTCGCACCACATCGCTTGCAGTATCTGTAAAGCTACAGATACTGCGGATATCGAGGTTATTTTATGCAGGATTCCTGGGCATGTAGGCGATGCTGGAAACAAGCGCGTTGATGAGGGTCGGACAGATTGGCTGCACAGACTGAGCAACCTGACGAGCATATTCAAAGAGTTAAGTAAATTTTCTATTTCAGTCTTAGCCATAATTTTACCAGGAGGTTCCATTTGGAGGACTCATGATACATCATAAAGGCATATGAACACATCCCGGTTATTATCTCTGTATTCCCACGAAATAGCCGATTCCGCGTATGGGTGGTAGTGCTCACTCCGGGTCCGCAGAGCAAGAAGAATCTGTTCCGCAGTAGTTTCCTCAGTGTCGCTCTCTTTGCCGTGAGCATAAACAGTATCACTTCGCTACTACCGTAAGATATTCTTGCTCCACTTTACGTGAGCGACATTTGGATCTCATTTTATGCGGTCCAGATACCCATGTTGCAGTGTCACCTCCAACTAGTCTGAACCTCGTCTCTTGTTATACCGAAACGTGTGGGTTTCGATATTACCTGCCTAAGAGCAATGTGGTGCATTTCTGCCGCGCGGATTGCCTAGATGTAATATAGTCACACTGTGACCTTGACCTTGCCTTTTAATCAGTACCTCATCTGAAATGTTCACATTCATAATTTTAGGCTCGCGGTACACGCTCCATAGAAATTCTTTGTTATGTAGGATACAACACACTGGATATCGATAGAGCGACCCTTTTATTATTCCACCTCTTCTTTGCCAAGGCGAATAATAGCTATGGTTGTGAGGTAAAGTCCTCTTAATCTGTATGTGTACTATGAATGATGGACTGTATTCACCACATTGGTTCCCGATTGGATACTGGTGCTTTTGCCACGTTCCATTGTGAGAATGTTGGATGATGACGGAAGAAGTCTCTCGTCTTAGGTCGTGAGCATTGCATGCAGCACTTCTACGCTAGAGTCCGGCGTCTTTCCGTGTCCTCGACGTGTCTATTTCCTTCCGCTGTTGAACTTGGCGTTATCTGTGCCAAAAATTGACACCAATCACACTTTGAACTTTGAGCTTTAAGGTTATCCAACTCCTTTGAGATTCCATGTCTCTGGGCAGGTGGCGCCAACGGTTCAGCCAAACGCACCGCATTGGATATTTATCACACTCTCTATTATCAAGGCTTCCGCGACATCAGGAGTACTACGTTCGTCTTTCTGTGGTAGAGTTTACGTCACACTGGAACCGTCTTGCCAGTTTATACCGACGGTTCCAGGTCCGATGGAGGGAAGAGTCTTTTTTACTGTCATCTTTTTCCAGTTAAAAGTTGTTAGGGCTCTTCTGAGCGCTGCCTCTATATTTAAGCTGAGTTGGTTGCTACATACCGTTGGTTAGGTTAGGTTAATGAGTGAGGTAAGTCTTCTCGCCAAACTTTGGTCTCTGTATCTCCTGGGAGGTATTATTGATGAGCTGGACCATAAGGACCAGTGACTAAAGGACGGGCATCTAGACAGTCCTCCACGCTGCGATACAGAAAATATGGAAGACTTCACCCAGTAGTATGAATATCTACGCCATTGCGCCTCAATCATTCCCCTGAATTTAATCTCTAATGCCTTGAATATTTCAAATCGTGTTTCGTTTCTTTCGCATTAGACATACACGGGACACAGCACTATAGGATGGAGAGCACTACTGAATCATTCAAGGACTCTTTGGTGCTTTAGAATGTAGGCCACTATTTGGTTGAATATCCCGGTTCGGGGAGTTTCTCGCGAGAAACCTCTTCCGTTAACGGGACGACGAAGGTCACTAATGTCTGTCACTGGTGTATGGGAATGGTTACTGTGTACTAGTTTGCGGGGTCATAGAGTTCTTGGAGGAAGAATGACCTCCTGCTAAATCTCTAAGCTTACCTAGGAGCCAAGTTATATTTTACCTGGCTGTGTAGTCCTTGAAGTAGGCCTGTCGCCTTCAAGCTCATTTGTCCGAATGTTTTACTCTTTGATTGTGGTGTTCATTTTTTACTTATTTTCTTCTTTATTTCTAATTATGGATGAAAATGTTATTTATATGCTTGTGTAAATGTTTATGTACTTTCCTAAATGCCGATTAATGGATTAATGGTTGGATGTAATGGTGCCTTTGTCCTCTCGTTGCCACTACGATAGGGTCTTTAAATTGAAAAAACAACAACGAAAGATTAGATAAAAATTAAACTGTTTATGTGAATGAATGTTATCGTGAGAAAGAGAAATAAACATATATATATATATATATATATATATATATATATATATATATATATATATATATATATATAGTGAGAGAGAGATGAAGAGATATAGTGATAAAGAGATATAGAGATAAAGAGATACAGAGAAAAAGGGAGAGAGATAAAGAGAGAGGGAAATAAAGAGATATATAGAGATAGATTAAAGGCAGAGGGAAAGGTAGGGGGACGAGCAAGAACAGGGGGAAAGGAGGAGGATGAGGAGAAGGAGGAGGGAGGAGATGGGGTTAAAAAGGGAGAAGGAAAGAGCGTTGACCAAGGGGTAAGTAGATTATATTATGCATGGGGGGGTGAGGGGCGTGCTTCTGAGCTTTTCCCCCGGGATGAAGCCCTGCTTCGATGAGATGCCACGGCATAAAGTGGTATAAGGGGGAGAGTACTTTTATTCGCGTTGATGCACTCCTACCTCACAATTTGTGCCAAAATTATGATGGTCTTGATGATGATGGAGGTAGTGGTGGGTGCCTGAAATCACTCTCTCAATCCACTATTTATTTGTCATATTTTAAAAATTATTTAGCACGTTAAGGTCCATTCCCGATACTTTTATTAACGTTCCACATTCTAACCTAAGTTCTTTCAACAACCACGAGGAAAACACTCATCAAATTCTGCCATAACCAACATTGGGAGGCATCCTCCTATAAAATACCATCACGTTCAATATTGGTTGCAGACTCAAACATTTCTCAGTGGAAAAACGAAATAAATAAGATTCATTCAATCAATGATTCGTGCTAAGTGCTTCTACTCATTACTTTGGCAAGATCAATAATCAACGAAACAAAAGACTTAATTGCTAAAACACAATTCAAAACCAAAATGAGAAAACTAGGAAATTACCGTCAATTTTGGACCCCACTCAGCCTCTTTCCCCTTAAAGAATCTTTAGAACGGTGCCGCGCGGATACTTACTTGACCTCGAAAAAGTCTTCATTCGTGGCATCCTTGGACGGAAATTCAGAAGTTGAAGGAAACGGGACAGTGTTCGTGGATGGGTTGTAAGTAAGTAATGACTGGGAGAACCTCTCGAACAAATAACTTCGAGAATTTTCAGTAGATTCTGTACCTGAAAAGAACAAGAGGTGTTCAGAATCAATATTGACTGATGGTAATGATTTGTTTTTTTGCAAAGCAAGCAAAAGATGTTGGGGGTGGGAGGCAATTAGGATGATTTTTTTTGTAAGACGCTAGGTTCAAAACGCGTAGGAAAGGAAGTGACATACCGATATTGAGCACATTGGTTGCAAACTTGCCCTTCCACCCTCATCGAAGTAGGAAGTTGCACTTCCCACAGTGGTTCTAAAGGGTGTTCCATTAAGACGGATCTCAGTTAGCAGTAAATATACATTGCAGCAAAATATATATTAAGTTTTCTGCCTATTTCAACACTACTTTCAATCATCAATATATTGATGATTGAAAATAGTGTTGAAAGAGGCAGAAAAACTCAATATATACTTTGTTGCAATGAATATTTACTGCTAACTGCGATCCGTCTTAATGGAACACCCTTTAGATCGTGATAACCAGCAGACTGGATGTCAAGGGACAGAATTCGGGTCGTGAGCCACTAACTTTTGCTCACATGTGAATCACTAATGGTTTTCTCTTGAGCCATTGAACTAATTTTTTACCTCTCTAATCCAACCAAATACTGGTCGTGAATCGTATTTTAAGTCTTAACCACTAGGTTTCCTCTGAAATATTTCTTGTGTCTGAAACAAAATGTAGGTTCCATTAGGAATAATATTTCTATGACCTTACCACTTTTCCATGGGCACGGCGTGATGTCCCTTCTCCTGTAAACGATGTGGTCTCCCAGGAGCTGGTTACTACGCCGGACTCGCCGATGTTTAACCACGGATTCGGGTAGAGGTTCAATCACCAGCTCTCCCTGGGGCAGTTTCACAACCCCGCGCTGCAAGGGAAGACAAGTTGGTCCGAAGACAACAAGGCCGTTAATTCTATCACCGACTTTATTCCAAAGAGGGAGTTAACAAGGATCCCAAGCTAGGAAGAGAGGCAAGAACTGGAGATCTATTAAAACGGATGGGCTCTAGAGAGACCTGGTGTCCTGGTAAACCTCCAGGAGCAAACTGATAAAAAGATCACGAAAATAACCACAAGAAACCCGATTTGAAGTCAGACCTCATTGTGTTTGGCTGCCCCTTTGCCCTTTGGTAACATCTATCTCTTAGGGCTTTGGAAATGTGCCTTGAGAGTATTCAGAATTCATAAGGTACAGTCATTTCTAGTCCTAGGTGTCCTGGAGGTATTGCACCTTTACTACTGCTTTTGTTTTCTATCCTTTTCTGAACTCTTCCTATTTCTGTCCTTACCAACTTCATTTCCGTATTCAATAAATCTAAAGTATTCTTGAAGATGCCCTAATCATCCAGTAATTGCGAACAAACTCGAGAGGAATTTCCACTCAGCTTTCAGAACCACGAAGTTGAAAGGGTTGGAGTTGTCCCTGCTACTCCTTCTGTTATACCGCCGTCCAGGTAAGGAAAGGAACACAACATTTCAAAAGAAAAAGATCAGAACAACTCACAACATTCCCACACATAACGAGAGCAATCGAGGTCTCGTTTTGATTTAGGTCCACTCCTCGAAAGGCGCAGTGATTGTGGTCAATCCAGTTGAGCAGACGAGGCGTAGCTCCATCTCGTCCCAAGAACACAAAATCAGGTGAAATGAGGTCTTGGACAGGTTCCATTCTGGAGGCAAAAAAAAAAATGTCATTTCTAGTCAATAGGGTACCACACTCTCATTATTCCAAACAGGAATTGAACATAAATTGGGATTAGTTGTATGCATAGCTACAAAAGATCGAATCCAAGCTTCCGAAAGAGTTTGGGAGTCGTAGTTTGAGGACCATGCGAAGCATAGTACACTGGTTCATTCGGATTAAAGCAATCTATTATATATTTTTTTATTTTTGTGGCATTCAGATTGTCCATTTTCCTGAGAACCTTATGAAGCAAACAAATGTCTTTTGATCTATTCCCTCAAAGTTTTGTTTCAGCCAGTACGATAAGCTTCAAAACTCGTTTTCAAACCACGACAATTTCGCATTATAAACGGCCATCATTATAACAATCTTGTAACTATCTTTACTTTAGTAATCTTATACGTCGTCTTGCCCTGTTATTCAATTTTATCTGATGTCAGCAAATATATCATATCTTCCTTCTCTCAACCTTCCTTAACTGAGATTCATAGAAATCCGTTTATGACATCATTAGTAAATGGCTTTCGGACAACTTTCTGAAACTCAACCAAGACAAAACAGAAGTACAACTGGCGGATACTGCATTGGATATGGTTCAATGTAAAACTATTGTTCCTTTTCTTATCTTTGGTAGCTTCCAGGTAACATTATCAGACATTGCTAAAAATCGAGGCGTTAATTTTGATAGTCAATTACCTCTCACAGCCCAAGTTGCTAATGTCTGCGAATTCTATCTGTTTTATCTCCGTAATTTTATCCTCATTCGCTCCAACATTGACCACAACAGCTTTAAAATTGCGGTCAAACTATACATATTTACTTTCAACCGTAATTAAATGAACTCCTTTGTATCTGGATCACAGGCTTCCGCCCTTTAATTTGTTCAAGACTTTTGCAGAGAATATTCTTCTCCACCGGAGCCGTTTCCCCTACACTGAATTGGGTGGCAATTTGATACAACCCCCCCCCCCCTCCCTTTACATTTCCTTTATTTCTTGAATTAACCACCAGTGGATCTTAGTGTCTTTACTGGTTGGTACTTTTATATTATAGTCTTCTCAGTCCCCGAAAAGCCTACTATTCAGCTCTGCCCCCATAATTTGTTCCTCGTAGTCGACTGTGTGGGTTGGATGCGCCGGTGCCGCTTTAGTGTGTGTCTTACCAACCAGTTTTTTTCTTTAAGGTGCATCCTATCAGGATATTGTCAGGTTTGGTTGGGGTTAGATTTAACTTTGGTTAGGTTTGGTTTTAGTTAGATTTGGCTTAGGTTAGATTTGGCTTTGGTTAGGTTTGGTTTTGGTTAGATTTGGTTTTGGTTAGGTTTGGTTTCGATTAAATTTAGTTTTGGTTAAATTTGGTTTGGGTTAGGTTTGGTTTAGCCATTCACCCTGGAAAGCATAACCTAACCCAACTTAAACAATTTTTTATACACTTTTTATACACTTCAAAAGTGAAAATGAATAAATGTTTAATCCTAATTAGATTGCAAATTTTAATATTTTATGATTTCAGTGAATCAACATTTTTGTTGAAAGATCGTTTTTAAAGCAGATTTTAAAAAGTCCAAACTTTTTTTTAGCAAAAAAGACATTTAATTTGTCATGTTTACCCTGATACAGATATATGCAAAGTTAGGACACACGCTTAAGCGGCACCGAGGATCCTTCCATTGGGGCCTTCACTCGCGCCCTGAGGACCTACCAATGACTAGGGGTGCTTTCTCTCTCAGCTCCTCATTTACACCTCTTTTAAATCTCCCACTAGCTTTTCCACGCCTGTTTAGACCCAGCAATGGGTGAAATAGGGTGTTAAAAGTTATTAAAAAAAAACTTCTCCCTATTCTTTGTTTGATTAGTAGACAGGCGCATTGTGAAGGCCCGCGGCCTTCTAAAGCACCACGCAAAAATGCCTATTATTATTACTGTGATCTGACTATCTTTGGTGCTGGTAGCATACTCCCGTGCCAGGGGGGGGGGGGGTATCCCCCCCCCGACGCCGCAGCGTGCTTCCTTCTTATTGTTTCCTTTTGTTTTTAACTTTGTTTTTTAAGTTGTTTTTATTGGTTTTGTTTTAAATCTATCAAAGCATTAGGCTGCAAAGCAATTAAGTCGACCTGTGCCCTTGGAGGAGGTCGCCAGATGGGCGCTAGAAAGAAAATAAATATATTACTATTATTCGGTTGTGCCGTGCTCTCGTTGGATTATCTCTCAACCACGCCTCTTGCCTCGCCGCCCACTAACATTTGCATAAGCAATCTTATTGACGCCAAAGGCAAAGAGCAGCGAGACTAAATATTTCTACCTTAAAAACTCTTGCTTATTTTTTATTATTCGGTTTATTTTTAACCACCCTTATTTCCCCCAACCTATTCACTCAATTGTGCCGTACCACTGCCCAACCAATGCCTAGTACCCATTTCTTTCCCACACTCGAAAATTAATTGGGTGTGACAAGGGAAAACATTGTTTTGTTTTGATGCGTCGCCAAGGACGTGAAAGTACCAGGGATATAACTCGTTGGTTGTGAAATTGCCGCCTCCTTCCCTGTTAGGATTATATTGGAACCGTCTGGTGTTCTCTTCTCAATGTCTGCGTAGGTTTAAACGGTACGTAATCACAGGAGTAGGAAGTTGCACTTCTCCCATGATCTAATTAGAGCAAGGATGGGCAATAATTCTAAACAGCGGGCCACATGGAAGCTTATGTAAGGCTATGCAAGTTTCCAACACATTACCTTTGTGCAATTACCTTTGTGCATTTGTTTGCACATACTACATAGTCATAGATAGAGCTACATATTCATAACCAAGGGTAATCTTTTGGCATAGTATTGCCACGCCTTCTAAACTGTTTTCAGACTTATATTAGAGTGCGGACTTGCAGGTTAACGTGGAATCCGAACCACATCGTATCATCATTACTCAGGACCCAGGTGTCTCCCATCTGAGTACTAACCATAGTCAAAGTAGTTTAACTTCCGCGAGCAAAAGAAAGCGTGTAAATAAGGGTAATGAGAATAAGTATTTATAAATTATTGTATTTTTAAGATCATTTTATCTACGAATTAAATATATTTGAAAATAAATGATTTTCGGAATTAATGAGATGAGATTTTTTTTAAATGTTCAATAATTAATTTTCAATATTTTGTCGAATTCTGAAATTAAACACGCGGGCCACAAGAAGAGCCTGCGCGGGCCACAGTTTGCCCACCTATGAATTAGAGACATAATCCAGTAGAATTTGGGTGGCAAGGGTCATGTTTGAACTCGAACCATTGAATATGGCTCACCCTTCAATAATTATTAATCATATTTCAAACTTGAACAATTGCCCATGGTTCATTGTTGGACTATTGAAAATAATTGACTCTTGACCCATTATTCTCTCCTAATGCAACCAAATACTGGTCGTGGAGTGGATTCGAATGTTTGAACAAATAGGTTCTCTAAGAAGTCTGTCATACCTGATGCGAATCGTGGGAAAAGCCCTCCTGCGACGTTGCCACGGAAAACGTCCAAGGTGTAGTAATCATTAATACACTTCTAGATTTTTAATTATTTCATTTCTTTTTTCCTATCCATTATTTTCAATTCAATTTCCCTTTCTCTTTAAACAACCCAACTCCCATTCTAACAAATTCTTAGAATTTAATCGACCTGGGGACTGTCCGCTTCAAGGTTACTACTTGCAGACTTTCTCAAACATCCAAAAGACGAAAAATGTCCTCTCAGAGTTTAAAGACCCGAGCGGAGGAAGCGTCGAAATCCGATAAACTGGTAGTCACATAAACAGCCCCCAAAGTACGCCCTTTCCGCTCAAGTCCCAGTCGCAGGATGGAGGCAGAAAGGGAAAAATAGACACACCTCTCATTCAATTCCTTCGCTGACATTTACCTCAACGTGGTTGGGAAAGTGTATGTGTGTATGATGATTTCGAAGGTCGGGGGGCGTACATGCGCGCAGTGTTTCTCGTTCACCTAATCTTTCCCTCATACCTCAATCTCTCCCGCCCCTCTCTTTCTCTCTCTATCGCCTCTCACTCTACTCTCTCCCTCCCTTCCTCACTCGTTCTTTTTTCACTTTTCTCTCTTTATATGGACTCTCTCTAATATGGAGACTTCCTTCAGCCTAACTTGACAAACTAAATCATGTCACCGGACAATTTTTTTTTACAAAAGACAAAAGCAGTCATGGTAGTTAACGCTAAACGCCTAAAAAATAACACTAAGTTTTAATTGATGTTCATAATGGTCCAGTGTTGATATTTAAATAAGTATTAAGGATTGAATACCTTTAGAATGTATAGTGGTGCTCTTCAATCATTACTTTGTGTTTTTATTCTGTTCATCATGTGTGGTGACAAACGGCTATCAAATAAGATAAAACTAATTACTAAAATACTTGTATTCATTTTGTATGTACAAATTACCATTCTAGAATATCTAGAACATCATAAACAGATTACTTGACCTCAAAAAAACATAATCAAGGTAATACTCACAGATATGTGATAGATATTAATAAAAATGAGTAAAAATGAAAATGGCGGCCATCTTGGATTGCACGGATTGAGCAGCTGATTGGCGAGGTTGTAAACCTGGATGTGATAACTGAGGGTCTAAGGAATCCACACCCTCTAACAGCAGCCCGTGTCAGGTGCCCCTGCCCCCCTGGCCCCCGGGGTAAATCTTCAAAGATTTTTTTCCCATCTAAATTTGCTTTTATATACGAAAAAATACAAAAAAAAAACAGCCATGACTTAATTTTAATACATTTTCAGAACTTCACGTTATTTAATCATTTTTATTGAAAAAAAATCCAAAACATTCGAAAATCATAATTACTTTGTCGGAACTCTTAGAAACTTTGATATAAGCTTCAAATATACAAAAAAAACAGCCCTTACGTCTGTTTTTTGAATTGTAAAGGAAATCCTAGAAAAAAACTTAAATAAAAGCTGTAAATATACTTAGGTGACTCACAAACTAAAATTCAAACTCTTAAAAAATGGCATTTCTAAAATATAATGTTCGTTAGTTAGTCAGCGCCAATCCTTCCATGATACTGGGAGGATCCCTGACCGGATAATGAAATTTATATAAGGTCAGTATGACAATCGCTGGTCGACCCTAGGTCCCCAGGAGGGGGTCCTCTTTTGGGGAGAGGTGCCAGGAAGTATTATGTTTTGACACCAAATAGCGTTCAGGTGGAAGCCTTCGTCACCTTGGGGGAGAGGGACCTGTTCCGCGCCAGAGGTGCGTGGATATAGATACCCATTGGCAGGATTCCTTGGAACAGAGAGTGTGTGTGTGTGTGTGTGTGTGTTGTGTTGTGAAGGCGGGAGAGGAAAGAAAGCAGTGTTGTGATTGGCTATGTGTGAGGTGTAAGATCTACCCACCCGAAAACGGGGTGAGCACAGCGCGTCCACCAATCGGTAGCCAGATCTCGACGTGCGATGACGTTTGCGTCCACTCATGCCAGGAAGCTGCTTTAGTCATCAATTGCTGACAGAATAGTTCAATACGTTAAAAATCAAACTGATCGATGAATCACAGCTTGCTTTAGGAAAACAGATCGTGTTTAATTAACCTCTTAGAGTTTTATAACAATATTTTTGCTTTCTATGATAAACACAAAGTAGTGGGCATTGTTTTCCTGGACAGTAGAAAGGCATTTGGCAAGGTTCGCCACAGGGGAAATGAACAAAGTGGAGGCACTAGAAATTTCGGGTAAAGTAGCTGAATGGATAGAAGATTAGCGAGAAAACCAGTAACGAAGAGGTGTTAATGGATCGGCCCAGGAGCCAGTGGAGTGCCACATGGCTCACTGTTTGGTCCACTGTTGTTTATTATATACATCAATGACATAGATGCAAGAATTCACTTGGACAAAATAGGCAAATGGTCCGAAACCTGGCAGGTGTCGTTTAATGAGGATAAATGAGAGCTGATGCATATAGGATACATGCATATAGGATCATAGCAGATAAATATATATCTAAGAGTACTTGTAATAAGAGATTTCTATTTTTTGAAACAATGTATAGAGGCAGAGAAGAAGACAAAAAAGTTGGGGGTCGTCCTTTATGTAACTCACTAGTACGGCCATACCTGGAATTGTGTGCGCATGTTTGGTCACCCTCCCTCAGGAAAGTCACGTGTAAACTGGAGAAGGTGCAGGCTAGAGCAATTAAATTAAGGTCATCAATCAGACACAAAAGCAACAAAACAAAGCTGGCGGAGCTCAACTTATTTTCACTGACGACAAGAAGATGACGAGGGCAAATAATCACCGTATACAGAATTTTAAACGCCATCGACGATCTGGATTACAGGAAGCTACTCACAATTAACAAAAATCAAACGCGTTCAAATGGATGGAAATTAAAGGCTAACAGATTCTCCACAAACACTAGTGAAAATTCCTTTTCATATCGGATAGTCAAGGCATGGAATCGACTGCCAAGCGTCGCTATGTTTAAAAAATGGTTTTAGACAAAATTATACGTAGAACATTGCGGTATAGTTTTTGGGACGTACGTATGTTTGGAAATAGGTAAACAAGCATCTAAATCTCCTCAAGTGGCCCGGAAGGTCTTTGAAATTTCCCTACATCTTTGTAAGTCCTTGTAACACACTCTTTTATCTCTTTTCTTTCGTCATCTTTTTTCGCTCTCCTTGCTATCTCTTTTTTCGCGCTCTCTCTCCTTTTTATCTTTTTTCGCGCTCTCTCTCTTTTCACTTTTTATCTCTCCTTCTCTCCCTTCCTTTCTATTTATTGCATCTCTCTCACTTTCCTCTTTTTTCCCTATCGTTGATCTCTATTTTCTCTTTCTTCTATACTGTCTCTTTACTCTATCTACTCTCTCTCTACCTTACTATATATATTCTCCACTGCACTAATATATAAACTCTGTCTCTTCTCTCTCTCTCTCTCTCTCTACTTACTCGAATCTGTACATGCGGCCGAGGGCGTTGAATTCGAAGATGTTGCCAGGGGTTACATCCCTCTTCCGCCGTCCACTGTCGGCTGCCAGAATTGTCGGCTTAAACACGTTAAATTCCGGAACTGAAAAGAAATTTATTGGTTGAAGGCGATGTCGATCAAACGGAAAATCCCGCTTCCCCGTGTTGAGCGAAAGTAAGCTACATCGGATTCGGTTACTCGCCGAATCCAATCCCGATTCGTTTGTAGCAGCTTCTAAATACTGTAGCATTCTTTGCATTACTCACACACGCGTGCGTATGTATGTCTTGCCACTTTCATGTTAAAAGAGTTCCTGGGTTGGATCCCATCTCTCCAGGGCTTAGTTTTCCTTCGGTGCGTTTAGTTGCACATACACTACTGATATACGCACAGGAATGTGTGTCCGCATGTAAATTTAAATCTTCCCGTGGGAACTACCGTGTACACCCGTGTGCGCCGCCAAAACACCCACAAAGAAAAGCCAAACATCTTGGCTCACGACCGTGAAAGATAATGACTTTTGGCGGGAACAAAGAAGTTGATTTTCCGGGAATCGATTCAAGGTGTTTCACCCCTTAGGGGGAGCAGCCCCCCCCTACCATGAGGGCGTTTAACTCCAATTCTAAGCTAAGAAAGCTCCCTCCTTCGTCCTCTCAATAATTACCCGGCTAAAGTGCGCCCAGTCTTTCCCGGAGGAAGTCCACATCCTTCGAGCAATGCAGGAAAAAAATGGAGGGATTGCTCGTTTCCCAGGATGGGGAGTCATAAAGGGGGAATAAAATTAGGGGATTTAATAAATGAGAGAGACAACCAAATTGCGGTAGAGAAAAGAAAGGAATTTTGAAATGATCAATTCTTCTTCGCTTCAAAAAATCTTTTATTTCCCAAAGCAAAGAAAAGAAAGAAGAATATTAAACGAAAAGTAAAATACAAACAGACCAATTTTGGCCAAAACACTCGAAGCAAGGACTATGGACAAGAACTATTGAAGCAAGGACTTTTGAAAAGAAATTGTCAAGGAAGGACTTTTGACAAAAGCTATTGAACAAGTACTTTGACAAGAGCGATTGAACACGGATCTTTGACAAGATCTATTAAACAAGGACTTTTGACAAGAGCTATTGAAGAATGAACTTTTATGAAGAACTATTGAAACAAGGACCTATGACAAGAAACATTGAAGCAAGGACCTTTTACAAGAACTCTTAAGGCAATGACTTCTGAAAAAAGCTATTGTAGCAAAATCTATCGAATCAAGGACTTTTTACAAGAACTATTGAAGCAAGCACTTTTGACCAGAACTATTGAAACAAAGACTACCAACGCCATAATATTTGAGGCAACAAAACCCCTGTGCATTATTTTTATAAAGGAGGAAGGACTGACAAGGGAATGAGGGAATTATATCTTAGCGAAAATGATTTTGTGTACTTGAAATGCGGAGAGACGAGGTAAGCTGCTGGCGACGGACAGAAGAAAAACGCCTCGACGACGAGAGAATGCGAATGAGAACTATTCCCCCGCCCTCATAAACAACTTGGGAGTTCGCAGCTACAAATCTCCACGAGCAAGCTTGTATAGAAGAGTGGATACTCGAACCTGCAAACTTAGAAAGTTAGAAGGAATCGTGGTGTGAGGACATCCATGAAGAGGCATATACAAGGAAATATAAGGAGGACAGTGGAAGGTAAATTCTACTTATCGTTCTTTCATGACTGAATTGGAGGGGGACTAATCAACTGGAACTGAAACGATGGAAGGAGGTGGAAGAGTTGAATGGCCGATTGGTTCCAGTCCCAGAGTCCTGTTCATGACCAACCAGTGGGTCACGGTTGGAATCCTCCTGGTGGATTTTAAAACACACCAGGTATCCCAATGTTCAGAGGAACCAGCATTTGTCCATTTTATTGCAGGATTAATTATGATGTGTGTGTTTGTGTGTGTATGCGAAGAAGAGGTTTTGAAATTACGGGAAAGCGGGGGGGAGGGGGAGTGGCGAGATTGCGAAATGTGAGTGGCGGCAAACAAAGGTTTTGTCACACTCGGTCAAGGAGGCCTTTAGTTTACTTCAGGTTCGAACCCACATATAAGAAGTTCGGATCCGTACCTCCGAGTCCCTGTGGACTTCCTGAAGGACGCTTGGAAATTCCCCTCACTCGTCCCTCTTCAGTTTTTTCGAGATATGGTCAGAGCCCTGCTCGTTCTTTGTCTTTTTCAGGACTTCTGCCATTCCTTTTATTTCCCGCTTCTACCCGTTCTTCCAACGCTAATGAATACAAGGATTCAAAGGTACAAACTAGTGCTCATTCTTTTATTTTCCTCTTCCAAAATACCAGCTACTACTGTCCATTTTTTTCAAATTTCCTTTTACTCCTCTTGTTCCTTCCAAACAGACGAACAAATCGACACAAAATTTCGAACTCTTCGTGTCCATTGTTTTCATTTCCCTCGTTTTCCCATCGGTCTTCCCTCATTAACGAGTACCGTGGCTCAGATCGGCCAATAGGTACCGCGTTTAGCGAGGAATCCGAACTGGGGATCTCTTACCTTCACTTCCAAAGATCAACTCGACCTCCTCTTGTGTGAGAACTGGGTTCCCCTGCGAAAAAAAAAACATTTCAGTGGTTAAAAGGTTGGAATACCTGACACGTGATTGTTTCAACCCTAATCTCCCGAAGTACATTTCCTGCTTTCGCTCGCAGGAACCCAAACTTAACCTTTTACAAGTCTTGGGCTTTAATATTAAAAGGTTTCTAGTGTAGGTTCTTCAAAAGGAAGAGCCTAGAAAAAGAGATGTGCAAATTTTATACATTTCTTAGTATTGGGATATGCAGACTTGCCTTCGAGCTGGTAATGGTGGGCTTTTAATTTAAAGGGGTCTCAAAGGAAAGAAGAGACACCAATTTAATTCATATATATATATATATATATATATATATATATATATATATATATATATATATATATATATATATATATATATATATATATATATATATGAGCGAGTTATTTCTGAGTAATCTGATTTTCAAATTAAGGAAGAACTTTGGCCGAGTGAGCTAATGATTCTCATTCAATTAACGGTGCTTCTGGTATTCTACCCACCTAGTTCTATAAATTAAATTGATAACCAGCAAAGTAGTAGGAGAAATTGATAGTAGCAGATTAGGGCGTGGCATACATTGCACAAATATGATAAGTTTGGTTGATGAATTTATGTGGAAAATAATTATTACTAAAACACAAATGACACAAAACCGGAAAACTAGAGTTGATATTACATATTGCGTCATGATATCGGTTGAGTGTTGACTTTTAAAATTATGTGAGTTGGAGGGAGAAAGCGGAAGAATTTGTATTATAAACATTGGATTCAAGAATTCGAAGGGAGGTAGATTCTTTGGAATGGCCTAAAATTCCAAAGTTTTGGTAGGAAATGCTTATTTTACATGAGAGGGAATGATATCGGATGGAGGACTTCTGTTTATTGGTTATAACAGCGGTATGCCGCGGATTTATGCCCAAGTGGGAACAGACTCGCGCTTTCAAAGAGCGGACGGTGACTCCGATATCTGTTCCCTGTCCCCTAGTGGTACCTTGGGCAAGTAAATGAATACCATTTTAAATGAAGTTTGTGTTAATTATCTTTTTATGGGTTATGGAGTTTGCGGCGTGAGAGTTAAGGGGGCTAATGTCTAAGAAGAGGCAATTTCGATTTTCCGCTTTGGCTTTCGGCTCTCTTCTCGGTTATAATTGCGAGTGCCATTATGTTATCTCTGCTGAAATTCGAATTGATGTTTATTGTGGATTTTATTTTATTTTAAACAGTCCTAAGTCTTCGATTAACCAATTTGTCGAATACTTTGGCGAGGAAGTTTAGAAGTGATATGCGTCTAAAACTTCTTATTTGTGTTGATTTTTATCGTTTGGGGATGAATGTCATTTTCGTGATATTAAAGCCTTCTGGGAATATATACCGTGTATAAGCATGCATTAAAAAGATACGTAATACCATATATCACATGTTTTGGTATTTGACTGTAGTTTTAATTGGACATTCTTGCTGATCTCGTTGCTTTTTAGTCGCGGTTGACGTTACATCTCACTATGTCAGTCGGTCGGTCCCCGTTTTGCTATTTTTTTTTGTTTTGGTAATAACATTGTAACTATTCTGCCGATTCTGACGAAATTCAAAACCGTTGTTGTTTTACATTCTCTTTCGAATGATATAATGGCCAAGGTCCTCCCAAGGTTAGCCCTGGAATTATTTCTTTTTGGCAATAACATCATAACTATTCGACTGATTCCTAGGAAATTGAAGCCCTTATGTTGTTTTAGATTCTCTTTCGAATGATAGAATTGCCAAAGTCTTCCTAAGGTTAGCCGCAGAAGTATTTCGCAATAACTTTATAACTATTCCACCGATTCTAACTAAATTTGAAACCCTTATGTTGTTTTATATTTCCTTTGGAATGATATAATTGCAAAGGCCCTCCTAAGGTTAATCCCGGAATTATTGGAGTTTTGAAGGTCGTAAGGTCCTAAATCAGAAAAAGTGAGAGCACGCGACTTTTGGTCAGCAGACCTTGTTTTTGAATCACTACGTCTGACTTTTGATTTCTTTCTGGTAATAGTGGCACCTGGTCTTAAATACTCATTTTTACTTTTATCTACTCTCTGAGCTGGATTCATCAGATTAGTATTGAGTCTTAGTTAGGTATTTACCATTTCTTCCGTTATGTGGTCAAAAGGATTTCGTCAGTTTTCTTCTGGTTCAATGGAGAAGATATTACCACCAGTGGTTTCTTAATGTTGCTTCAATTTCTCCAACTTCGTGGATCAAGTCTCATTGTTGGTCTTGAAGCTTCATTTTGGATCTTGTTGGCGGTCCTCCTTGGATACTGATGGTCTGCCATGCCATTTTGGGGGATTTTATCCCCCTAGCTGTGCGATTAATTCATCCCATTTATTAGCTTGTTTATTTATCAATAACATTTCATTTTTTAGGCGATGTAGGAGGCCGCTGTGGTGGTCTGGTCCCGTTGTTTGTTTGTTTTTATTTGGTTCGCTTTTCTCATCATTTATTTGGTTCATTTCGGGTGGAATAGTGTTTTGTACGATATTAATGTGACACTTTCCTTGTTCACTCTTGCGATAACGTCCGTTAACTTATGAAGTTCTTCCTCAATTTTCATTGTTACTTCTTCCTCAACTGCCGATGTCCGATAGTTGTTTAATTGACTCCTCTATTGTTCCCAGTTCACGTGTTTGTACTATTTCCTGGCCCAAACTGGGATCTGTATTGGATTTTGGTTTGCATGTAGCATTATGCTAATGTGATTACTGCATGAGAGAATGACAGGCTATATATTGGTTGTATGGCATATTTATGGTACTCAGAACTACGAGTATATCGGGATTTGTTGCTGCTCTATTTGTTATGAACGTCAGAAAATCCGGACCAAGTTTTTTTAATTTGTCCCTTCCCATCATTAGTTCCACGCTTTTTCCGATCTGTTTTATCCCGATGGTGTAGCCCGATGCTTTGCAACGGGGGTTTAAGTCTCCTAAAAGAAATGTGGCCTGTCTAGAATTTGATATCTCCATTATGGACTAAGTTGGTAACCAATTTGTGCGAAGGGGCACCCTGAAACTATTAACAGTGGAGGGAAATTTATATCTGGTCTGAAAGTGATATAAGCTCGTCCACTTCTTTCAGTTCCTTGTATGAGATTCCGTTTTTCAATTTCGATAGCAGTATCATCGTACCGCTCTCCTGTAGGTGTTTTTTATGGATATTGTGATTGCATTTTTAAGTCTTCGATTCTCTGATCGACGCCGTGTTTTGATTTATTTTTTTATGTCTCGGTCCAGTTCCTGGAATATGTTTCCATAGTTATTTTTTTATATTTCCAACCTTTTGTGTTCAATGTGTATTAGTTTGAATTTTCTTGTTTAAATAATCCGTTTTGAGTTATTTTGGTTTTGAGGCGCTTATTTGTTTAGTTCGTACTCTTTTGGGCTATGATTACTAAATACCTTTTTTCTCTGTTTTTAATGTCATTGAGTAACTTCTCTATTGATGTTTCTCAATAGTGCGAGTCAATGTCCATTTAGATCAGGGGTTCTTAACCATTATTCAGTCATGAACCCCTTTAAGAAGCTGATAAAAGCTATGGACCCCTCCAAGGAAATTTTCACATGAAAGTCATAAAAACAACTTTGCATGCAATTAATATATGTACTTTATTTTATTGACATAATATAATTATGATTTCCTCATAAATGTAGGCCTATAGCATACAAAAGTATAGATAAAGTAAACAATCTTAACAAATAACTCACTCCTTTTCAATTTAAAAGTAAATTCTACTAATTCAAATAAAAGAAATACAGTCATCTTGTGCAAATTAAACAAAATTATTTTTATCCTGCTCAAATATACCACAAATACTACTTTCTCTCTTTTTAGCTAGTTTATTTTAGTAAGACGGTTGTTCTTATTGGTCTTGAATTAGAAGCTGAAACTGTGGAGTGTTTTTTGATAAGGTGACACGCATGTCATCTATGACGTCCAATTTGTTTCGACTTTTCGTTTTGATAGAAACAAGTGCTGAAAACCCTGATTCACAAAGATACGTAGTAGCAAAGCGAATCAAAGCACTCATAGCTCGCTCTACCAGACGAGGGTAGGCTTGTGTCAACGCACACCAGAATTCTCCAAGACTTTTGAAGTTGAATTCACTTCGTAAGATTTCCTTTGTCCTCAGGTCAATGAGGTCATCTTTGGCAAGGTCTTCATCACTGATACAGTAAATGTTGGCTAGATAAGGATTACGAACCCATGTTTCAACTTAAAACCTATCCACGAACCCCTTGAAACCCATCCATGGACCCCAGGTTAAGAATCCCTGATTTAGATTGACCTTTCTTGGTTGACTCTACAATGTCATCAATTTTGTATTTGGGACGTAGAAGGTGTGCATCGTTCATCCAGATATTGAATTTGAAGTCTCGTGTTTCAACTTCGCATCCTTCGTTCTCTTTTCTTGTGTCTCTTGTTCGTTTTTTTTTAGTTTCCTCTTCCAGATCTGATTATGCATCCGATGCTGATTGTTAAGTTGTTTTGGTTTACTTATCTTTTATTTTCTATCTCTGATTGTCTACCAGAGGTTTCGTGTTTTGTTTTTTTCCCGTTATATTTTGGTTTGTTTGGTCGGATCCTACTTCAGTATCAGAGTCAGTCATTTCGACTTCTTAATCTTAAGGGGAGGCCTTAATAAATCTAATCTAAGACAACAAAAGGAAGATTTATAACACAATGATACAATCGATCATCAATTACCCTCCGATCCCAATAGTGATATTATCAAAAACAAAGAAAGAAAGAGATATAAATATTGAAAAACAAAGCGTTATATATAGATACAGAGGGAACGAATGCGAGGCCAAGATGGGAGGTTTCTCTCGGAAGAAGAATTGAACTCATCAATGGTAGACATGGAGAGAAACGATATAAGAGTGGAGATAGACGATCGCAGAGTGAGAATCTACCAAATATAAAATTAATATCGCAAACCACCAAAATTGAAAGTTGGAGACAAACTTATTTTTTATTGTATTTTATCTAATTATAAAATAAATATAACGATAACATAAAGATATTTTAACTCCTCGAAAGTTGACTATATCACAAATACTTTGACTAAACACATACGAGATTACTAAACTTTATTCATGACAATTTTCCTTTTCGTAAAGATCTAAGAACCAGTGACTGCTATCTTACGCGAGAAGCCGAAAAAAACTGGTTTAAAATATAAAATAAAATAAATGACATTTACCAAGTGTATGTAGAAGATGGGAGACAAAATACAAGTTACCAAAACAGCAAGAAGTATCTCAAAAATGAAGAAATTTCAATGTAAACATAAAGACAAAACAAACTCGGAGCAAAAAACGAATATAGAAGCATAAAAAGCCCCCCCACACACCTTCCACAAGCAGGAGCCTCAAACCGCGTCCCCCACGATTCACCTTTACACTGGCTAGAATAGCCTCTGCAAGAAGATTCGAGGCCATTCGAGAGTAGAGCTGTTTCCCGCTAACCCTCCGGCGGGAAGAGCCTCGGACATAAATAGTGCTCGACTCCCATGAGGAGACACAGATTTGAGAAGTCTCGCCCGGACCCCAAGAAAATTCCCTTAGTTCCAAGTCAGGTGCTAACAATAAAGCAAAGTGGCAGCTGAACTATTTTTGTGTATTGGAATTAGCCCCAGCCAGTGAGGTAATTCCATTTAACGATCGCTACCGAGTGATTTTTCCGACTTGTCTCGTCAACTCCTGTCTAACGAAGCCATCCTCGTTCACCCCTCGTTTTCGGGTGGCCGAAATACTCTCCCCTGGACCGGACGTTACCGCCCCCCCCCCTTTTTTTTGAGAACGGTCATCACTTTAACATCCCGCTCAGAAGCTTAGAGCGGCCTCGCCTCACGTGCAGAAGACATCCGTAAGCCAACCCCACCCTCCCTTCAGTAACCCATTTGCGTTAATTCCCCCTCATTTGAATAGTCTCCTCCCGTAACACATTAATTTTAACTTCATAGTCTGATTAGTTCTCTGATGTAATTTTACCCATCAATTCTCTCATTATTTTTATGTAAATAAAATTATATTTTTGTACATGCCTCTTTAAGTAACCTTGAGCGTTGCCATTGCCCATATTATACCTGACCTCGTTGCACTCTTATCTCGCCCTCCGCCCGTTGAAACTCGTGGTGTTCCATCCCTTTGTCGGCTCGCCTTTGAGTTATTGGTCCCTTCCCCATAGATATAATATGGTATTGATGTAATATAATGTCATACCACGACAGTCACCTTTTCTCATTCCTTCCCCTCTTCTCTTCCCTATCTTCTCATTCATAAACTAAGCAATAATAAAAGTAAAAAATAGTAAAAAAATCACGTTCTAAAATATACATTATACACTCTGCCCTCTCCCCCCCTCCCTCGCTATTTTCCCCTCTTCCCCTACCCTACTATTTTCCCCCTCGCCTGCTCCCCCCCTCTCTCTTCTACTCCCTCTCGAATACTCTACCAATAAGAGAGAAGAGGGTGAGGGGTAGAAAAGATAGTTAGATAAAGAAGGATGGGTAGATATAAGTGGAAAGAGTGGGGAGATGGGGAAGGGGAAGGGGAGAGGGAGGGAGGGAGGGATAGGGATAGGGATGGAGGGATAGGGAGGGGGAAGGAGAGAGGTGGGAGATAGATGAGGGGAGAGAGAGAGAGGGGGAGAGAGTAGGTGGAGAGAGAGGGGAGAGATGGGTTGATAGAGAGATGGGGGAGGGAGGATGGAAAGGGAGGGGGGAGTAGGAGGGGGAGAAGTAGGTGGTTAAAGAATACACTGAAAATTCATACCAGTTTACTTGTTGTCCACTTAAAAAAATTAAAAATATAGGGTTATGGAATAATATATATATATATATATATATATATATATATATATATATATATATATATATATATATATATATATATATATATATATATATAAAAAAGGTGCGGTGGATAATTTTCTTCTACTTATAACTTCAATATAAAATCAAATAACACAGGATGTTCAGGCTAAATTTAACGTTTGCATAACAGAAAATCCTCTCTGCAAAATAAATGTATTTTAAAAATTCAAAAATATCGACTAGATTCTGGCTGTGATATAACAGTTTATTCAAAGTAGCCGCCCTCATCTTCCACCACGGCTTCAAGACTAATCCGAAACCTGGCGGATGCGTTCCTCTCTGTCCCTGGGAAGATTTTCGAACACCTCCTTAATCTTGGCCACCAGCTTGTTTTTCATGCTACAGGCAGAGCGAGTGGTCTCTTTCTCATCCGCGCTCCTCACATAATAATCCATGGGGTTAGAATCCTGGGAATTAGGAGGCTAGAAAGTGACTCTGGTTTAGTCGTAAAATTCTCCGACAACCACTTCTGAATCCTTCGGGAGATATAGCCTCCCAACAGCAATCCTTTCCAGTCAGGGTTTGACCGGTCTCTAGCAGCTCCACATAGCCGTCTGAATTTTGCCTAAGACCCTGCTAAAAGATGTGTGGCAGTATGAGGTCACACTGATTGGAGAGACACATAAAGACCATCACAGTAGGGGGAACTTGGTTTTCATGATACATGGAACGCTGCATGGATTGTAGGCAAGCCTCCTGTTGTTCTGGGTGTTATGCAACTGTTCTTGGGAATTCATTTCGTCAAAGAAGAACCAGGTCGTTCCCTGCATGTTCAGGAACTTCTTTAACTTCGTCAAGCTGTTCTCCTTGGCATTAACTGTCAGAATTGGCCTCTTGCGCCTCTCGTGCGAGTAGTAGCGAAGGTTCTCATTTAGGATCAGCTTAATGATGGTAACTACAACACCCATCTCTCTCACCAATGCCGGGATTCCCATGCTTGGGTCTTCCCTCACAATCTCTTGCAGTTGTTGGATGAATTCCGGCATTCAGACGCAGTCAGAACGCCTGTTGTGTCCATTTCTGCTAGCTATGGTTTCGTAGTCTCCGTTGCAGCTATCCATATTGCGTCTTATAGCCTTTACAGTGTTCACAGAGCATTGAACAGCAGTCATAAGGTCGGCATTTTGATACCCGGGGAAAATCATCATGATACAAGTAACTCTTTTTCCAATTTTAGATGGCTTCTATTCCTCCATGTCAGCTAGCCTTCTTTTTAACTAAAACCATGCTCTGTATTCTCTCCAACGCCGTTGACTATTTGCCGATATGTCAACCTTTTCCTGAATAAATGAGACATTGAAAATCATCAACTTTAACCAGAACACCCTGTATTTACCAAAGTAACATGTTAAGGACTTAAAAGATTGCTATACTGTTCATTTTATTCAATTAAACAGCCGTTGGCCTCAACCACGACCTCCAAGTAGCATCGGAACCTTCTGCTGGCCTTCTCGACGGCCTCCCTTTTTAACCGAGTGCAAACTGTGATGATTCTGAACATAAGCTCCACCTGGGTGGTGCACGGTGACGTAATTTTCTCTCTCTCTCTCAACCACGCCCCATACATAATTGTTCAGGTGGTTGTTGTAGTCTAGGCAATGGGGAGGCCAGATGTTTGGAGTGATGTGGTAAAAGAAATGGTCTGGCATCCAAGACAGGGTCCTCCTGTTTGTGTAAAATGGTGCAGAGTCCTTCACCATGCGGATTTAGTTTTGGGGATTAGTCTTTGATATTATAGCATGGATCTTCACTTGCAGCTTTCCCGGTGTCATGATTACGAATATGAACTCTTCCTGATTGAAGTCCAGCGGAGAGAGATCAAAATCACCTTTCTTATACTTATATACGGCGTCTGACACTTGTCAACATTAGTTTCATTAAGATACAAACTATGTTCTTCATTGCACATGTTACATTGTTGTTTTTACCAAATCCGTGAATTATACAATGTGAAATATAACTCCTTAAACTCTTTGCCATCCATAAACGATAGGACACAACAACAAAAAACACAATTTAAACTAACTAGAACAAGAGTCAAAGTGATATCTGAACATACACTTCAAGCTTTCAATTGATTGAACACGCGCGCTCCGATTCTCGTTACTTTTGCGCCGACTGCAATTAATTAAAAGCCTCCGTTCCGATGAATCGTGTCCCACAAATGAAACAAAGCGAAACTCGTGAAACTTATTTGAATGCAATATGTTTCTAAAGCCGTTATTTATGTTCTTTTTCCGTTATTTACCATGACTGGGCCCCCGGTTTTGCTTGGGTGAGGGAAATGATGACTAAAAGTTAGGGCTGTCGAATGCGAGCCCGTAAACCGTGATGTCATAAAAGCTCGCCACCGAGACTTTGCAATGAGTCTATGAGAAGCTGAAGAGATGTTTATTGTTTTTCCTCGGTTTGTTAGATTGAAACTTGTTCTTGAGTGATTTGGGGTTAGGAAACAGAATTTAACATATTCAAAAATCGAGGTGTATGTTTAGATATCAGGTTGACGGTTTTTCTGAATAATGATGGACTGAATTAGGGACTAAATGATGTGGCTGAATAAGGGGCTGAATAATGGGTTCAATGATGATGGAACTGAATAATGGGATGAATGATAGGGCTAAATAAGGGGCTGAATAATGGAGGTTAATAGGGGTTGAATGATAATGGGGATGAATGATGATGGGGTTGAATAAGGGGCTGGATGACGGGACTAAATAAGGTGCTGAATGATGAGTCTGAATAAGTGGCTGAATGATGATGGGGTTGAATAAGTGGCTGGATGACGGGGCTAAAAAAGGTGCTGAATGATGAGTCTGAATAAGTGGCTGAATGATGGGGCTGATTAAGGGGTTGAATGATGACATAATTACCTATCATGAAAAACAAAAGGTGATGACCGGCATGTTGCGTGAAAAGAAAAGAGAAAGTAAATAATATTCTACTCCACTACATTAATAACACTTGTGAAATGACAAAACTACATTTTCCACCTAATTCGAGCATACTGAATTCAAATCTGAAATCAGATTCTCTCTAAATGCTACAGACTTTTCTTAATATCAATAACTAATATTATACAATAATCATCATGTCTATCATCATGCCCTAAAGTAATTTTGAATCATCCTTTTGCTCGCTATTTATAGTAAAGCAGGTTTTTTGGCGCAAACATTTTATTGCATATGAGAAGAAACTTTAATTACACATTAGGATTACAAATACTGTAATCAAATAGATGCTAATTTATTAATGACCGTACATCAGGCTGGAGGACCTCTTCTTGATTTCAATCGGGCAAAAATTTGCGTTTGTAACTCTTTCTCTTGTAAGTCTTCTCTGGTTGATCTCTTCTAATCGTCCAGCACTAGTCCGCCATCATGTGCCTATCTCAGTGACCTTGGTAGCGCTCTTCCATCGTCATCAAATCCTGATGGAAGCGGTCCCCTTGTTCGTCGCTCACGGCTCCCAGATTCTCTGGAAATCGGTCGAGGTGACTATTTAGGAAATGCAACTTCACAGTCGTGTTGCATCCCAGATCATAAAATACTAAAAGCATATTAGTAACCATATCATCGTAGTTATGCGCTTTTTTGTTTCCCAAGAAGTTACGAACAACGGCAGAAAATGAGAGCCAGGCTGCCTTCTCTTTTTCATTCATGGTGTTCACGAATCTAGAATCACTCAGAAGTCTTCGGATTTGGGGACCATCAAATACTCCTGCTTCTAGTTTTTCGTATGACAAAGCAGGAAACGCCCATGCTATGTACTGAAATCAATCATTGTCAGTGCCTTATCAACCCCAGTTTAAGATAAAGTGGAGGAAAAACGATCTTCCCTCGACTTACGATTGGCTCATTAACAATGTTTGGCATTCCTCCTTCCAAAGTTTCACGAACTGGCTAATCTTTTGGAAACCAGTGTTTGTCACGAGCTCGACTGTCTCACATACAGATATAGAATGGAAACTTTGTATATTCCTTCTGCTGGCCAAGGAGGAAGTTGACCATCTTAAGGTCTACACATATGATCCAATTGTGTTCATGGTACTTAAGTAAATCCATGACTATTCTTATGACATCGTGAGTTTCTCGCAGATGGACAGAGTGACCGAGAGGAACTGCACCAAAGTCATTGCCATTATGCCAAAGGACACACTTAAGGCTACGCTGGGAGCTATCCAAAAACAGTCTCCACTCAGCAGGGCTATAGGTGCCAAGTCCCACCTCGGTAAACAGACCAGGAACATCGTGGCAGTATACAAATTGTTTGTCCTCAGAGAAATACTTAACAAATGTACTCTCCCTTGTTCGGCAATATGATACCCATACCAACCTGTCAAGCATATGTCTTTCACTCAACCTTGAGGCTAAATGTTCTGCAGCTTTCTTGGTATCAAGTCATACAAATCCTTTTGATTGAAACAGTGAGGAGCTAATGACTGTTTAGTATCTGATGATGAATCTGCAGACTCTGAATCCATTCTGCGAACGTCCATAACTGGTACATCATTTATATTCTCGGAGGAAGCATATCCAATGAAAATCGGAACTGGTAAACACTCAAAATGAGGTACTGGCCGGATCGCCGAGGGAATGTTAGGGTAGTCGATATTGTGCCGATTTTCTTGCCACTCCCGAAGATGTTCCACACAACTATGGCAAACAGCATGTGGGGCCCACTTCTTATCTTGATCCCCAAGAGGAACATCAAAATATGCCTCATAAGTGCGGATCACAAAGTTTGATATATTGCGCCTTTGACGAACTAGCATGTAACAGCCACATATGCAGCAGAAGGTGTCTGGATCATTAACGCAATTTCCTCTTGACGAAGGCATTACTCTAACATGAGACCTGAAAAAAGAAAAAATAATGTCAATATTTCGTACAATAACACTTATTCCTATCTTACTATTATGTACTGTGAAGTATTTGCTTTTTACAAGCACCCGCTCTGTCCGTCCGGAGGGCAGTTTTCGTAGAAACGAGAAAATAGAAATTACAGAATAACTATAGCATGTAGGTAAAAATGGATTATACATTTGAAATCAGCGTGAAAAAAACGAATTAGAATTGGTAGATAAATCTAAGTTACCAGAAAATGTGATTAAAATTGTTCCCCTGTGTAATCTATGGAAATATCTTAGTCTCGATCCCCCCACCACCCCAAGAAACCAGTAAATATTGCTGACACATGACAACTTAGGAATGCTAATTAGTACTCTAAATTTAACATTACTTGAATATTTCTTTCCTTCCATCATTGCTTCGTTTTATATTAGTTCTATCGTCACTCCAGGGGTCAAACGAAGCATTTAGACCAACCACCCTATACTGCAACACTGAAACTGCCCGATGAGTATAGATGCCGCCTGATCCTTAAATTGCAATAATTCTCTATACTGCAACGCAAAACCCCAAAGAAGCATAATCAGTGTTCCATGAACCAGAAACGGCGCGAAAAGATGCACTGAGATGAATGAGATGTACCATAATTTACTACTAAAAGTAGTGCGAGAGGGGCGAGAGAGAGTGTGTTTCGCCCAAAGGTGGATGTCAGACCGGAGAAGAAAGTAAAAAAAAGACCGACTGAAAAGAGTGAGGATGTCATAGACAGCCGGAGTAGTCAATTTAAATGTTTGTAAACACAGGTGATCCAGATGCTTTCCAAAGAGGGTGAAATATGCCCCACTGCAATGCCCTGACTACCATCGAATAGTGAGGAATTATGGCGACCCATGCCCTTGTGGGCAATCGCCAGACGGACATTTTAAAAAGATCGAACTAAAAGTACGAAAATAATCATAATAACGACGATGTGGCGCCGATGAGGTGTGAAGTCATGTTCATTATACACTATTCTTGGGGATCAAGGAAGCATTCGACGTCGTCCACGAATAAACATAGTGATTTGTTTGGGATAGGAGAAGAATATAAAGAAATGTGTGCAGATGAAGGATGAACAAGGATGAGTGGAACAGTTCTCTCCCATAATAAAGTAATTCTTTAAGGGAGACCTACATGCAGTGTAGGCCAGCCGCGTGAAGCCTTCCCGAATTGAGCGACTTGTGTACAAATGATTTGGAAGATATTCCTTTCTCTCTCCACACACACCCAATTACACGCCCATACACACTCAGACATTGGAAGATATTCCTTTCTCTCTCCCCACCCACGTGTACACATTTTGACACACCATGGCTGAAAATCGTACAAAACTTGCAACGATTCAATTACACGCCCTTACACACTCAGACAGAGGAAGGAAGTGGAAAATCGTAGGAAAATTCAAAGGGAATCAATTATACGAATATACACACATACATGTAGCGTTTTGCACGACCACTTGTGTTCAGGTGTCCTTGGCACTCCGATCCCAAGCGCCAATGCCATTGTGGTGAAGTAATGCCGTGTTATTACACCATTCGGCATGGTTGAATGGCCGGCTATGCTGCCATCGGGCTCGTTCATGTCCACCCATGTTATTCCTATCCCTTCGTTCTCTCCTTTTTCGACACCTCACTCTTTCCTGGAATAAGATTTTCAACATACTTCGAAATAAATAAATAAATACAGAAATATATATAAAAACAAATAAATGAATGAATAAATAAATACATAAACTAATTAATTAACTAATATATGTATAAAGAATAAAGACAAATGAATATAACATACATACTGTGGCTCGTGGTTAATGCACTACTCTTCGTAGTAAATTGCATTGTATCTTACACATCCATACATGCAAAAATGAATAAATAAATAAATAAGCTTAATAGGTAGAGTAAAATAATTTAAACTTTTTCCTTTTCCCACTTTCACAACAGAACAGATGCAGTCTCTTTGCCGACCCTGCACCTGCCTAAGGGGTGTATATTAGGGTGATGACTTTTTGACTTTTTTATCCAAAATTATTTCCTGTAGCACGAATGAATGAACTTTTGCCTATTAATGACAAATTTACTTTTATTCCATTGAAATATTGAAAAAGGTCACGCACAAACCACTTTGAAATGCAATAATTTATGTACCATAGAATTGTATAGAATTTTCCAGAAAATCATCACGTCATGGCTCGGGCGATTTCTGTAGAGTTCCAGAATTGTCTTCAGCCATTTCGCGTGCGGGATATAAGCGAGATGTTTAAAGCGGGTAGTTACTAGTTCAGTTTTAATGGCGTTGATATTATTATTGCCTCATTATAATTGTTGTGTATTCTCTAGCGTTTATTGTAAAGAGATCCTGGTATTATTTGGTAAGCTACATTTAACTCTCTCACTAATTATATAATATAATAGCATATAATATTTTATTAGTGTCTGCCTTCTCTCTTATTTTTTTATAATTGTAATTTGCTTGTTTTTTAATAAAATATATAAAAGCTCAATAACAGTTTCTTTAATTTGTTACCTATTTAATATTTAGGTTTATTTTCTATTTCAGTTGCTGAGTACAAAACATGTTCAAGAAGAGCTTTTTTAACACGGAGAAGAACAAGAAAACCTGGACAAATAACTTAGTCCAGTTTCAAGCACCACCAAGAAGAGGCAACGTTGCAGTTTATGAAGCACCCTTAAGTGAAGGGAGTCGCATGCCCCTGAAAATCCACATCGTTGGACGCTTCAAATTTATTGAATCCACCGCCAAAGAACGGAGGGAGAGGATCGGCCTAATTGTTGTGGAGCTAAAAGCCCTATAGAGCAAAACATTGAACTTCCCGCATGTATCTGATCAAGCCATTTGGACAAAACTAGAAAACTTTCTGAAAGACTATGAGTGCTGCAGAAAGAAACAAAACTTTAATTCTTTGAATGAACTGTTTGACGTGAACAATGTGAAAGGCAACTGGTTAAGCAAAGAAGATGAGAACCTCTATAAACAGCAAATTTTGACCAAAGGCCACGTTGGTTATTCCACTGATAAACCTGCTAGTGCCAAGACCATCCACCCATCCAAGCAAAAGAAGGCAATGGAAGCGACTGTGTCCCAACTTTTCAGCTCAGCATCACCTGATTGTTCAGAAACTAGCACGGACTCATACAATAACAGCGAAGACAGTTCTGGGGAGGATGAGAATGCAGCATCAACAAGGAAAAGGAAGCATAACCCAGAAGGCTTAGCAAGCCTCCTTGCTACAAACTCAAAGCTGTCGTCCCATAGAGAAGCAAAGGTATGTCGCCAGCTTTCTGGTGAGAGCATTGAAATCCCAACCCCATGTCAGTCAGCAATTTACAAAGCTATCTACACGAGAGCTGCTCAGGTGAAGAAGCACTTGCTGAGCACGCTTCATCTGGTAAAGTAGAGCTTCACTTTGACGGACAACGCATTGAGGACTTTGAATATCAGGTCGTGGTCCTCAAGAATGAAGCGAAAGAAATAAAGTTGGCTGCACTCAAATTGAAGGATGGGAAGCTGTAACAATTGCAAAAGGGCTCCAGGGTGTGTTAGAGGAGTTCAACCTGTGGAGATCAATTGTGATGCTTGTCGCCGACACAACAAGCGTGAATACTGGCAAAAAAACAGGCGTTGTTTTTAGACTGCAGCAAATGTTCGAAGATAAAGGTCACCCCAAACCCAAGTTCATCAGTTGCCAGCACCATGTCCTGGATCGGATTCTTCGCGTTGTCATGGACGATAAGCTCCATGGGTTGACTAAATCACCAAATATAGAGTACTTCTTTGTGCAGGATTTGATGAGCAATTATCATAAATTGAAAGCAGCCTTCAGCAACGGTAAAACTGAGATTAAGGAAACAGGCGGCTGGAGAGACGACATGAAGTTTCTCTATCACCTCATGCGTATCTTCTGTCACTTCACTGAGATGAATGAAATCTTCTTTTTAAAATTTCAAAAGATCCCAAACATCAGCAATGCACGTTGGAACTCTCGTGCCATTTTAGCCCTTTTTGCATTCATTCTGATGCCTGACACCCGGAGCAGGCTGCGTAAAATCTGTTCATTCATTTCTTACTCATGGGCTGACCATTGGTTCAGCACCCACTTGTTCCGCGCTGAAGATTTTTATGAACTATCTGCAGCTCTGAGTTAATACCGAACAGGTCTCAAATGCTTGAAAACCCACTGGAAAACAGATGAATCTCCAATCAATATTGCCCGAAGCAACCAGTGCTGTGAGCGTGCAGTCAAAGTTATGCAAGACTTGCACGGGTCCTGCCACAACAAGGACGACCTATCACTGAGATTCATCCTGTCCAATGACATTATTGTAACTAATTTACTTCCTTGTGTGTTTGATGAGCCTATATAATGTTATATATATATATATATATATATATATATATATATATATATATATATATATATATATATATATATATATGTGACTCATAAGCTTGTGTTCAATCTTGTATATGCTGCCAGTGACTTCAAAAACTGGACAAAAAAGCTGACAAATAAAATTTTTAAAATCATTTTGTGCGTGAGGGTTTTTTATCAAATCACCTTAAAAGTATGATTTTTATATAATCTTTAATTAAAGCTCATCAAATTATTACACAGGGATATGATGTTGTAAAAAATTCATCACCCTAGTGTATATATATATATATATATATATATATATATATATATATATATATATATATATATATATATATATATATATATATATAGAATGCAATGTCCCGCAGGAAAAATGAAAAAAAGGGCTTCCAAGTACTTTAGAACTTTATTCAGTTCATTCTCAAGGATAACTACAAGAGAAAATATTAAAATAAGCTAGTAAAAGATATAAAACCGCCTCTAAGGTAAAACCAAAAGTTTTTTTAACATTAAAAGAGATAGCAGGAACTGTATTATAGAACGTCTTTTTTTGCAGAGGAAAGTCAGTCTAGAAGAAAGGGATAAGGCTAACATAATTTATGGCCAATTTCGAAGATATTGCAGAATTCAGAATCCATATATTCAGGACTAACAACTCGTAAAGCCCGTAAAAACGGAACGCTTGACTTTGGGACTATGCGAAGAGCAAAAATGAATATAAGAGTTTGAATTAGTAGATTTGCGATAGATGGAGTATTTAAAACCTTTATGAGTTCTATGAATAAGAAGATCGAAAAAGGGAAGGATTCTATTATTTTCAACCTCATGGGTAAATTTAATGGAAGGGAGAAGTGAATTATGTTTAGTAAGAAAGCTATTAACATCTTTAGAATTAGGCCACAGGCAAATGACATCATCAATATACCTGTACCAAACAATAGGGAAGTCAAGGATAGTAGGGAGGAGTCTTGTTACAAAGAACTCCATATATAAGTTTGGCTAATCCAATCATTTGACGAAAATATTTGCCATCGAACGAAAACTTACAATTGTGGATACAAAGTGAAATGAGTTTTATAAAAAATAGTAGCAGTTACGGGAAGAACAATATTTTGCAATTTATCATTTCATTAAGAAAATTCAAAAGATCTTCAACTGGAACCTTGGTAAATAATGAGCAGACATGGAAACTAACAAGGGTAAAATTATTCGAATACTGAATGGCATTGAGTTTAGAAATAAGGTCGTAGCTATTGGTAATACGTGAATGAGAAATGGTCCCAACTAAAGGTGTAAGAAAAGAAGTAAGCCATTTAGACAGAGCATAAAAAAACAGAACCAACAAACTTATAATAGGTCGTAAAGGGAAGTTTGGATTGTGCGTTTTTACAAGCCCATACAAATAAGGAAGGGTGGCGTTACTCGACTTGAATTTTGAAACTAATTCTGGGAAGTTTTTAAGTAATAGCCGTAGATTTTTATGGAGATCACTATTAACTTGTAGAGTGTGATCTTTCAATACTGGGAGGTAAGTAGCTTGATCCCTTAATGAATCGTTCATTTTAGTAATATATGAATTTTTATCTATAATTACAACAGTTCCAGACATATCGGCCGTAGTAATATGGAGGGACGACGAATTTTTACGAAGAGTCGATAAAGCACGACTCTTCGTTCCGATGTTTTCTCCATGTTTTTACGGGCTTTACGAGTTGTTAGTCCTGAATATATGGATTCTGAATTTTCCAATATCTTTGAAAATGGCTATAAATTATGTTACCCTTATCCCTTTCTTCTAGACTGACTTTCCTCTGCAAAAAAGACGTTCTATAATACAGCTCCTGCTATCCCTTTTAATATTAAAAACATTTTGATTTTACCCTTCTCTGTTTGTTTCATTGACCTTACCCGTCTTTTAAAAAATTTTAACATTTCAGTTGCTTTCAAATACGAGTCAACTATAAAAAACATTCTAGTTCACAATAATTGTAATAATATTGGAGGAGTCTATTCAGTCAAATGTTCTGTTTGTGCAAGTAAATATTTTTGACGGACAGGAAAGCAATTAATTATCTGTCCATATTAATCAGCATAAATACAATGTTAGGAGAGCTGTAAATAATAGTGCGTTTTTATGCATATGTCCGAAAATAACCACTTAATTAATTGGAATTCAGCATAATTTATTTTTCGCTCAAATGACTCAATTAAAAGAAACCTTGTTGAGTGTTCATGTATAAGCCAATTTAATAACTTCAACATTTTCCCTGGCCTTTTTAAAATTGATGCTTTTATGAAAAAACTCATTCTTAAAGAAATTAGTTTGGACTTATGTTCCTAATTTTCTTTTTGGCACTTTTTATTTTTATGGGCACCCGATTTGTCAATTTAATTATTGCATTGATTTTGTATTAATATTATTTTATTTCTCTTCCTCTCTCCTACGTATTTGCTTACTTCTCATGTCTCTCCTAATCTCCCTCTTTAGACTATCGCTTTATCCGTTAATCGTTTTAACCCTTTTGGCTCTGTTCTTGATTCTTTCTGCCTCACAGTTTGATCTTGCTACCTGTTATAGTTACTCGTCCCTCTCCTACTTTCTCATTGGTGATTTTTTGTCTTAGAGGCGGTCCTTTATCTTTTACTAGCTTTTATATACCCTTATTATATTATTTTTTCTTGTAGTTATCCTTGAGAATGAACTGAATAAAGTTCGAAAGTACTTGGAAGCACTTTTTTCATTTGTCCTGCGGGACATTGCATTCATTGCGAACCTCACGTGTCACTTCGTGATTTATTCATTTCATATATATATATATATATATATATATATATATATATATATATATATCCACTCACCCCCTAATGTGTACAAAGGTCCCGAATGGTTCTCTGCTGGTGGCCTCTAACTTGATAACGATTGTTATTCCAATCGTTATGCGAAATTCAATCTCTTGTTGACTTAAAGGTACGGACGACGTAACTAACCTAATAACCCGTCAGATGCAGCCAAATAGACTTGATTCTGGACTCCAATAGACAACTAATCACGCCCCATGTGGCTTAACGTCATTCTGATACTGATCGGTTTTAAGACTTAGCTATGTTGTAGACTCTTCCATTCCTCTGCCTCATTTCTCCTTTCTGTTTTCTTGCAAGTTATGAAGCAGGAGGGAAGTAAGACGAAAATTTATTGTAATTATTAATAATTGCGGGAAAAAGGTAAGTTACTTTTTGATTGGCGGATAGGGAAAGATTCTCTTCACCCTGTATTGTATATAAGGATGGCTCAAAGATCCTTCCTCACTACTCTTCTCTTCTGGTTTGTTTTCCCCTTTTTAGCACTACTTTCGGGTAGAGAAGAAAGGAGAATTAGATTTATTGATTTAATAAAATCGAAAAATAACGAGGACATTTATGCCAGGCAGTTTTCAATAAAATTTTTTACTATGAATGCGATTGCGTATGGAAATAAAAAGTTTTCCTTGTTGAAAAATTACATTGGAATATATACTCCAAGGTATATAAGGTGCGCGAGGTATACGTGAACACAACTTTAGTCGGCCATATTTGTCTCATGAGTTACTATCTTTCACAGACTAAACATGGCAGCTTCTAATATGAGGCAGGAAGTGAAAATGTACGTCGTCTTCGCCACATTAACTACCAACCACAGTGATTCGGAGACTAGGACCTTTCTTGAACGTATCCATGCCCTTAGTGTTCGAGATCAGAAAATAGCCCCTGCGTCTGGGGCGGACGTGTCAGAACGACCGAGTTTGTCCAGTGGAACTGAGGAAATCATCAACGAAGACGTCCCCAAGTCGGAGGTCCCATACCAATTAGCACTAGGATGTGGCGTTCACTATCATGCATACGATGCAAGAAGATATCCAGCACGAGTCCTACGTGATGAGAATAAAGCAGTTTGTGTCCAATAAGACCTAGGGGATCCATGTATTTCGTTCGAAGCGTTTATTGAACAAGCTCCTGGTTCTTCTTGTACTTCTCAGATGAGAACTTAAACCACCATCAAGAGATAAACAGTATAAATGGCAGATGGCCCTGCGTGAGCCCCACTAAATTTTCTACGGTTATGTACGCCATATTCCAGTCATTTGAGATGGTCCTAGTCATCTTGAGTAATGAGGGCCGTATCATACCCCTCTACGTCTATCCGCAGAGCTTTAGAGCCAATGCCACCACCTACACCGTGACGCTGAACACGGCTATCAAACGCTGGAAGGAACAGGGGTTCCGTGAATGTCGTACGTCTTCCAGAATTTCTCTGCTCGGTCTCAAGGCCTAAGTGAATCTGGACTGGCTGGCCGACACTTATCATCGATCATGTGTTCTCTAACAGGCGGCTTCTAGCTCTTCTGATTTGAACCCCCGTGAGTGGACGGCGCACCCTTGCTGGTCGTTTTATAATTATATTAGTTTTTATATTGATATTTTGTTTTCTTAAAATACCTGGCACACTCTGTATGCATGCATTGCACGCACATATATACATACATGATTGCCCCATCACGATACGATAAAGAGAAAGAAAACATATTTCCCCCAATGAAAGCGGATATAGATCTATTCATGCACACGTTTACGCCACATAAACACACATGTTCGTATGAATTTATGTATGCTAAGTAAACGACATGAGTGATGTGAATTAGGCCATGTCGGTGAGGCACTCGAGTAACGTGACTGGAGAATCACCCGGGCTACCGATGCGAGACCATTTAATTCCAGGTAATTCATTACCATCCTACTTTATCATGATATTGTAACCACTGATCCACTTCTGATTTAAAGCATTAAAAAAAAATCGTCGTCGAAGCGTCGATAGAGATCCTTTTAAGTATCATGCCTTCCCCAGTAGCTGCCATGATGTGATCTTTGAAGAGACATACACGTAAGACTCATGCCTTTGCCAGTAGCTGCCATGATGTGATCTCTGAAGAGCGATACAGTTAAGATTCAGACCTTTTGCCAGCAGTTGCTATGATCTGATCCTTTAAGAGACAGAATTATCCTTACAAAAGCGATGGAATTTCTCCCCTCCCCCTGTTTTGTACGTGTTTGTGGATGCTCTTTCAAGTATATGAGCTGATGGAGAATCCTGTTGTGCTACATCATATAATTCCCCACCCCCATTTTCCATTCAACATAAAGATTAACTGGGCATGGAAATTGGGAGGCAAGGGTCTTCCCCCTTCCTCGATAAAGTCGAAAGCAGCTGTAGGTATACTGTTTTCCTGCGAGGAGGAAGAGGCCGAAGTGTTTATAGTTATATTCTTTCTACGAGGGAGACGGGGGCGAATTCATCATTAGAAGATAAATACATAGTGGTAAATCCTGATGGCGTTGTTTCGTGTTCATAATTGAGCTTGACTTGAATTCTGTTTCTTTGTCATCATAATTGGAGAAATAAGGCCCCCGATTGCGGCAGGGTCACGGAGAACGGCCCCCGAGAATTGCAAGACTCTATACAGAATTCAAGTAAGAACCCTGAGAATCGCGAGGACCTTCTAGAATTAAGAATAAAGACTCGGATAACTCGAAATGCGACGCCAGAACATTTCACTAACCTCTACATAGAATTTCAACCAATAAATAAATAAATGAGCAAAGAGCGGTTTCGCCACTCCTCCTTCTTGCGCTTCGCAGGCAGACCTATCCAATTCTTACAACGGGCTTTTGGTCTCAAAAAAAGGGAAAAGGTTTCCAGTACATGTCTTCTAATAGATAATTTAATCGTGGTCTATGGTTTTTTCTTCAGATCCAATGAGTATTTTCTATGCCTAAAAGCCAGAAAATGATTTTTATTCGTACAGGCTTCAGGATTTTTTTCTTCTTTCTCCATTTTCTTTTCTTCTTGTTTTAATCGTTTTACAGCATTTTCTACTCTTTCTCTTTCTTTTTTTCGTTCGTAATTTAAGCCATTATTTTTTTTCTTGTTTTTGTTTAATCCCTAATTTCATTATATCATGAAATTCCTTCGATTAAAAAGTTTCCAATATTATTTGTGCGTCTTTTCTTTTTTCTTAGTTTACAAAGTCAAATCTTTGTTGTTTTTTTTATCCTCTACAATCTCATTAACAATATCGTTTGGCATATTTTCATATGTTTTAATTACATCATTATTACATAAAACATCCTTTTTCAATTCATTTTCTTCAAATTTAGTAACAATATCGTTTTGTAAACTATCAACCCTTTTAATGACTCTTCATTTGTTATGCTAATTCATAAAATATGCTACACGCTTAGAGCGAGCGACATATTCTTTATTTATTTTTTTTAATGACATTTTACTTAAATTAATGAACTCTTCGTCAAATCTTAGGCGAATGCCAAAGCAATTTCCGTGTAGTATTTCTTTAGAAGGATAGTTTTTTTCCTTTAAATATTTATCGAACCTTATCGAATAGTTTTGGGTTTTTTTTTGTAAACGATTGAATTCATTAAAGAAAATAAAAACATAAACTGATTTTGTTTGTTAAAAATGCAGTCGAGGGACAGGATGAAATCTTTTGCTGTTTTTATATTTCTTAAAAATATTTGCCTTAATTTCAACAATTTATGGAAATCTTTCGGAGCCTTTTTTCTTTTATAATCCCCTTTCTTCTAAAAAAAAAAAAAATTTCCAACGTCATCACATAATGATTTTTAGTTTCAAAAAGTTTCATTATGTAAAAATATTGAAAAACACAATTACAATTAATGGTACTTAAATTAGTAGGTAAGAAAATATATTTTAGAAAGAACTTCAATAAAATATTTGAATATATGAAAAAGACAAAAACAGCCACGCCTTAATTTTTTAAAAAATTGTCAAATTTTTAACTTCACAATTTGTAATTCTTTGTTTTAGAAAATTCCAAACCATTCGGTAATCATATTTATTTCTTCTAAACTTCACCATTTATATATATATATATATATTTTTTTTGTTTAAAAAAATCCAAATTAAAATATAATCGTATGGATATAATAGTCTCAAAACTTCTGTCCGATTATATCCATATCCAGAAATTTGTAACACCTCAAACTAAAAATTCAAACTATTAAGAAAATTGACTTGCTGAATTATAGTTCATTTTTATTTATTACTCCTTATTTCACTGTTATATTCATATTCATATGCAAATAAAAACTTTACAACTTTGTATTTATCTAATTTCATAAAAGTTCCGAGATATCCGAAAACTTTTGGCCGCGGCTGTATATGCATCATGTGCGATCGCAATTCAAACTATCAACCACACTCGAGCTGCGACCCAATTCCTCGCCGTAAACGAAGTCAACTCACATCGGTTATGATAAGTTGTTAAATGGTAATCTGATTGGGTTTCCTTTGAACTGACTACTATATGTTATTGAAACCGGTTGTTTCATAGATCCTGCCTCTAGGATCTGTCGTATCAGTGCACTTGACCATGATAAAATACTACGTTAGTAAATTCCTAATCTTTAAACTCTTGATTGATAGCCACTACAAGCTAAAGCTGGCGAGCGATGAAAGAGGGTGGCAAGAGCGCAGATGCGACTCACGAATCGCAGGAGATCCTGAGGATTAAATGGCACTGAGTCCCATAAACACACATTCGTTCCAAACTCACAATCACTCAAGCCCACCTATCAGGACTAACCAGAAAGAATTTAAATGAAACCAACTTAAAAACTAGTCTCAATTTAACAAAATCGTGTTATTTTCACTCTACAAAAGGTGAAACTCTGAAGATAAAAAGACCTCTCAATATATAGAGAGAAGAAAGACAGTAGAAGAAAAGACGAAGGGTGAAAATTAAATCACAGGAAAAACCATGGTTGTCTTAACATAGCCTCAGCCCCTGGCGTCGGGTCAGTGTAAAGCCATGAACAAGCATGATACTGATCCATTGGACACACCGATTGGAGAAGCTTAAAGGACATAAGATCAGCGGAGGGGGAAAAGGTCAGGGAATAACCTAACCTAACCCTTTATCAACTAAAGCAAAAGACGGGATTTAATTATACCAGATAAGGAAAGAGACAACATTCAAAACCAACATAGTGTGGGAGAGGATGATAATAGACAGGAGAAGAAAAACTAAACAGGAATGAATAAAATTATCTGCCTTGGCAGAATATATTCACTTCCCCTCTGTCGGAGTCTATTAAAAATGAACACCAACGAACTCAGGGGTTTAGATCAGTAGTGTATGGGAGGAAGGTCTATTGAATAATAGACCTTCTTAGGTGTTGTCAAAATTAAGTAAGACCATAGAAGCTAAAATGCAACTGCCATATTCCTTACCGATTTGCCATAGTGTGTTATGGAAGTTACCGACATAAATAGATTGTTCGCAGGCCATTCAAGCAAGACTCCAATTGACTGTAATTATCCCGCTATCCCAATTAAAACTGGGGGGGGGGGCGGTGAGCCCTCCCAAACAAATGCCCCATGAGAAACTGGTTCTCTCCCTCAGGTTGTCTTTTGCACCTCTTTCATAGCTCCTACTCTATTTCCCACGCCGGGATAGCCCCAACAATGGGTGAAAGAGGGTGTTAGGCATTCTTCAAAATATCTAGGCCAATTCTTCAAATTGAAATAAAATAAAGACTAAATAGGGGTTTCGGTCAACAGGGGGAAGGGGGGATCTAATGAGCTGTAATCCAGTCATGGGAGAGAAGTGCAGCCAGGCGAGCCCAAACCATGTTGGTTTATCAGTTCGTTTTGATGCCATTTTTAAGCTTAGAGATTGTCCACTGATCTTAGCGACGTCACCATGTCAACGTTCTTCCGGCTTCAGAATCATGTAAGTGTGCCAGAATGACTTTAGTGTTTCGATCCACTGACCAACGAAACCATGTGGTCGAATGTGTGAGAGAAATTACACCCCTGTGGTTTCAATATGAATATCATAATGTGGAAGTTCGCATTTACAACGACTTGCTCCTTACGTGTGGCCATGTTCCTGAGAGGGAGAAATATTACTAGAGACAAATCTCGCTTCCCCAGAGCCTCTCAGAGTCTCTCAATTACAGGGTTGAACATTTTAGTTGAGACGGAGGAGTAAAAAGAACAAAATTAGCCAAAAATAGACCGAGAATGTAAAGGTTGTTACTATGACAACGCTTCTCAAGCCTAATTGCTATTAGAATGGACAATTGTAACCGAGGGAAAGAGGTTCAGAAATACGTATCTGAAATTTCCTACTGCTAATGGTGTCAAATTTTCACTTTTACGAACAAAAAACTTTGTTCCAAAAATTGTAGCACCTTTAAGAATGTATCTAAGTTCGTATTTTGGAGTTTAATTCTTCTTAAGTACGAACTCGTTCCTATTTTCAAGGTTTGCTCAGGGAAACATTGTCATTTATTATTAATTAAGGTTTACAGATCAGCTGGCCCATTTTTTTTTTAATTTAAAGCGAAAACTAACGAGGGTAGAGACTGAAAAAGGTTTGTAAGGAGAGATATGTAAAGGAAGTTAAGCTGCTTGGAAGTTATATAGCCGCTGATTCTCCTGCAGAATCTTATAGATGTTAGCTGCAGCCAGGTTCTGCATGCTACACTTCCACGCCCTTGCGGGCAGTCCACTCTTCGAGTGGAGGTGTGGAGTAGAATAAATATCTTCTATGGCTTGTGTATTCCCTTTGACTACCGAGTGCTCTGTACTCTGTACGAGTTTTAGCAACGATTAAAACTGTCTCTCGCCTATGTCAGTGGTAACAAAAATCATCACGTGGGATTCGAGCCTCCCGTCAGTACAACATATGGCTTGGCTTTGGGAAGTCCATCGAGCTCGATGATGATGGATGCCCTCTTAAGGGCATCAACCTGCACTAGATCTAAACGGGTAGGAATGTGTGCAGTCTTCGGACCCGTATCTTGACCGAGGGGAGAAGGACCCTGGTAGCAGGAGAGGTTCGAGATGACCAGGCTTCATCCTCGGCTGCAGAGAGCTGTTGAGACACCGGTCTGTTGGTGCTCGCCTGTAGGCAATCCTCATCCTGGTTTGTGATGGAAGTATCCTTCCTCTAGCCTTTGCCTAAAAAGGTAGAACCCACAAAGCAGGAAGGGGGGGGTTGTTTTCTAGGTGCCAGAGTAGGTCTACACACCGCTGGGACTACACTTTAGTGTTAAATGCCTGCTTTGCTTGCCTTCTCACTTTGCAGCATCTTCTGCTGGCTAGCCCTTGTGGTGAAAAGGAAAGCCGAGTTTGTAAGCCTCCCCCTGTCACTACATAGCCTTTTCATCACCAAGACTTCTGCTGTGCCTCCTCGTGGCCACACACGGTAGTTGGGGCTGCAGATTTTTCAAGAATCTATTAAGCCTCGTCTCGTCTCTATAGATTCCCAAGAGAAGCGGCTTCGAAACTCCTTACAGGAGCATGGTGAGAAATTCCATCAGGGCATCGCCACATAGGGCTACAAGGAGCTACAAGGAAAATAAGTACCCTAGAAGACCTTACGGTCCATACAAGGAGGGTTCTTTTGGCGCAATCTTCGAATGTGTCCGTTGGCAACCTCGAAGATCACTCGCGAGGATCTTAACGGCGATTTCGCAAGATTTTATCTAGTCTTAACTTGAACTGGTCAACAGATTCACTGTTGACAACTTCCGTCTGAAGTGCGTTCCAACTACCGCAGATACTGTAAGTGAAGAGTTTCCCACACGGATCACGGTGGTATCGCTTTAGTTCAAGTTTGTAGCCGTGATTTGTTGTTCTCCCCTCGCTGAGCTGAAAAATATCCCCGTAGTCCAGTCTGTCGAAGCTTCAAAGTATTTTGAATACTTCGATAAGCTGACCACGTAGTCTCCGGGTCTCCAGCGAGAACATATCTGATTCCCTTAATCTATTTTCATAACTTTTATGTCTGATAGAGGGAATCAGTTTGGTTGCCCTGGCTTGCACACGTTCCAATCTCATGATGTCTTTTCGGAATAAAGGACTCCAAAATTGCACGGCATACTCCAGGTGCGGCCGAACGAGGGAGTTGTACAGACAAAGTACTATCTCCCTGTTACGCTAACCAAACTGGCGCTTTATGTAGCCTAACATCCTTTGGGCTTTCTTCTCCACCTCAATACACTGTTTCGAGAACTTGAGGTTACTTGTAATAGTTACACCCAAATCATTCTTAGTGTCGGTGGATTCAAGAGCAGTGCCCTTAAGGATATACTGAGATTGGGGGTTTCTGTGGCCAATATGCATCACTTTGCATTTGTTTACGTTGAAAAGCATTTGCCACGTATCAGACCACTCCCCAATCTTTCGAAGATCATCTTGCAGGCGGGCAGTATTTCCACCCTTTGCAACGTTCATACCAAGCTTGGTATCGTCGGAAAATTTGGAAATCTTAGGAACCATGTCACCGTCCATGTCGTTGACGTAGATGATGAACCTTGAGGCACCCCGCTAGTAACGGGCACCCACTCAGAAGCCTGTCCATTCACCACCACCCGTTGCCGTCTGCAACTTTGCCAGTTCTCGATCCAGCCGGCTACTTTTCCGTCTATGCCCAGCGCTCGCACTTTCCGGAGAAGGCGGCGGTGTGGTACCTTTTCAAAGGGTTTCTGAAAGTCTAAGTAAACCTATCCACCGCCTTGTTCCGATCGTGCTCACTGAAAACGAAGTGGAAGAATTCCACAAGGTTCTTCAGGCATGACCGTTGCCTTCGGAAGCCGTGCTGGGAACTCCTCAGTAGCAGGTTTGACTCTAAATACGACTTCATTTTGTCCACCATCATGTTTTCCATGAGCTTACCGACTATCAAAGTCAGACTGATAGGTCGGTAGTTCGACGGTTGGCTACGGTCTCCTTTCTTGAAGATAGGAGTCACCTCCGCCTCACGCCAGTCTCTAGGAACGCATTCGGTCCGGATTGACATGTTGAAGATTGCGCTCACGCGTCGTGACACTTGATCGCGCACTTCTTCCAACACTTTAGGTAGAAACCCATCCGAGCCAGGTGACTTATTCATCATTAGGTCAGTGATCTTCTTTTTGAGTTCTCCTTCGGTGAAGTCCATATCCTCCAGCTTTTCCCCCGAGTAGGAATCCGTCGGCTGGGGAATGGGACCACACTCTTCAGTAAACACTGAAGAGAAGTAGTCGTTGAGGAGGTTAGCATTTTCTGCATCTGAATGTTTTAATGTTCCCTCCTCATTTTTCAAAGGGCCAATCGTTCGTCGGATTGGTTTACGGCTGTTTAATTATCCAAAGAACTCCTTGAGATTCTCTTTACAGAGTCTTGCCACTCGGAGTTCCTCAGACCGCTTAGCCGCCCTTATGCTGAACTTCACTCTCCTGGCTAGCCTCCGGTATTCGTCAAAGTCACCCGAGATCTTCGATTGCCGGTACACATTTCTACATAGAGCCATTCGAGAGGATGTTTGCATTCAAATTTACGATCATTAATCTATTTATGATTGTTTTTGTCGTTTTTTGTAAAAATTATTATACAACTACCTTGTAAGGGGAAAAAGCGGCCATTGCCTGAATTACCGCCCTTAACAAGGAATGAGCTCTATGCTTGTGTCAGGGCTTCTATTATGCTTATTTCAGGGCCTCAATTATGCTTGTTTCAGGCCTTGATTATGCTTGCCTCGGGGCCTCGTTCGTAGATTGCCTTGGGAGATTCCCTTTTATGTTCCTCCTGGAAACATCGGGAACTCTCAAGATAATTTAAAGTTTATTCACTTGTTCTCAGTTTAATTCACCATTTAAATTATCTGTAGAACCAAAGAATGTTCTTTTTTTTCAAGTTAAAGGAGGCAATTGGGAAACTCGAAAATCTTCAAGTCAAAGCAATATCCTGCAAGACAAGCCTTAAGTGTAAGATCGGAAGAGAGAGAATGGCTAATCGTGACCCTAACCCCCTTTCACTCGCGCTCTCATCAAAGTATAAGGCACTATTTATATTCATTTGCATGCTATTTTTTTGTATAACGTCACCACCCTTCATCCCCACCCCCCATATTTTGATTATTCTTGAATCCTTCATCCGCATCTTTTTGTTTGTTGTCATTTTCTCAATAACAGCCTTGTATTTTTGCCACGTCAATATCCTCGCCGAGTCTCCTCAAATCGAACCTTGATATACCTTAAAGCATTTCTGGATGACAAAATACTCTATGATTATGGCATTTTCAAAGAGATTGTTCTAGTAACAGGTGGGACTCTTGCAATCCATTATTCTTATAAAAAGTCCAATTAAATAAAAATATTATCAATCATCTTACAACTTAGATGGCAGGAGCCTTCGCAGATGACGCTTAAACCTATGTCCACGAGATATTGTACTTTTGTAAATTCTTCTACCATTCGATACACACCGATGTATCAACTTCCAACTAAATTGTCCCAGCTTTGATTTCACGCCTCTATGAGCGTTATTGCATTATTTTACTCTCTTTCACGTCACGAATATTTCATATTTATAATAATTAACAAAAACCTCTCTGCAGACCTTCCAAATTCATTATTCTTCCACACCGATGACTATCTACCCCCATGTAGCTTAACAATTGTTCAACGCACGGCACTCCATCCGGCGACTAACCACCCTCGTCGTAACTTAACATTGCCCAAATGGTAGAGGGGGGTGACAGAAGCTCTGTACAAGATTTGGTAAGATCCAAGTCTCTTAGTAGGTCATCAAGCTTTTAGGGATTGGGTAGCGTGGTTGTTCAGGTGGGCATATCAATTTCCCTACAAAAAGTCAAAATAGACCTCATCATTTGGGTTATTATTGTCGTTTAACTACGTCAATGTAATAAAGTTAAGAGAGGTAAACAGATGAATAACAAGTTTCTGGTTTAGAAACTAGGCTTTAATTGAGTTGCAAATAGTAGAAGCGAAAAATCTGGACATCACCCTGTTCTAAATTTCATATAAACCGGTTACAACCGGATCTGGTATGGTTTGGGGCAATAACGAGCACCCAAACGAGGGTAAATGTAGTGCAAACCATGAGAACCAAAACCATTCTAGCCGTGAATAACGCAGACCAATATTCCTAACTAGTCAAAAGTCAGTTGCTTGTTACTTTAGACTAAAGGGCAAAAAACGCTTTGATAGTACATGTGAGTGTGTGTGTGTGTGTGTGTTGGGGGAGGGGTTAGTTCCTTAACATAAAGTACATTGGACATATGAGTCATATATTAATACGAGTCTAGATAGAGTTGATGAAAAGCACATGATCCAAAATACCTCGAACTACAGTTCTAGAACTCCCTTAAATCTTTGCTTAGGAGTGGCCCCATTGAAACATCTAAAGAAAAGTTAGTATTAATAGCTAAGTTTTAAGCGTTCAAATATCTGATATCTAAAGATTTTGTCTATTAATTCTATGTATCAGGTTGGAACGAAAATAATGTTCGATTTCAGGGTCTATATTACAAATGAAAACTTACGTCTATAGAAATATTTAATCAGAAATATAAAACCTAGATTACTTCCCAGAACTTCAATCCATCTTTCAACAAGTTTATAAATGCCAGGCTTGTAATTTTTCTTTAGATTTTGATGCAAAATATGAATCCAACTCATTTTCAACCTATTCTCTAGATATCAAACTATGACCATCCAAATCTTTCTGCAATTCCCTAAACACGCGATAATCAGTAGGGGCAGGGTCGGGAGAATATGGATAATGAATCAATATTTCCCATCCGAGATCCTCCAAGAGATCTTTGGTCATTCGAACTGTGTGAGGACGAGCATTATCGTGATGGAGGATGAAACCCTTTTTGTTGACTAGGATGGAAGCCTTTGGCCCAAAGCAGTTTTCAAAAGACGAAGTTGATTTGCAGGAGAGATTAGTATTTATTGTTTAATTGTTGTCTAAGAGTTCATAATGGACAATTCCTTCAATATTCCATTATATACTCAACATGATCTTTTAGGGATGAATACCTCTTCTCGGTTGTTGATAAATTCTGTTTCCTCGACTAATCCACGAACGGCTGCGTTTAACGTTATGATACACGATCCACTTCTGATCACCAGCAAAAAGCCTGCCCAAAATTGATGCCTGAAGGTGGCTCACAACGAGCAGCACGCTGCGCTGTTACAGATTCCCAGTGGGCAACTCATGTGTAACCCATTTTCCAATAACTAGAACCTTTCCAATCCTTTTCATTTGACTTAGAACAGTCGTATGGGTTACGTTAAGTGTTTTTTCTGCGAGTTCCCTAGAAGTGGTAGCAGGATTTGTTATGACAACGGCTACCACCTCTTCGAAATTAAGACATTTCGGACGACATTATTTTGGACCGTCTTTTATAATGAATTCCCCACTTCGTAAAAGGGAAAACCACTTCCTGCAACTTCTTTCTTTCACTGCATCATCCCCATAATTGCTCTGAATGGATTTTGCTGCTGTACATGAATGGACACTTTTATGAATCTCATAGAGTAAAACATGTCTACGTGATCTTTAGATGTGAGGACATAGGGGTGAATACCGAAGAAGATTATGAACAATATTTTTATAATCTGTAAGAAAGAGGTATAAATTACCAATTGTAGCATTCCTAAACGATTACGAGAGGTAGTACTTAAATAAATACTATCTTAAACTTTATTCTAGAAAATTGGAAATTACTTTCGTTCCAACCTGATATGTGTCTACTGAACTTTAAGTGTTAAAATATCTCATGTCTAAAATATCTGTCTATTTCCTCCATGTACTCGTATGTGTCTGCACGCGTGTATACATGATTTTAATTGTCTTCCATTTCCTTTGGGATAAATAGTCTCAAGGTCAACCATCGGTTGTGTTGGCGGAAGGTCATTGGTTCGGATTCGCTACAGTCCAAAGATGCGCTCCACAGCCAGATTTATGCAGACGCCAAAGCCAGAAAGAAGTTTGCACAAGAACGAGTTTCAAAGGAAACAGGAATGGGGTGGTCGGTTGGGTTGGGATCGTTTACAGCTTCCCACGTCTTGGAACTCACAGTTAGGGCTAGGAAGCCACCCATCTTGTCAATAAAGTAAACTCTCAACTGACCACTGAATCAACCAAGTACCCAGCGGCCCAATCAATTAGCTAACTAACCATTCAACCAACTAGCCAAGCCATCGCATTAGCAGTGCTTGTGAAACAACTCGGTAATGGAACTAGAGAAAAGATTGTGTAAATACAGGTCAATTCGAATGGATTTTTAAAGTGACATCATCTTTATTTTCTGTGCAATTAACTCCTTTACATCTCTTGCCATAATAACGTGCCCAAAATTATGGGAGTGGCTTACAAACAACAAAAACAAGATTTGGCTTCTTTTTGCTATTAATTGAAAAAGTGAAAAAAAAAATTGTGGAAGTTTAAGGGTACAAAGCCTGCAAAACAAAATTAGCTCTGGGCTATTTTAGAGATTTTAAAGATCTAACAACACCAATATTTCTCAATTAGAATAAGGACCTTTTCCATTTCGCGGTTCCCCAAGGCCATATTTTTGTGCCTCGCCGGTATAACTCGTGGGTAATTTTTGTTATCCAGCACATGCATTAAAATAGTTAATTTTGGGTTTTCAACAAAGGAGGAAGTAGTAATATTTGTTATTATCAACCTCTGGTTTCTCGTTAGTAATTCGGGAAGATTTGAAGATGTTCGAGAACAATATTGAGACGCCCTGATTTGGTATAAGCGCATTGTTGTTTCATTTGAAGTTAGTTACACCTGGTCACTTATCAAATATCCATTCCTCTCTCTTACACATACACACATGAACGACTTATACCCGTCGTTCATTCCCTCTCAAACTTTGTATTAAGGAAACTTCCTCAACTGACACGTTGCTCTTGAAACAGGAGATCTGTGGAACATGTCTTCCTTAAATAATGATTCAGATGATCTGTGAGTGTGTGTGTGTGTGTTTGTGTGTGTGTGTATGTAGGAAGATGAAGGATGGCCCTCATAATTAAAAATAGGTCTGATTTTGCGTGACGTTGAGTAGTCAAAATTGCTGCGGTGAACCGAATTTTAATTATCCATTTATGACCTAGACTTTTAGGAGATTTGGTTATTCATCAAGTAACATCTACGGAAATACAACAGACACGGACGCGCACTTACACGCACACAGTGAAACAAAAGAAGGGATAAGAAAGGAGATAAGGAGATTCAGAATAATTGCATGAAGATATGCCAAATTAATCAACAAATCAAAACACTACTTAATAAAACTTTCAATAGTTCTTGCGAGAACAAAGACCGAGAACTTCCTTGCTTAAGAATGGTTAGATTTAGGGATGAGGATGCTAGGTGATATTGAACTTGGTGATTGGAATAAGGGCTCCCTCGTATAGGCTATTGATTAGCCCTTTGCAAACTATGTTCTTATGACTAAGATGATTCATAGTTTGAGGAGCTTGCCTTATGGTGAAAGGCTTACCAGACTAAATCTACAAAGAGAAGAGTTCGAGGGGGACTTGATTGAGGTCTTCAAGTGAGTAAAAGGTTATAATAGGGGAGATATAGGTTAGGTTCTTATTTTTAGTCAACAGGATATGAAACGTAGCAATGGGTTTCAGTTAGACAAGTTCAGGTGTAGGGAAGAAATTGGTAGAAATTGGTTTGCAAATCGAATGGAATAGCCTCAGTAGATTCAGAAGCGTCCTTCCTTGCGTAGTTTTAAGATAGATTATATAGATTTAGATTATGATGCTAGGTGGGGATGAACTTGGGGATTGGAACAAGAGCTGCTTCGTATAGCTTAGTGATTAGCCTTTTACAGACTCCTTTTCTTCTGTAAAACGAAATCCCAAAATGCAGAACTTCATAATTCTCTGAATTACAAAGATCGACTCGTAATGTTCACCGGTAGTTAATACCAAAGACCATGCAGTAACCACATCCCCCCTTGTTGCATGCATGGACACAGGCGCACCTAGGCAGACACACGTACACATTACTTCGGGGTGAAAATCAAGGTCAGGGTGGAGTAGTTCATAAGAAGAAAGTCAATGAGGTTGAAAAAAGATCCATAGTCAAGGAGCTGTGTCAATAATCAAGAAGTGCCGTGAAGGATCATGTAGTATTAGCCTGTATTAGGAGTAGTAGTATGTATGTATGTATATTAGTAGAAGTGAAAAAGGTATTTGGCTATTTAAGTAGGTTGCGATGGTTTCTCCCAGGAGAAATCAAAAGGGTTATCCAATTTTCGTTCAATTTTGACTCAAGAATTCGCGGCGCTGGTACGGTTTAATCCGGGCCAGTGGCCAAAATCGAGTGATTTTCGTGCCTCGAGCGACCGTTGAGCGACAATAACTCTGTTAGTTTTCGGGATAGGGAACTATCCCCCAATCACGATGGGGCGTCAAGTTTGAAGCGTGTGATAACCAAGTGGACAAGGTATTGGATTTCCTCGCCTGCGTACCGGGTTCGATCCTCGCGAGAGCGGAGATGAAAAGTTTCGGCGCTCTCATGTGACAGTCGCCAACCAGCGGTGAGTCTAGTCTGTGGCATATGTACAGATAGCTCCAGCCACGTACACCATCACAGACATACCAATCACAACAACACTGTTTCATCCTCTCTCTTCGCATACAAAACATCACTCTTCCTTCTTGTAAATTGTTCCCCTGACGCCGAACGGGTGGCCCTTCCTTGAGCCACGCAGAGTTCCCTGTTCTTTTGAGGCAAAAAAAACCTCGGTAGTAGTCTGCCCATTTTGCAGCTAGGAAAACATTCTATGGTAATAAGCCTTCCCGCACTAACGACTTCAACAAATGTATAACATTGCCATTTAATAATAAATCAAATAGTTTAAAGGACATATTTGGAAAAGCGGGTATTAATCTAGCCTTTAAATATAATAATTCCTTAAACCAATTGATGATGGCCAGGAAACCCAAAGAACATCATAACATAGGAGTATATGCAGTACCATGCAACGATTGCCACAAAGTTTATATAGGGGAAACGGGGAGAAATCTAGACAAGAGATTGTATGAACACAAAAGAGATATTAGAGTGGGCAGCGAAAGCAGTGGAATATTTTGCCATGTTAGAGACAAGAATCATACGATCGATTTCAATGGAAGTAAAATGGTATTTAAATCTGCTAACTATGTTAAGAGAAGAATCGTAGAATCGAGCTTGATATCGTCAGTTCCTAATTTAAATCTATCTGAGGGTCAATTTTCTTTTAATCCTGTAATAAGAAAGCAAATAAACAAAATAGTTAAATGTCAGCCCTTCAATATGTTTAGGCCACCTTCCCCCCAGATTAGCCACAAGTAGGGGATTGGGGAAAAAAAGAAGGGATCTTGTGTTATGCTTATATGCACTTCTCTTATATTTTCTACCCAGTGTCAGTTGAAAAAGGGTTTGAGATACACCGGAACTGTTCTGAATTAAATTGTCTTCGAAGAATGTGGTTTAATTCCTCATATATATATATATATATATATATATATATATATATATATATATATATATATATATATATATAATTGAAAATCATCTGATATATAATAGATGTATTTAAAGGCCCAAAGAAATTAAAACTGGTAACATAACCCGGAAAGACGCTAAGTAGAATATTACGTGAACCAATGAAAGATTAAGAAAGAAAATAGGAGATATAGAAACGGAGAAATAGAGCAAACTATTTTAACCGTTATATGAAAATGATAAAAGGAGTTGGATTTGAACCTGCCGATGAGCGTCGTGATCATATTAGCGATGAGCGCTTGATGACACAGGCTCAAATCCAACTCCTTTATTCATTTTCATATAATAGTTAAAATAGTTTCCTCCATTTCTTCTATTTTCTTTCTTAAGCTTTCATTGGTTCACGTAATATTCTCCTTAGCGTTTTTCTGGGTTGTGTTACCAGTTTTCATTTCTTTGGGTCTTTAAATACATCTATTATATATCACGTGTCATGTGATTTCCAATTATATATATATATATATATATATATATATATTATAAAGTACTGTTTCACTCAATAACGAGTAAGTTAAATGTACATAAAAACCACTGTTTGGGAGCATAAAATATAATAATACGGGACTAGTTTCGATATGTAGTTTTCTCTATCATCTTCAGCCGTAAACTATGAAAAATTGACAAAGAAAACTGAAATATTGGAATATATAATAACAGGCAACTGACATTAATCTGGAGGCGTTAGCTTTAGGTGATTTACAATATCCTTTAGAATGAGGTTTGATACATAGGGACTACATTTATGCAGTCCTTCTGAAAAATTGAAATTTGGAATTTTTTTGATTAATGCGGATTCAATAACTTTTCTTTTAAATACTTATACCTTAATAAGCAATAAATTCATACTTCTGTTTCTCAAAATGCCGACACATTCTCTCATATTCCTTTTATAAGTGCCGATTCAATTGGGCGTCGATGTATATAATTGTGAGACTTACAAACTATTTTAGCATTATCAATATCAATTTGATGATTTTCATTGGAAATATGTAGAAATAAACTCGAGGAGAGGCACCACGTCGCATATCGCATTTACGTTCATTCATTCGCTTGGAAAATCTTCTGCTTTCACCGATATATAATTCATTCCAGGATTTGCATGGAATAAAATAAACTTCCTGTTCTTTATCGATCAATCTATTTTTGGATATGCTATTTCTGATCGTATTCTCGTGCTGAAAGGCAACATTGATGTTGTTGGTCCCTGCCATTTTTTTTAAATTGATTAACTGGGTGCAGTATGGGAAGGTAACATAATATTCGTCACATCTATCTTCGTTATAATTAGCTGCGGAGTAATAGATGGTTCTGGCTTTATAGTGACACTTTTCTATGAACCAAAGGGAATATTGCAGTTCGATGAATGTTTGGATGATTGTATTAATTTCGTCTTGCAAGAAACAAGGATCACAAATGCGATATGCTCTCAGGAACATGGAAGAAACTACAGACCTTTTAACGGATACATTGCGACACGAGAAATAATGAATATAGGCATTAGAATTAGTTGGTTTCCGGTAGATGGAACAATATGCTTTGTCATTTATTTTAGATATTTTTACATCCAGAAACGGCAATGAGTTGTTCAGTTCCCATTCTACTTTAAATTGTAAAATTAGTTCGTTTGTGAGTGACGGACAATGTGTTCAGAGCTGAAGATTGTTTTTACAGGCAGAAATATGGCATGAGTATGCGCAATCACCTTTCCCCAATATTATGCAATCTGTTTAAAGAGGATTTTGAAAAGCACCTCCTTCTCTCCATTTTACACAATCCGATAACGTGGTTCCGCTATGTAGACGATATATGTGCCACATGGCCCATCAATAATAACAGATTTGATTATTTCTTTAAAAAATTGAATAAGGTCCACCAACTATTACATTTAAAGTAGAATGGCGATGAGTGTTGTGGTC
>OZ018323.1:124627889-124870389 GCA_963969495.1 Ceratothoa steindachneri
TGACCCCTGAGATAGATTTAAATTAGGAACTGACGATATCAAGCTCGATTCTACGATTCTTCTCTTAACATAGTTGGCCGATTTAAATAACATTTTACTTCCATTGAAATCGATCGTATGATTCTTGTCTCTAACATGGCAAAAAATTCCACTACTTTCGCTGCCCACTCTAATATCTCTTTTGTGTTCATACAATCTCTTGTCTAGATTTCTCCCCGTTTCCCCTATATAAACTTTATGGCAATCGTTGCATGGTACTGCATATACTCCTATGTTATGATGTTCTTTGTGTTTCCTGGCCATCATCAATTGGTTTAAGGAATTATTATATTTAAAGGCTAGATTTATACCCGCTTTTCCAAATATGTCCTTTAAACTATTTAATTTATTATTAAATGGCAATGTTATACATTTGTTGATGTCGTTAGTGCGGGAAGGCTTATTACCATAGAATGTTTTCCTAGCTGCAAGATGGGCAGACGATATGAGCCAATTGGGGTAATACAAATTAGAAAAAATGGTCCTGATAATGACAATTTCTTCATCTAAATAGGAAGGATGACATATTTTGTATGCTCTAAGGAAAAGGTTAGAAATTACTGATTTTTTAACAGTATTATCGTGAAACGAAAAATAATGTATATAGGCATTCGAGTGGGTTGGTTTCCTATACACGTCAAGTTTATATTCATGGTGATCTTTATTAATGAGGACATCTAAAAAGGGTAATCTATTATCATATTCCCATTCATATTTAAATTTGATGTAGACATGCAAATCATTCAAATTATTAAAAAAGGTATCAAAATCATGGCCATTAGGCCATACAGAAAATACATCGTCAATGTACCTTAACTGTATAAAGTTAGGGGGAGAAATTGTGGGAAGGATTTTATTCTCAAAATATTCCATGAAGAGACATGCCAATATCGGAGATAAACTATTTCCCATGCTAAGGCCAAATATTTGTCTATAAAACTCATTATTTACTCGAAACACATTGTCAGAGAGACATAATTTAACTAAATCGATAAATTTACTCGTAGAAATGGGAAGACTTAATTTCTTGCGTTTTCATTTTGTTTAGTTTTTTGCTCGCCTTATATATGTAACAGTAGGCTCCAGCAATAGCCTACTGAGGTCAGTGTTCTACGAAGATCGAAGTTCGGTCAGGATTTAAAGTCGCCAAAAATGTAGTGATACTTACTGTAGGAAAGAGGGCTAACTTTACATGGGGGTAGACTTGCCATATCAGGACTGTCGAGACTACTTTTAGTGATTGGAGTTAGACTCGCCGTAGCTGGCCCTTCCTTGTAGGCCAAGTTAATAGAACTTTGCGCTAACCGTGTCTGAGGTAAAATGGCGTGATTCGATAAAGGCTGTCGTTTCCGTGTATAACAAGTAACTGGGTGTACTTGGGATCCTGTTAAGGAGTACACTTAGGTATAACACTCGAGGCAGGGAAGAGATTTCAGGCCTCGTAAGGTCTACCCGTAAGGGAGTGTGAGAAGTGAAGGCTTTATAATATTTTGACACGTGCACAGAACAATGGGAAAACGCAGCGGGTATGTGCTCCGAGAGACCCAAGTAATCGAATGAATCAGGAGCCGGGAAGCGGCCTTTTATGTCGAGAAAAGTGGTGCAAAATGAATAAAATGAGGTTTACAATGCACGGGGGAGTATTTTTAGCTGCAACATAATAACAGTGAATATCTGTAGTTATTTATTAGTAGTTATTATTATTTACTTATTTATTATTATTACAGTTAATTATTAATGAATTGCATTACAGAGTAGGGTTGCTAAGAGTCGCCTGCTGCTGTACTTAGTATAGGATGCCGGGTCTCCGTAGGGAGCCTGAGGCAGCGTAATCCAACGAAGACAGGGCGGCGGGATCAGAGCGTAGGCATCGTAGTCGTATCCAAACCAAAAGGGTGGACAGCGCAAGAATAACGAACAGGCTAATGGGATGGATGAGAGGGTATGGGCGTTGTTCCATTCGTCAGTGACCTGCGGATCAAAGGAACCAAATGGATATCCACTTTTGGAGGAGATAATACGGAAGTAGAGTTAAAGAGAAGTAGTACCCCTTTTTTATAATGATGTCAATGGTCTGAGCGATTGACATCATTATAAAAAACGTGTACTACCACCCTACAATGTCTCCTCCAAAGCTTGACCAAAACATCTTAAGGAGCATGTTACGTTCATGCACATCAGAGGCACCGCTCAGGACACCGGACGGTAATCTATACACGCAAGTGGATGGAGTGGCGATTAGGTGACCCTCAGGGACGACCTTCGCTAACTATTACATGGGTCAACTCGAGGAGAGGTTATTGGACATGATGGAAAATAAGCCAAACACATATTGCCGATACGTAGATGACATCTACATCAACGTTCAAAAGGAAGAACATCTCGTTAACATCAAGCAACATTTTAAGGAGAAATCCGTGCTAAAATTCACTTATAAATTGAGCACGGGCAATACACTCCCTTTCTTGGACGTTGAGGTTCATAACATCAATGGCAACTACATCACTTAAGTACATAGGAAAAGTTCGGACATGACAAGATGCCTCAATGCAGAGAGTAAATGCCCTGAAAGGTACAAAATAAGCGTAATCGGCTCATACATCCACTGAGCTTATAAATGCTCCTCTACTTGGGAACTTTTCCAGCAAGAGATTGCACGAGTAAAACAAATACTCGTGAATAATGGTTTCTAAAACAGCATGATTGACAAACAACTCCAATCATTTTAAAATAACCATTGCGAACACGCGGATAAAACTGAAAGTAATCATGGAGAAGTCAACAACATCAAAGTGCATAACAGAAACCAGATGTCCATGGCCTATAGAATAGATGAAAAAAACATCAAGGAGATTATTAACCGTAACATCAAGGTTAAAAATCAAACGGATAAAATCCAACTCGTCATCTATTATAAAACAACAAAAGCCAGCAATCTTCCGATGAAAAATAACATCTGCCCAAATTCCTCGAATCTCAAGTCAACCAACATAGTTTAGGAGTTCACCTGCCCGCATAAAGAATGTAAGCTTTATAAAAACTCTAAATATATTGGCATGACAGGTAACACATTTTCGAGACGGTTAACTATTCATCTACAAAGCGGAGGGTCTAAGAACCATATGGAGAGTGTCCATAATATTAACCTAACGAGAGATATGCTCGTTGATCACACCATTATTAAAATAAAAGAAGTTAATAAAGCGAGGCTTAACATCTTAGGAGCCATATTATTAAATGAAGATAAGCCGGCCATCAACAGTCAAGCGACAAGCTGGAATCGCACATTAAAACTATTTTAAAGATTCCACTCACAATGAGTGGCTAATTTCCTCTAACCTTACGTTTAACCAAGGCGGAATAAATACCCCATAAAAATCGTTTTTTTCACTTTCTGCCAGATCCTCACTCCACTCATTACATCGGTAAAGGAGGCAACAACATTTCAAAACTCTCCGAAGATGATCGAATAAGATCGAAAGCTTAGCAATTTAGTTTGTTTTTTTACCAAACACATTCATTTAAAAAAAGAGATGAATACTGGACAAGTAATCTACCATCTACAAATGGAATAAAAAAGATAATTAGAAGAAGAGAAAGTTGCCAAAGGAAATTAAATAAGGCAAAATACACAATTGTTTTCAACAAAATTTGCATTCAAGAAAGACTGCGCCTCAACTACACTAATATATATATATATATATATATATATATATATATATATATATATATATATATATATATATATATATATATATATATATATATATATATATATATATATATATATATATATATATATTATATATATGCCTTTGGGGGTTTGGTCGAAGTCGGCTTGAGAATCCACCTAGCCGGTTCGTGAACGCAAAATAGTTAAGAATTCATTGGGAATGGTTTATTTTTCCAATTGCTTGGTCCTTTCAAAACAAATAATTCAGAGTGTAAGTTGGCCAAAGATTAACAGGCAGCTGGTACTCGTTCAGGGTTGCAAGAAAAAGCCGATAACAAAAATATACCTTTACTTACAAATAAATAGAGTTGAAATATATGCAGAGTTTAAAGGGAATGATCGTACAGAAGAATTTAAATGTCGGCACGGGGCACAGAAGGGAAAAATATGGGATTAGTAGTCGGTGATTAAAAAGTGTATTTTAATCCGAGGCTCACACAAAGGATGGGACGGTTTGGGTAGACCAGATTATAGAATAATCTGTAGACGTCAATGATTTCAACTGCTTACGGGTTCATTAAAGGGAAGGGCCAGTCGGAATACGATAACTGCGATGGGGAAGATTGATTACCTCACTAGCCGGATGAGGGAGCATACGTAGTTTGACCTTCGGAGTTCCTTGTCAGATACTCGCCGATTGACTATGGCAGAGTTCAGGGATGTCGATTTAGCATTCATCTCGAATCGAAATCGCCGGTGTCTCCTATCGCGACGGGTGAGCGTGTCCTTTGCTCGTACGTGATGTTAAGCAGAAGAGTAGTGAGCCGGGCTGCTGTGTTCCGGTGCTATGGTACTACAGTGCTACCGTGCTGCACGCTGAACCGAGTCGGGGGATTATATAAACGCTTCGCTGGTGGCTGGGATTTCCTTGCGAGAGTCTCCACGACTGCCGCGATCTTGTGGGAAGGCAGCCACTTCTTCAGGGACGAAGATAGCGCCGTCATTTCCAAGATTTTAGAACTTTCTAATTAAAAAAAAGTTATAGAAGCAATGTCATTCAGTTTATCAAATTACATAGGAATACCTATTTATTTGCCCTATTGCCCTGGGGGGGGGGGCGGAGCCAAAGGGGCTACCCCCCCTTCCTTTCGGATACGAACACTTACGGGTTCGGAATATATTAAGGTTTTCGACGGGGCCCTCCTATTAATTTTAGGCGACTTAAATTTAGTCAAGAAAAGGTGAAACATATTGGAATATGGACGAAATATTATGCGGCGAACAGCGGAGGCGAGCGCGTGCCCAAAACATTTGAAATGACGGCGCTATCTTCGTCTTAAATTACCCTTTCCAGTTATGTCTTTCAACAAGCCCATTGCTACTTAACAAGAATGTATTTGTTCCTTCAAGTAGTTGTAGGAAGAGGGCCGATTTAGTGTGAGGGAAGGTATAAGTATATTAATCTTTCGATATAATTTTAGATCATCAGCGAAAATTTTGTATTTGTAGGTCAAACCATGGGCCACAAAGTTAATATAAATGAGAAATAGGCTTGGTCCAAGGACAGACTCCTGGGGAACTCTACTAGGTAAACATGTAGATCGATGGCGCGCCTGAAAAAGTGGATTTTTGTGCGTTTATATTTCGTTCACCCGTGCATGAATATTCATGCGCGTTTGAGTCCTAGTTTAAATATACCCGGTGCCATTTTTGTACCAAAATGCCCGAAAATAACCAAACGAAAAACGCTGTTTACTTACTTTATTGCAGTGGGTATACTTCTGAAGTAGTGGTGAGGAAAGCTTGGAATCTTTCTTTAAGTCACGTTTTGGTAAAAGGAAATCTTTTGCAGAAAAAGTGCCATTCAAAGCCGATTTCTTAAAATAATGACGATCACTTGAGTCACGTTTAGTTTTAGAACATCTAAATTCAATATTATCGTTAATCTTAATTGCAGTGGTTATACTTCCGAAATAGCAAAGAGGAAAGCCTATTTATTTTGCGCGTCTGCGTCCTATTCGAAATCTAGCTGACTTGAATCACGTTTTATTTTAGAGCATCTAAATTCAAACTGAGGGGTCACATCTAATGCCCGGCCACAGATGTCGCATTCGCTTTTAATTCGCACTCAATTATTAACATCCAACAAGTTGCGTAATTTATCTTTATCAGAACCTAGAGTTAATAATTCCGAAATAGAGGACGAGCAAGGTGCACAATTCGAAACGATTTTCACACTGCTTAAAAAACGTCTGTTTGAGTCATTTGCACATTGCGTCTGTGTGACACACCACACTGCTAAAAAAAAGTAGTTCGTTTCAAATATCCAGCTAAATAGATTTAAATGTATATAAGAAGGTAATAAAAATAGTAAAATGGGGAAAAATATATTGACAAATAAAAATGACTCCGAATGAGGATAATAAAAAAGCTATTAATTGGGAAAAAATAAAAATTGAAATAAAGCATTTCTGACGTCAAAGCCCACCCCCAACACTCAATTATAATTCGCAAAACAATTAAAGGCGCTGACATGATGTAGTTAAAGCATTTCCCTCTGTAAACGTCAGAACATTATTCTATAAACAATTAGGATTAAATACTGGGGGGCTGTGCCCCCTAGATCCCCCCAAATTTAATGAAACTCAGGATATTCATAGTGTGGTCCCCCCTTGTGTTTACCCCCACACGAGCCGTCCCCTTAAATGTACTCCAAAAACGTGAAACATTTTGGAACACGGACGAAAATAGTACCTCTTATCAGCCGGGTCGCTCCTCTACATATTTACCAAAATGACTACAAATGAGGATAATAAAAAGATATTAAGTGAAAAACAAAATAAAAATTCACTTCATTCATTTCTGACGATTAAAGTCGCAGAAATGATTTGGTTAAATCATTCACTTCTATAAACGTAAGAACAATATTTTATAAACAATTATAATCATATACTGGGGGACTGTGCCCCCAGACCCCTCCAATTGATTGAAACAGACGAAATAGGTTACGTGCCATCGTTCGCGTCGCCGATCTACATTTTTACAATCCATATATCCACAAAGTAAGGGATCCCCTATACCGAGTTGGGAGAGCTTGCTGATCATGAGGTCATGATTGACAAGGTCGAATGCCTTACTAAAATCAAACAATATGAGGTCGACCATGTGCCCTCAGTCAAACCAGCAGGTGACATCGTATGTTGCAAGGAGCTGATCTTCAACCGAGTTTGCCTTGCAGAAGCCAAACTGGTTACAAGGAAAGATGTCAAATTCTTCACAATAATACACTCAAGACACTTACAGGACACCGAAGTGAGACTTATCGGCCTGTAATTTAGGGGGGAGGTACGCACATTTTTCTTGACGATGGGGACTAACTACTAGGGAAGACTTCCAGACTGATGGGAGTTCTCCAGTTTGGATTGATTTATGAAAGAGCCAGAGAAGGGGGTATAAAAGGGATGAGGAGCAGTGTTTGAGCAAACAGGGGGGATTCCATCAAGCCCCATACTACTAGAGGGGTTGAGATCACACAGAGCATTGACAACATCAGACAAATTTATAACTAAAATACTCAAGTTACCTTCAAGGCTCTGGTGCTCCACTGGATCTTCAAGGGTACGGGTAGAATATACAGAAGAGAATGCCTTGGTAAACATCAGCCATTGTTTGGAAGAACAAATTTCACCTGAGGGTTATTTAAGGGGTCCTATAGAGGGTCGTTCCACTTCTTGTTGCGGATATAAGCATGGAACAGCTTAGGCTTAGCCTTTAGGTTAGAAATTAGGTGGGATTCATAAGCTTTGTGACTGGTAAGAATAATTTCTGTATTCAAAATTTATATCCAGAAAGGAGGACAAGGCATTTTTGGCAACATCTGAGTTCCTGCCCCATGACTGTCGCCTCACCCTATAATGAACCCAGGCATTGTGACATAAAACATAAACATAAACATAATTACACGGATGACAAAAGCCACAAGGGCCTATCAAAGGTCATCCGACTCCGTCAAAACCCACCCACAAAAAGCACCATCACCAGGGGAAGACAAAATCAAAGTCCCCCACAATATAATATAACGGATGACAAAAGCCACAAGGGCTCATCATAGGTCATCCGAGTCAAGCGGCCTCTTTTTCAAGGCACCCAAACTCCCAGGAAAACTACATCCAGAGGATTGCATCCAAAAACAAGGGTATCACCAATCAAGGCTTGTCAAGAACTAAATCATGCAGCTATAGATATATACAAACAATATTAATATATACAAAACTTAGGAACCATTACAACCTTCCCTTCCCATAAACTCATCCAACCTACTCTTAAATACATTTAGATTTGGACTACCTACTACCCTCTGCGGCAATTTGTTCCAAAAGTCTACCACTCTATTGGTGAAAAAATATTTTCTTAAATCCAACCTACACCCTTGCTTTTTAATTTTCAAGTGGTGACCTCTAGTCCGATTTCCATCATCTAACTCAAAAAACTTGCTAACATCCAATTTATCTATCCCGGAAAAAATTTTAAACAGCTCAATCATATCCCCTCTCACACACCTCCTTTCGAACGAGAACATATTTAATACCCTCAGTCTATCTTCATATTCAAGGTGCCTCAGGGAAGGAATAATCTTTGTTGCCCTCCGTTGCACTGACTCAAGAAGGTTAATATCGTGTCTAAAATGTGGGGACCATGCCTGTATACAGTACTCTAGATGTGGCCTAACATAAGAGTTATAGAGTTTAAGAATAACCTCCTTACTTTTGTAACTGACATTTCTCTTAATAAAACCCAGCACTCTATTTGCCCTATTTCTTGCTTCAATACACTGCTTAGAAAACCTTAATGACTTATCTATTACTACTCCTAGATCTTTCTCATCCTCTACTGAGCTCAGCCAATGCCCATCCATTTCATAGTTAAATTCTCTATTATCTTTTCCCATGTTAATAACTTTGCACTTATCAAGGTTGAAAGTCATTTGCCACTTATGTGCCCAGGATAACAATTTATTTAAGTCCCCCTGCACTTTAAAATTATCATCAATATCTTTAACTACAGCTGCTAATTTGGTATCATCCGCAAAAATTGACACTTTATTATTAACTGCCTCCCCAAGATCGTTTATATAGATGACAAATAATAATGGACCGAGAACTGATCCCTGAGGAACCCCACTGATAACATCCCTCCACTCTGACTTTACACCATTTAGCACTACCCTTTGCTTCCTGTCTTTCAGCCACTCAGCTATCCAATTTGAAACACCCCCACATATCCCAATCATTTTTAATTTATGAACTAGTCTCCTATGTGGTACCTTATCAAATGCTTTACTAAAATCTAAGTAAATTATATCTACATTCTCTCCCTTATCTACTTGATCTGTTACAAACTCCAGAAAGTCTAGTAAGTTAGTCAAACATGATCTACCTGATCTAAACCCATGCTGAGCATCGCTGATTAACCCCTCCCTCTCTAGATGTTGGCAAATCCCTTTTTTAACTATTTTCTCAAGAATTTTACAGACTACAGGAGTTAGGCTAACCGGTCTAAAGTTATTTGGATCCTCTTTACTACCCTTCTTGAAAATGGGGACTACATTTGCTCTCTTCCAATCATCGGGTATTTCTCCATATTCCAATGACCTAGTATATAACTTGTCCAGAGCTATTGAGATACTTTCTACCCCTTCTTTAAGTATCCTAGAATGAATATTATCAGGGCCGGAGGCCTTGGTAGTATCTAAATCACCTATTAGTCCTTTTATCATCCTCCGATCCACACAAATGTTAGTAAACACCTCTTTTCCTGACCTATGAGTACTATACATAGGACTATTTAGTTTCTCTTTTGTAAATACTGATGCAAAATGACCATTTAGTACCTCAACTATTTCCTCATCAGTTTCTCTCACAAACCCTTCATATTTGATAGGTCCTATTTTAACTCTGCCACACTTGTTATTAATTTTATAGTAACTAAAGAACTTTCTAGGATCTTTGTTGCTATCCTGAGCTAATTTAATTTCTGACACCCTTTTGTTCTTCTTTATAATCTTATTTAACTCATTCCTAGCCATTCTATAATCACTTAAATTTTGAATATTATTTTCTACCTGTAATTTTTTATATGCCCTTTTCTTCTCTGAAATTTTTCTAGCTATCTCCTGATTCCACCATAATGGTTTCCTACTTTTGTTCCTAATGGTCTTCATTGGGATACATTGTTCTTGGACTACATTTATTATATGCTTGAAAGTATCCCACATCCCATAAGCATTTTTACCTCTGAATTCTATATCCCAGTCTACCAAATTTAGCAAGCTTCGAAGTTTTACATAATCTCCCTTATGAAAATTTGGAACTTTTTCAGCATTCTCAGTTATTTTACCCTTCTCAATTCCCAAGTTAAAACGAACTATCTGATGGTCACTATTTCCCAATGCTTCCCCAACAGTCAATTCTTGAACTAAATGATCACTGTTAGAAAGTACTAAATCTAATATATTGTCCCCCCTCGTTGGCTCATTAACAAATTGATTCAAAAAATTATCCTCAAAGCATTCTATGAACCTGCCACTTGTTCTATCCCTACCTATCATATTTTCCCAGTCCACAGAGTTTAAGTTGAAGTCCCCAATAATAACTGCATCTGTTTCACATCCCTTACTTATTTCCCTTATCATTAGTTCATCTATATCATCAGTCTGCCCAGGTGGCCTGTAAAAAGCTCCCAAATGCACCATTCTATTTTTACTGAACCTAATATCTATCCAAAGTGACTCAACTCCATCCTGCTTTATTGAAGTATTTAAACTTGAAACAATGTTGTTTTTTATATAGATAATTATTCCTCCACCAATCCTACCTGTCCTTTGACTAATGTACATATTATAGCCCTGTAAATCAAATTCACTTATAGTGTCACTAAATTCTATTTCATTAACCCATGATTCAGTAACGCATAATATATCTATATCCTCATTGCTAATATAACTAAATAGCTCATCCTTCTTGTTTCTAAGACTACGAGCATTTGTATAGAAACAATTTAACCCCCCTATCCCTGAAGCACCTCTTGAAACTTGAATGACCTCACCTCTATCGCCTTGGAACCTATTTCTGTTATCTGCCAAGTCCATTCTACTTTCAGTACTATAATGTCCTCTCATAATTCCCTGACCACTATTAGTATCTAGTTTCCCGCCCGCAAAGACCTAATAACACGATCATACTCCTCCCACAACACATCTACCCCCCTCCTACTCAAATGCAGTCCATCCATCGCATACATTTCTTTCATTCCAACAAACCTATCCCACACATCCACAAACATGACACCTTCCATCTCAGACATCCTCCTCACATAATCATTCAGCCCAATCGCACGAGACATCCATTCTACCCCAACATCCATTCTTGGAAGCACACCTGTCACAACACCTTTCATTCTACTTTCTTTCACCTTTTCAATCAACCTCTTGTACCTCTCACGTAACTCACATGCACCCACTTTCTTCACATCATTCACTCCTACATGTGTAATCACAACCGCATCCCTTGCACAGCCAGACACCAGCTCCTCATACCTATCAGACAGATCTCTCACTCCAGCACCCGGCAAACACACCCTCAAACCATTCAATCTACTTGCATTCAACTTCCTATCTAAATATCTAACTCGCGAATCACCCATCACAAGCACTTCAGTCAGACTCCTATTCCTAACCCCCACAGACCTAACTCCATCCCCACTCCTATTCTCATTCAAACTACCAGTCACTCGAACTCCACCCCCACCCCCATCAGTCATATCACTTCCAGTTACTTCCTCTCTTAGGGCACTGAATCTATTAGTCAAGCTAATAGGTTCTGTGTCCCTCTGACTCACACACCTATTCTCCCCCTGGCTAACAACCTCAACAGAGGCAACCCTATTCTCACAAAGAACAGGAGAAGCCTCCCTAGCTTCATGTTTCCTAACCACTCTCCACTGTCCCCCATCCTCACTAGGCCTATTTCTAACTAATCTAAGGGGGCTAACTTCACTATCACTAGAACTATCATATCCTACCTCCTCCACCGGCCCTCTACCTTCACCTGAAACATCTAACTGGCCTACCTCACCACCTAACCTATTCCCAAATCTAGGCCTAACACTAAGTTCCCTCCTGAGCTCAGCAACTAACCCCTCCAGCCTACATATCCTGTCTAAATCCTGCCTTCTCATCCCCTCTAAATCTACAATGCATTCACGCAGCCCACATACAACACATGTATACCCCTCACCAAATACACCACAACCAATGCATACATTCCGACACTCATGCTCACTTTCATCCCCAAACTCCATCACTTATTCAAACAAAGAAAGAACTTAAGTAGCAATAAGAAAAAAAAGAAGAGCAACTTAGCTTTCGCTGATTGTGGTGAGAAAAAAACCAAAAACAAACAAACTATAGAAAAATCTGAAAAATAGATCAACAGACTGAGAGCTCTATAAAACAGGTGCTACCTGTTCGAAGGTCAGTCGAAGGCTGGAGATTATGTAAAACTCCCAAGCTTGCTAAATTTTGTAGACTGGGATGTAGAATTCAGAGGTAAAAATGCTTATGGGATGTGGGATACTTTCAAGCATATAATAAATGTAGTCCAAGAACAATGTATCCCAATGAAGGCCATTAGGAACAAAAGTAGGAAACCATCATGGTGGAATCAGGAGATAGGTAGAAAAATTTCAGAGAAGAAAATGGCATATAAAAAATTACAGGTACAAAATAATATTCAAAATTTAAGTGATTATAGAATGGATAGGAATGAGTTAAATAAGATTATAAAGAAGAACAAAAGGGTGTCAGAAATTAAATTAGCTCAGGATAGCAACAAAAATCCTAGAAAGTTCTTTAGTTACTATAAAATTAATAATAAGTCTAGCAGAGTTAAAATAGGGCCTATTAAATATGAAGGGGTTGTGAGAGAAACTGATGAGGAAATAGTTGAGGTACTAAATGGTCATTTTGCATCATTATTTACAAAGGAGAAGCTAAATAGTCTAATGTATAGTACTCATGGGTCAGGGAAAGAGGTGTTTACTACCATTAGTGTGGATTGGAGGATGATAAAAGGACTAATAGGTGAGTTAGATACTACCAAGGCTTCCGGCCCTGATAATATTCATTCTAGGATACTTAAAGAATGGGTAGAAAGTATCTCAATAGCTCTGGAGAAGTTGTATACTACATCACTGGAATATGGAGAAATACCCGGTGATTGGAAGAGAGCGAATGTAGTCCCCATTTTCAAGAAGGGTAGTAAAGAGGATCCAAATAACTTTAGACCGGTTAGCCTAACTCCTGTAGTCTGTAAAATTCTTGAGAAAATAGTTAAAAAAGGGATTTGCCAACATCTAGAGAGGGAGGGGTTAATCAGCGATGCTCAGCATGGGTTTAGATCAGGTAGATCTTGTTTGACTAACTTACTAGACTTTCTGGAGTTTGTAACAGATCAAGTAGATAAGGGAGAGAATGTAGATATAATTTACTTAGATTTTAGTAAAGCATTTGATAAGGTACCACATAGGAGACTAGTTCATAAATTAAAAATGATTGGGATATGTGGGGGTGTTTCAAATTGGATAGCTGAGTGGCTGAAAGACAGGAAGCAAAGGGTAGTGCTAAATGGTGTAAAGTCAGAGTGGAGGGATATTATCAGTGGGCTTCCTCAGGGATCAGTTCTTGGTCCATTATTATTTGTAATCTATATAAACGATCTTGGGGAGGTAGTTAATAATAAAGTGTCAATTTTTGCGGATGATACCAAATTAGCAGCTGTAGTTAAAGATATTGATGATAATTTTAAAGGGCAGGGGGATTTAAATAAATTGTTATCCTGGGCATATAAGTGGCAAATGACTTTCAACCTTGATAAGTGCAAAGTTATTAACATTGGAAAAGATATGAAATGGATGGGCATTGGCTGAGCTCAGTAGAGGATGAGAAAGATCTAGGAGTAGTAATAGATAAGTCATTAAGGTTTTCTAAGCAGTGTATTGAAGCAAGAAATAGGGCAAATAGAGTGCTGGGTTTCAAAAATAAAGAGGTTATTGTTAAACTCTATAACTCATGTTAGGCCACATCTAGAGTACTGCATACAGGCATGGTCCCCACATTTTAGACACGATATTAACCTTCTCGAGTCAGTGCAACGGAGGGCACCTTGGATATATAGATAGACTGAGGGTATTAAATATGTTCTTGTTCGAAAGGAGGTGTGTGAGAGGGGATATGATTGAGCTTTTTAAAATTTTTTCTGGGATAGATAAATTGGATGTTATCAAGTTTTTTGAGTTACATGATGGAAATCGGACTAGAGGTCACCACTTGAAAATTAAAAAGCAAGGGTGTAGGTTGGATTTAAGAAAATATTTTTTTCACCAATAGAGTGGTAGACTTCTGGAACAAATTGCTACAAATTGTATATATTAATATTGTTTGTATATATCTATAGCTGCATGATTTAGTTCTTGACAAGCCTTGATTGGTGATACCCTTGTTTCTGGATGCAATCCTCTGGATGTAGTTTTCCTGGGAGTTTGGGTGCCTTGAAAAAGAGGCCGCTTGACTCGGATGACCTATGATGAGCCCTTGTGGCTTTTGTCATCCATTATATTATATTGTGGGGGACTTTGATTTTGTCTTCCCCTGGTGATGGTGCTTTTTGTGGGTTGGTTTTGACGGAGGCGGATGACCTTTGATAGGCCCTTGTGGCTTTTGTCATCCGTGTAATTATGTTATGTTATGTTATGTTATGTTATGTAGTAGGTAGTCCAAATTTAAATGTATTTAAGAGTAGGTTGGATGAGTTTATGGGGAGGGAAGGTTGTGATGGTTCCTAAGTTTGGTATATATTAATATTGTTTGTATATATCTATAGCTGCATGATTTAGTTCTTGACAAGCCTTGATTGGTGAAACCCTTGTTTCTGGACGCAATCCTCTGGATGTAGTTTTCCTGGGAGTTTGGGTGCCTTAAAAAAGAGGCTGTTTGACTCGGATGACCTATGATGAGCCCTTGTGGCCTTTTGTCGTCTGTTATATTATATTGTGGGGGACTTTGGTGATGGTGCTTTTTGTGGGTGGTTTTTGACGGATGCGGATGACCTTTGATAGGCCCTTGTGGCTTTTGTCATCCGTGAAATTATGTTATGTTATGTTATCAGCTGCTGGTGTTGATTTCCAGGGGATCATAGGGTGACCCCAGGTCACTTTACTAGGGACTTCAAAATTAATCATTGCTTGTAGTATTTCTAAAAATCTACTGTATGCAGCCTCCACAGAAATGCTTGAGAACTCATAATCAATGTCCAACTTCAGAATTGCATTATTCATGGCTCGATAATTACCCATATGCCATAGTATAAAGCATTATATTGGCATTAAAAAGGGCATTTATAGGAAAATAAAAAATGGAGAGGATCACTTAAGGCAGAGATATAATGAACTAGCAAGAGATGTTCAAAAGTTAGTTAGAGTAGCAAGGAGAAATTATGAAATTAAAGTGGCAAATAGGGCAAAGGAAGATCCTAAAAGTTTTTATCAATTATACAAAACTAAGGTTAGAGATAAAATAGGCCCACTTATAGATTCCAATGGAGAATTAGTGAGTGATAGGGACTCAATGGCTGGAATGCTAAATGACTTTTTTCTCTCAGTATTTACACAGGAGGATACTCTAAATATACCTGAGGTGTCAATGATCTTTCGGGGTAATGATGAAGAGAAATTAAAGGATATCTTGATCACAAAGGAGATAGTGACAAAGGAAATTGATAAAATCAAAAGTAGTAAGGCACCCGGTCCTGATGAGCTCTTTCCTAGAATTTTGAAAGAATGTAAGGATGTGTTAAGTGAGCCCCTAGCATGCATCTTTAGAAAATCATTGGAGAGTGGCATTGTGCCAGTGGCATGGAAGAAAGCCAATGTGATACCTATATTTAAGAAAGGGGATAAAACAAATATGTCTAATTACAGACCAGTAAGTTTGACATCAGTGGTAGGGAAAATGATGGAATCTATTATAGCAAGGAATATTAGAGATCACTTGGATAAGCATAAGTTGATAAAAGAATCACAGCATGGCTTTAGTAAGGGTAAATCCTGTCTGACTAATTTGCTGTCTTTTTATAGTAAGGTGTATGAAGCAGCAGATAATGATGAAAACTATGATATTTTATACTTGGACTTTAGTAAGGCTTTTGATCGAGTGCCACACTTACGACTTCTGAGCAAAGTTAAAGCACACGGGATCGATGGCAGTATATTTAGGTGGATTCAGTCATGGCTTGGTGACAGACAGCAAAGAGTTAGTATAGATGGAGTTAAATCTGAGTGGGGTTGTGTTAGCAGTGGAGTTCCTCAAGGATCTGTTTTGGGTCCCTTGCTATTCTTAATTTATATTAATGATCTTGACATAGGTATAAGTAGTGACCTGAGTAAATTTGCTGATGATACTAAGCTAGGTAGGGCCATTAGGGCTGATTCTGATGCTGTTGTAATGCAGGAGGAATTGACCATTCTGTCCAATTGGGCCGAGAAATGGCAAATGAAGTTTAACATAGACAAATGTAGTGTACTTAGTATAGGTAGAAATAATCCATTGAATAGTTATAAATTAAATGGCAGAATTTTAGGGAGGACTGATTGTGAGAGAGACTTGGGTATTTTGGTAAGTTCAGACCTTCGTCCTAGAAAGCAATGTCTAAATGCTAAGAATAAAGCTAATAGGATATTGGGATTCATTAGGAGGAGTGTAAGCAATAAGAGTGCTGAAGTCATTCTAAAACTGTATCTGGCGCTAGTTAGGCCTCATCTAGACTATGCAGTACAATTTTGGTCACCATATTATAGGAAGGATATTGATTTGCTTGAGTCTGTGCAGAGAAGGATGACAAAGATGATTGGTGGGCTAAGGAACTTACCTTATGGTGAAAGGCTCAGAAAACTAAATCTACATACATTGGAAAGGAGAAGAGTCAGAGGGGAATTGATTGAAGTCTTCAAATGGGTAAAAGGATATAATAAAGGGGATCTGGGTAAGGTTCTTATACTTAGTGAACATGACAGGACACGTAGCAATGGGTTTAAGCTTGATAAGTATAGGTTTAGGAAGGAGATTGGGAGGAATTGGTTTACAAATCGTGTGGTAGATGAATGGAATAGGCTCACTAGGCATGTGATAGAAGCCTCCTCTCTGGGTAGTTTTAAGAATAGATTAGATAAATATATGGATGAAGCTGCTAGATGGGACTGACTTTTTTTTATGTACATATGTATATATTTTTCTAGGGAGTGGGAAGATTATATTTTGCGGTTGCATGAATGGACATAATCCTCTGGATGCATTTTATGTATATTGTAGATTAGATCTGACAAACTCCTGTAAAGGGTGACAATGTTGATGACTTTTCTCTGGTAAGAAATCTTTTGTGTGTTGAATGGAACAGGAGCTGCCAAGTGTAGGCCATGAATGGTCTTTTGCAGTCTCCTTCTTTTCTTATGTTCTTATGTTATAATTGTCTTGGGAATCTGGACTGGAGTGAGACCAAGAAAGGTATAGGTAAAGGATATAGGTAGGTGATTACAGTTGGGTAAGGGAGGATGGAGTTGTACATGAGCTACTCTGTTGTGTTCAGTAGTGAAGATCAAGTCGAGAGTATTGTCTGCTCTTATGTTTAAGTTAGTAGGCTCAGTCACTCATTGTCGAAAACCCAGAGACATAAAGCACTCAAGGAAGGATGCATCATAGGCATTTGAGGCAATGGGCACATCACCAGACCAGTCGTTGCTTGGCAGATTGAAATCGCCCATAAGGATCAATTCCTTACCAGGAGCAAAGTCCACTGTCAAGTGCAATATTTGCCATGATATTATGTATGTAAAGACAGGTTCCATGCTTAGAAGTCCCCTCTGAAGTATCTTTACGTATTATGCTATAGTTAGGAATGGCAACAAAGGAATCAGAGACAGAAGAAAGGAACCATGTTTCATTAATAGCTAAAATATCAATCTTATTGTGTTACATGAAGTAAGAAACTAAAGCTAACTTATTACTAATACTATTTACATTAATCTGGGAAATATTTACTGAACTAAAGGGGCAGAGTGAGGCAGCACCAGCAGATGGCAGGCTATGCTGGGCACCGTTACTAATGTCACAAGAGGCTGGGTCAACAGTGCCAGGCACTGGCAGCACCCACAGTGCCCACAGAATGCCATCGCCTAGCATACAACTCTTGTCTTTGGATGTAGGTTAAGTCTTTATTAAAATATACATGCTTGTGTTGTTCATTTGCCCTCATATACTGGCTTTCTGGAGCAATTCCTGTCTCTTGTCCATATCAGCACAGTTAACCCTGTAAATACTACTCTCGTGATTGATGCAGTATATATCAGACAAGGGGACAATGGAACCCACAGCCAAAGTGGCAGACTGGTTTATTTTAGCTAGGGCCTCAGCATCATTGGTGGCTTTGATGCTCGGAACAATCAAGTAGTCCTTCCTTTTTCTCCTCTCCTCCATCTCAGTAATAATCTTCCTAATCACTAGGTTAACAGAGACTCAGTTAGAGTTGGCCTCAGTGGGAAATTTTAGTGCAGGGTTAAGGGAAGCCCTGGTGAAAGCAGCATTCCAGTCACTGGCAGCCTGAAGAGTAGCAGTTTGGACACTGGTGATGGCAGAGACCTGCTCAGTGAGAGATCTCACAGAGGCACACAGAGCTCTGACTGTTTAGTAACAACGTTGGTAGCCATCGGATGTGTTCTTGGTGAGCTCTCTATTTAGTGACTTTTTTTTCATTTTGGATTTTTCGGTGTAAAATATTTAAGTTTGGGAAGATAGTTAACTTTAAGTATTAGACATAATACTAAAGGAATTTTTAATTATATTGTGAAAAGTTTCTCAGTATGGCTGTTGCTTTGAATGAAGTGAGTATGCCTTTTGATGTAAACAGTGTGCATGTAGTTTGTGATTTTTGTGGTGTTGAAAGAAGAGCAAATGTATCTGAATCTCTGGTATGTTATGTGACTAGTGCACATCTGGCTTTGGTAGAGGAGGTGAATCGGTTGTGTGATGAGTGCAAGAGATTAAGTGACTTAGTGAGTGAAGTGAGAAGGGATGCGAGTGTATGCATAAAGAATGTGGCTGGGACCAGGAGGGTAGAAGATAGGCCTAGACTAGGGACTGGAGAGAAAGAAGTGACTGATGTGAGTGAAGATGAATGGTTGGTGAATCCGGATAGAAAGATAGGTTAGTTCTTACCTTACCTTGATGAGGGTCTTCTCCCTCACCAGTCACTGTTGTGTCCTCCAACCAGAACAGCAAAGAAAAATGACAACAAGGAGAGGCGATATGGTTGGCTAATGATGGACACAATGGAAGGAGCAGATACTAACTCTTCAGGAAGAGTGTTCGAAAGATTTATGATCCTAACTGAAAATAAACAAGCTCTAACGTCTGTGAAATACCTAGGTACAAAATCTAGGTACAAAAATCTTCTTAGTATGACCTTGTGCGAATACTGTCAGCATATGCAAACAAGTGTTCAAGATGGGGGCAGTGGCCATTCAAAATTTTCTACACCATGATCAAATCAGATTGCAGCGATCTACCATTGATAGAGAACAAATTCAGGTTTGTTAAACACTCAAAATAAGGCAAATTTATGAATCCTTCAACATTTTTGGTCCATCTTCTTTGTACAGATTCCAGGAGTTTCAAATCACTGACATAACCAGTATTCCAAAGTACACTTGCAAAAATCAATAATGGGATGAACATGAGAAATAAAATCAAGAGACCGGCAAATTGTGCCCCTAAGAATACCATTTGCAACTCCACTTACTTTCTGAACACTTCCCTGATATGCAAATGAAATTTAAGAGAGGGATCCACCAGAACACCAAGATCTCTGAAGGAGGATTTATTAGGAATAGGACAATTCCCAATAAAATAATCAAAAATAGATATAGTGTTGGGCTTACAAAAGCAAACTCGAGCACACTTATTTACGGAGAATTTCAGACCCCATGACTGACTTGTGCGGTAGAGCAAGGATATGTCATTTTGTAGAGTCTCACTGAAACCAAGAACCCCAGCAACCCCAAGTGGTGAAGCCAGATACAACTAAGTCATCTGCAAACAAGATAAAGTTGAAACTAAGACCAGCAACAACATGATTTATATATACAAGGAATAAGACTGGTCCAATTATAGAGACCTGAGGAACCCCACTTAATATATCAACTTCATGACTAGAAGAGCCCTGAACCACAACCTTCATTTTCTTACCACGCAGGAAATCTCTTATCCATCCCAGCAGTGGGTCACCTATACCTATCAGAGAAAGCTTTAATAGAAACAACTGATTCATGGTTAACCACATCAAAGGCCTTACTATAGTTAAAGAATAGTACACGGCCAGAGTCGACTTGATTGCTGATATAATCATAGGTGCTCAGAAGCTGGTCAGACACAGATAACCCTGCACGAAAGCCAAATTGTTGAGGCGAAAGGATGTTATTGGTTTGACAAAATATATTAATATGGGAAACAATAATTCTTTCAAGAGACTTCAACAGATTGAAGTCAGGCTAATTGGTCTATAGTTCGAAGTGACTGAATGTATACCACCCTTAAACAATGGCATAATGTTGGCAGATTTCCATTCAGTTGGTACCTTCATTGATGTAATGCTCTTGTTGAAGATAAGATAAAGCGGATAAGAAAGAGCTAATGCACATTTCTTAAAGATGATGGAAGGAAAGCCATCAGGTTCACAATCAGCTGATAGCTTTAATCTTTGAACAGACTTTAATATTTCCTCTACAGTGACTTCATTAAGGATCATACGAGCTGCAGGTATTTGGTGTGGATATGGATTAGGCAAGTTTCCAACAACAAATACAGAAACAAATTGGTCGGTTGGTTCACAGTCGCTGTACCACCTGTCATCTACTCTTAAAGGACCAACCGTTGGACGATCAACCTTTTTCCTTCTCAAATAGGCATGATGTCTCTTAGGGTTCTGGTCATCAACCAAGGATTTTTCATAGGAAGAGACAGCATTATACACATCAAGCATAAAACGGATATTTGCATTCCTGAATTCCAACCATGCTTGAACAGTAATCAGAGAATTTCGGCCATAATTTATTTTGAGATTGAAGAGCTTGAGAAACTTTTTTAACCCAAGGTGGACATGAGGGACTTTGTGATTTATCAGGTACATAGAACTTGAAAGCATTATGCAATATACTAGCAAATTTAAAGTAGCTTTCATATATATATCACAATCGAAAAGTATGTTATCCCAGTCAATCAAGAACAAATAAACATTAAGTGTATTGGAATTGCAATGAAACCAGTCAAGGCATAACTCTGAATCAGGCTTGGGTGTTGTTGAGAGAGAACAAACTGAGCAAGTGAATAAAATACCAACATGGCCACATCCAGGGAGAGGGTCTATGCCAGTTAACTCTAAAACACGGTCATGACTAGAGGTGAAAACTAAATCTAATATATTTCCAGAGGTAACAAAAGTAGGAAAATTTACCCACTAAATAAGGCCTAGCGATAGAAATAAATCCAAGAGGGAGCGACCAAGCAGTGTGAAAACCTGTGGAGCAGTCAGCATCCAGTCAATATCTGGTAAGTTGAAGTCTCCTAGCAGAATAACCTCTCTGGAGGAACAAAATGAGTTGATTTAAGAAATAAGACAACTATTCTTATCTGAAGTATAACTTGGAGGCCTGTATACAACTAAAATATAAATATTAAATGATTGGAGAAAGACTCCAAGAGTATTAGGAAATTCAGTAAACACATTATTATATCTAATAGAGTTTTTGATCTACAGACCAACTCCATATTTACGAAAATCTGAAGGGGAGTCATTCCGGAGAAAGGTATAACCAGAAATGTGAACAGATGATGAAGAAACTGAGGAAGAGAGCTAAGATTCTGTAAGGGCTACAATATCTACACACACAGAAAAACAAAACAAAGAAACAAGATTAACTTTATTGACAAGGAAATTCAAATTAACATACCAAACAACTACACAAGAATAACCACAAGAATTAAAAAAAAATATCTACAGGTTTTTTTGAAAATTAACTATTTGAGTTCTAACTGTACTGCTCAGGGTTGAATAGGACTGCTCTATAGGTCTAACTGGAGTGGTGCATGCAGCCGCAGCAGGGACTGGAAGGGAGGGACCCAATGGACAGGCATTTAAACCAGAGAGCGTAGGAATACCAGCTGACTGATTACTTGGAACAGTTATCCCTCTCCTACTACTCCTCTCCATTCTCTGCTTATAAGTAAGGTCTTTATTAATGAATATGTTGGAATGTTGAGTGCCAGCCAAATTCTTAGAATTAGTTAGAATAGTCAAATGATGCTGTGTGTTGGCTACTTTTGCCCTTATCAGATTAGGCTTAAGGGAAAATACATTAGTAACAATTAGTGGACCAAGGCTAGGGCAAACCAACGACACAACCTCGTTGAATTTTTGAAGAAAATTTTCAAGAGAAAGTCCATGTACAATAATGCTGTCACGCCTTTTGTCTCACTCATGAAGTTCCCTTAATTCATCTTTAAGTGAGTAAGAGGGACATGGAACCTGTTAGGTTGACTAACAGATTTGATGCCCTGAGAGGGGAAGAGGTTGGAAATGATTTGTCTGATGTGGTTGTGGCAGAAAGTGAAATAAGTGGTAGTTTGAATGAGAACAGGAGGGATGGTAATGCTAGGCCTAGGAAGACTACACTCTAGCCCCAATCTATCCAACCCACTTCCTACACTAAGTTGGACTTGAGAAATTGAGGGAGAAATGAAACAAATGTTTACAAAAAAAACAAAACAAAAGAAAGGCATGTATCTTACATGATACCACGCTTTCTAGGGGCTTAGGGTTCCCTGGGGGAAAGTCTTGCCAGCTGCCACTCGTATGGACAAAATTGTTGTGCACCTCTTAAAGGCTTGATGCTTCTGAGCTCAATAATATTAAGTGATCCGGTCACAGTCTCTAGGCTGTTAAAGCCTTCCCATCCAAATAAATTATAATATGGACATATGCTACATTCAATTCTAATATTCCAAAAATTTGATAACAACAGGAAGGAATAAATTTTGCAAATTTATTAGAGCAATAAATAGGGTGGCTTCTGGAAAGAGAAAAACAAACAAACAATACAAAATCATATATATATATATATATATATATATATATATATATATATATATATATATATATAGATATATATAAACATCTCCCCATTCACACACACATTCTTACAGAAGGAGGGAGAGGTCCGCTAGAAAGGAGGTGGGAGAATGGCCCTACAAACACACTCACATTCACTCCACCACACCCCTCCTTCTTTAGGCCATCTGACCACAGTCACTCACATTACACACTCAATCCTTACTCACGGTACCATTTATACTCAAATGGTGCCCTTCTGCACCCATTCACACTTGTCTACAGGTCCCAGGCTATGTGTAGCAATCTGTCGGGGTCGTTCATCAGCCGTCTTGTCAGTCTCCTCGTCACTATCGATCATATCATCCACCATACTCTTAGCCTTCATCACTAGCTCTCCCATCTCTTGACAGAACTCTTTCATACTCTTTCGGTCAAAACCTTCACTCTTCATACTTCTATTCATCAGCTCCTCACTCACAGCTCTCATCAAACTCAAGGTACACACTTGTGAAACAGACAAATTACTCACATCCTCTCTACTCTCAGTGGCTACACAGGACACCCCTTCTACTGGTTCCCATCTGAAGCCAGAAAAGTCAGTCATCTCATCATTCTCCTCATCAAACTCACCTCTACTCTTGCCATTCGTAAAACCAGAAAATTTAGCCACACTTGGTTCATTCAGCCCAAACACACATTCATACTGTTTACCAAATCAGAAAAATCAGTCACAGGAAGCTCACTCACTTGCCTACTCATATCAGTCAAATTACACACCTGCTTATGCAGATACTCAATCTCTCTCTCAAGCTCTCCCATACAAGAGAGACTCTGCTCAGACTTACTACTTTCATTTGTACTTGCATCTTTCCTTTCACTCTTTTTTGCATGCTTTGAAACCAAAACAAGCTCCTTCCCAGGCAAACCCATACTATCACTCCACCTCATTGTCATGCAACCTTATCCCTCTCTCTGCACAGTTCCCCGTAAGGGGCACGGCAATTGGCCATCCTGTCAGCCGTGCTGATGAGATCCAGCCCTCCATCCGGCCCCAGCTTAGCCTCCCTTCCTTCAGATAGCCTGTATTTCTCCCCTACTTCGTCGCTATTCATACAACCTCTCCCACAACTTTCTCTGGTCAGCCTCTAATTTCACAGGGTAGATGCTGACCTTCTTCTCAAGCCAACCATCCCGGATCGGGGCTGAGGGGGGAGGGGACAACATTCCCTAACCCCTGAGCTCCGGTTCGGGATGTTTTTTATAACAATTTGCTTCATCCCCACCCATACCTTCCTCACATCCCTTTTCCTCTCCTCTTCACAATCTATCTTTTTACGCCGCGTCTAAGGTGGAGCCCCATGCCGATGGACTGCCAGGCCACCAGGCGGGAAGGGTGGTCCCAAATGGCAGCGCCTGGCTCTGCCATCCTGTAAGCACCTCTTGCAGTGCAGGCAACAGCAAGAGGTGATGAGCGATTGCATCCCGTGAAACAAATAGGGTCACCATGCCCAATGATGAGAAACACAAAAATCTCCCCTTAATTCTCCCTGTATCACCAATGGACCTGCCCTCAGGCAGCTCCACCAAAAAAATGGAGGTCCCCCCCACCCCCTGTACTTGCGCAGGGAACCCTCCATATCTCTCTAACCGGAGAGGAGGCTTACTCCTCTCCTTCCCTTACGGGTGTAGGGGACTCCCCCTCACCCCCTTCTATGGAGATGCTTTCGGGCACCTCCCTTTTTCCAGTGGCAGTCCCCTCTGTTCTACCAAGGGGACTGCCAAGAAAGCCAGCAGGCAGCCCTTAGCCAGCCGCTCCACATTGAAGCAGGTCGGTAGGGCAAACCCCCTTAGGGAGGAGAGGGAAGTCAGGCCCCTTCGGTCGCTTCCCTCAAAAGACCTGCTGGCAAGAATATTGAACCTTGCCGGGGTCAAGACCTGTGCCTCCCCACACAAGACTAGTGACGATACTGCCAACCGGACCTGCGATGTCTTGGGGGGGGGATGGCCAACTGGAGGCTCCCCCTGAGATAGACATGGTCCTTGAGGAAACCCAGCCTCAGACGGTAGGGCCTTCCATGGGGAGGAATCCGGGCTCGTTCCAAGCACCGAACCCGAATCCGCCCCTATGCAAGGTCCTCCTCAAACGGCTAGGGTTTCCGAAGCAGTACAAGGAGGGGAGGGATCTCCTCCGACCAGGACCTTCTCCATTTCGGAGAAGGACCTGCCTGAGGCCGGTTCATCTGGCCTGGGGGCTCATTCCAGCGGAGGTGAGAAGCGGGTTCATTCCCAGCCCTCCTCTCCAAAAAAGAAAAAGACTAAAAAGACAAAAATAGACTCGGGGCTCCTCTCCATCCGCGGGGCTACGGGGACGGATGGGTCTGCTGCCACTTTGGCAAGTGACCAAGCCAAGATCGGCACATCCAGCCCCTCTGCCCCCCCCCAGTTGTGGAGCCCCTGACTAAGACCAAAAGTGCACAGGGCGGAGCCTCGACATCGGGGCCCCTCATTCAGAGGTTACCTGGCGTTTTCAAGCCCGCTGGCTTCAAATGCTTCCTCGTTATTCGATCCACTGATGGCACCATGTTGGCCAAGGGCAACATGATCCATCAGAGGAGAGGATCAGCTAGTGCAATTGGTAGAGAGCCGAACATGACCTGTTTCTCGGATGGGAGCCTTCTGTCGAATGCGGCGAATCCTGCTGAGGCGGCCAAGATAAGTGCCCTTCGGACACTTCATGGCACCCCGGTGAGTGTGAAGCCGCACTCTACCATGAACTTTGTGAAAGGAGTAGTTTATGCGAGGGAATTTGTTGACTACTCCATTGAGGACATCACCCTAGAGCTGGCCGACCATGTGGCGGTCAAGTTCGAACGTGTGATGACAAAACAGGGAGGGGCCTCGAGACCCACCCCTACACTCTTCGTCACGTTCGACTGTGACAAGCTCCCTGAGTCAGTGCATGCCGGTTGGTACCGCTACCGCGTGAAGGCATTCGTGCCACTGCCGCGGCGGTGCTATTACTGTCACCGCTTCGGCCATACGATTTGTTCTTGTAGACGTGCAAAGTCGGGGTCACCCGAAGTTTGTGTAAATTGCTCCAAGGCCGTACACGATAAGTCCAATTCGTGTGTGGCCAAGTGTGTCAATTGTGGAAGCCGCACCCCGCTTCTTTGAAGCAATGTGGTGCATATCTCCTTGAGAAAGAAATCCTGGCTTTTCAGGTCCAGGATCGAATCTCATTCCACAAGGCTAAGGACGTGGTCCTGGCACGCCCTGCTCTGCCTGGGACGTCATATGCCTTGATAGTTAGAAAGGCACCCTCTGCTCCTGGCCCATCCAGGCCAATGAGCACGGTTGTTTCCGCGCCCATTCGGAGCCCTTCTGCAGGCTCTACTCAACCTGGGCACTTCCCTGGTAAAGCTGGCGGCAAAAAGGGTTCACACCCAGCCCAGGCTAAAACCAGGGCTCCCCCCTCTCCCCCAAGCGTGACCGCTTCCCGTAAGGCGAAACGGCCATGCGCCTCCACCGAGTCGTTAGACTCACAGGAGGCAACACCCCTGAAGATGGTCGCTAGGCCATCTTCCGGGGCTCCTAAAGCTGTCCCCCGAAAGGAGGACAGCAACATGGCTCCTTCGCCCTTGCCTAGTGGTGGTGCGAGTGGCTCGGAGATGGTGGTTCCTCGAAAAGAGGGCCTCCCTCCTCCAAAGCCGCAACGCCCGCCTAAGGTTTCAAGGCGGAGGGAAGAAAAGACTTGCATGGTGAGCCCAACCTCTCCCAATAAGTCCTCGAAGGCGACAGTGCCTTCAGTGCTTTGTCCGGCCAACAGCGCCCGGGGTTCTGCCCTCAGGAAGCGTACGGCCATTTCCGTGAGGGTCTTCTGTTTGAGGAGGGCCCCCGCGTCTCCTCCGAGCTAGGCCTGGAGGGCATATTCCTTCAATGGAATTGCTGTGGACTCTGGGCCAACTGGGAGGAGCTGCAGAGGCTCGTCTCGTCCCATTCCCCGTTAGCTATTTTTCTGCAGGAGACGATGCTAGGCGCATGCCCCCCGCCCGCCCACCCGGGGTATAAGGGTCTTGCGACCCCACCACCGCGGGATGCGCGGTTTACAACCAGCATGATGTCTCCGTTCTTCCTTTCTCTTTAGATACCTCCTTTCAGGCAGTGGCTGTGCAGCTGCACCTGGATAGGAGGTATACTATCATTTCTGCGTACATTCCACCGTCAGCTGACTTCGACGCGGGGGACTTCCGCCGCGTCGTGGCACGGTTGCTGAGGCCCTTTCTCTTGCTTGAAGATCTGAATGGCAGGCATCCTCTCTGGGGAGATTACTCCATAAATCCCAGGGGACAAGTCCTTGCCGATCTGATCGAAGAGCTTGAGATGGGTGTCCTAAACGTGGATGAGTTTATGCATCACTGTCCGAGAACCGCTTCATTTTCTTGCCTTGATCTATCTTTGTGCTCTTCGGATGCACAGCCTAATTTTGATAGGGGGGTGGTCGATGACCTCCATGGTAGTGATCACTTTCCCATTCAAATATCATTTTCAGGGCAACTGCCGCCTGAGAGCCTACCTAGGTGGTGCTTGGCGCGGGCGCAGTGGCCTGGATTTCAGGAAATGACTGAATTTTCTTTCTCAGTCGAGGAGTTTAGGTCGGTAGATGAGGCCTTTGAGTTCTTCTCCGGCAACCTCATCGCTGCGGGCCTGACAACTATTCCTAGGATGTCTGGCCGTTTTGCACGCTGACCACTCCCATGGTGGTCGGCCGAGTGTGAGACGGCCCTCAAACAGAAGCGTTATGCCTACATGCGCTATAAGCGCCGCCCGAACGATTTCACTGTGGGTGAATTTCATCGGGCTAGGGCTAGGTTCCGGTATATTTCGAAGCACGCCCGCCGCTCTTCCTGGCGGGCGTGTCTTCAATTAACGCGAAGACACTTTTAGCAGAGGTGTGGAGGCGAGTCAAAAGGATTCGGGGCAAGTTCTCGCAGGACCCCCCTCCCGTTCGCCAGAAGAATGGGACCGCAATCTCGGATCCCGCCTCCGTGACAGAATCCTTCGCGACAGCTTTTTCCCGCATTCTCTAGCCGGGCTGCTGCTCCGCCAGCATTCAATGCACGTCCTGATGTCGCGGAAGGCCGCCGGCTGGACTTTACCTCCAGAGGCTGAGAACCCTTCAACGACTGGTTTACTGGGAGTGAGTTGCGCTCCGCTCTCGCTTCGTGCGCGGACTTCCCCCATTGAGAGCCTTTGGTCGATGCTGGGGAGATGCCACTTGCTCTGCGCAGCGTGCAGTGCATCACTCGAATGTACGCGCGAGCCCGGCGCCTCCCTCAGTCGCCAACAGCTTTCACTGCATCCGCAGCTGATCTCGACGGTGCCTATGCCGCCGAGAGACGCCAGTCATACCCTAAGCCCTTTGGGTTTAGGGCCAGGAAACTCCTTCGAGAGCTAGACATAGCTCTCGGGCCGGTGGCGCCCCTGATTCTGCCCAGGACGCCACCCTGGAGGGTACCACATTTGGCTATTTGTCGCCACGCCTCTGCTCCCAAAGCTTGTACAGCGCCGGGAGTATTGCGTTCGGCCTTTTTGGAGCACACCTCGTGTCACGCTGGAACCGTGCCAGTGTATACGGATGGCTCCAAGTCCCAAGAGGGGGTCGGCTTCCACGCCGTATCCCCTCTGTTTGAAGTCAGCGGGGCTCTACCAGGCGCTGCGTCTGTCTTCACTGCCGAGCTGGTGGCAATACACCACTCGGTACGGGAGATTATGTAACGTACCCGGTTTGGAGACCGGATTGTGATCCATAGCGACTCACAAGGCGCCCTGAGTGCTCTCGGGGCATTAGAATCTCCGCATCCCCTGGTTCGCGATATCCGTGACGCCACGGTTTTGGCGAGCCGAGCAGATGTCGAGATTATCTTCTGCTGGGTTCTTGGACATGTAGGAATTGCGGGGAATGAGCGCGCCAAAGAGTCTGCGAGGACTCTGCGACCGGACCAGCGTTTCGCTCTTTCTCACACCGACTGCACGGCAGGAATACGGGCAGCTCTTCGGACTGCTTGGCAAAGAAGATTGGAGACGGTCGAAGGGAACTTAAAGTTGCGTGCCATTGCGCCGCGACTGTCCCCATTGACCTCTCCCCCAATGCCACGATGGCTTCAGGTCGCTTAGTCGTCTACGAATCGGGCACACTCGTGTGTCGCATCGCTATCTGGTCGAGCGCTCGCCTGCGCTCTATTGGGACGACTGCGTCGTCCCCCAGACTTCGGCACATTCTTGTTGAATGTCCCAGTCTGGGTGATCTTCGCGCACGTTACCTGTCCCGGTACCGGGATGGGCGGGTCGCTATCGCCTTGTCCCTTGTACTTGGGACGGATTCGTGCACATTGACTTGTGGAATTGTTGAATTTCGGGGGGAGGCCGGGCTTCTCCCCTTTATTTAAGTAGGTTCTGTTTTTTGTTTTTTTTTGTAGGTTGCACGCTCCTGCACCGGGGTGAGGGGGACCTCTTCCCGATCCCAGAGATTGCTTCCTAATTTTTTAGTTTTTCCAATGTTTATCATTGTTATTTTTTCATAATTTATTTTAAAGTAGCCCAACTCTAGGCTGTCGTATTTCCGGCGACTTATGCCCAAGTGGGCAGTCGCCAGATGGGCTCTAAAGGAAAAAAAAAACAAAAAAACTCTGCACTGGATGACTCACCAGGTAGTCAGGAAGTTCTCTCCACCTCCTCAACTAACTCTGATGATTCCGCACTCTCTCAGTCACACCTTCATTCAAACTCCAAAACATATTTCACACCATTCTCCCAGACTCTCTCAACTCAATACGGTCATTCAAACTTTTCACTCATCTTCGACACATTATCATTCCGCAATCTCCTAGGCTTCCATACACACATAAGAAGAAACACCTGCTCAACTACACTCCTTTTATCTCTCACAGGCGGCGCATACACAAACTTACTTTTAGGATCAACCATCACAACCATACCAATATTCCCAGCACTCATGGGTGGTAGAGACACGCAATCAATTACAACAACTCAAACGGTTCTTTCGCATTAACTTTCAACATCAGCGGTTTCACTTGCACACCTTGCACCTTTTGCTTCTGACACCTTTCACACGTAGTTGCAACATCATTCACAACAGTCCTCAGAAACAGGTGGAACGCACGCTCCTTCTCATACACTCCCACAACTGAAACTTACCCATATGCCCATAATTATCATGCACAACTTTCACCAGACCAATTATACCAACCAAGGACATCACACGTACCTACATATCATCCCCACCCTTCATATGCCTCACAAAATATACAACATCCATACAAATAACCAAATCCTTAGCATACCTTTTAAAATCACTTAAACATTAAGGCCATTCATTCAAATCAACACGTATCATCACACCCCTCTTCAACTCACTAACAAAAGGAAATATTTCTTGCATTTCAAGAATATCAGCATCACTTAAAACCTCATTCTCATCATCCATGATCATCAGTTCAATCATACCACAAAACTTGACACATTCTTCACACACTCATTCAACCTCATCACCTCACATTCACCTTTCATGACACAATCCTTATCAGCATCCAAAGACAAATCATTCATTCTCATAAAGTCTACACCAATCGAGAAACAACATGGCATGTGCTCATCTTTCAGAATCACAAAATCATGCTTCACATTCACACCACTGCCCAAACTCACTCTCAGGCTAACCTGTTTCCACGCCACTATCATTCCATTCCCCAATTCACCTATCTGTAACTTCACAGGATTACACTCGCAACATCTATACTCATCATACTTGCTCAGAATCCTCTCGTTCACTAAAGACACTTGCGTTCCTGTGTCAATCAAACCACAGAAAAACCTTTCACCAGCTTTCACTCTCGCTGCCATCATACCAGGTCCACCATGTTCACAATACACAGAAGGAACAATCACACCAACATCAGCTCTGACATCCACACCATCGTTAACACCCACATCATCATTCGCCACATACTCATCTTCCTTCAGACAATCATTCTTCTCTCTCTTATACAAACACTTCTTAATCACCCAATTGTAATGCACACCACTCACCCACTGCAGATGCACCACACTAGCATTCAAACCTTTCACTTTCTCATCCTTGTATACAATTGGCCTCTCACCACCAAAGTGCACATAGACAATCACTTCCTGAAACGGCGGGACCCCTGGCACAAATTATTCTCAATTCTTTCATAAAATTCTGCACTCTTGCAATACCAATACTCTCAGGCTTCCTACCTACTTCACTCATTACCTCCTTCCTTAAGTCATCCACACTATCCGGCACTCTCACATCTACTCCATCACTTCAAATCTTGCAAACCATTCCATACACTCTCAAACAAAGAATCACCACCACCTTTACTCTCCTTTCTATTTATAATCCCTTTTAGCAAGTACTCTGGATCACTCACTCCACACACACTTTCATCATTTGTACCAGGATACCTCAACATCAAATCAGCCAATCTATTCCGTTCACCAGGCACATATTCAATCACATAATCAAAATCACTCAAATCTTCCAAAGTCCTCGCAATCCTACTATCAGCCCATTTCATATGTTGCAAATACACAAGAGGTTGGTGATCTGTTTTGATCACAAACCTCACACCATACAAAAACGGATGCAGCACTTTCAAAGAATACCTTATAGCAGCCAACTCTCGCTCCACAGTCAAATACTTTTGCTCTGCTGCATTCATAGCCTTTGATACATACCCAATTATCCGCCTCACATTCTCTCCATTCAAACGCTGCTCTTGCATTAGAAATCCTCCCATACAGTACCCACTCGCATCCATATACAATTCAAGCATCTTAGCATTCACACTATAGTCCGGGTATGCCAACTCAACATCTTCAGCCGCTGCCTCTTTTAGTCTCATACGCTTCATTCATCTTATCACTCCAACTGACAATTTTACTACCTTTCTTACCCATCCACTCAGTCAGAAGCTTACTTATGCCAAAACAATCTCGTATAAGCTTTCGCTGAAACTCAATCAAACCTAGAAACGACTTCAGTTGCTTCACAGTCACCAGTTTTGGAAACATTCATACTTTCTCAACATATTTTGGTGACTTTCGTAACCCATTCCACTCAATATATGCCCAGGGAACTCCACTTCTTTTGCAAACCATCCACACTTTGCTACCTTCACCTTCACTCCAACACTTTCCAACGTTCTCAATACATCATTCACCAATCTCATATGCTCATCAAAAGTCTCATTCATAATCAAAATATCATCTATAAACACAATCACACTCTTGCTTGCAAACTTAGTCAACACCATATTCATAGCACGCTGGAAGGCACTGGGAGCATTGGCCAACCTAAAGCTGAGGCTCTGGAACTGGTAATGCCTCTGTGTGGAGGAAAAGGCAGTCACTGGTTGGCTCTCCTCAGCAATAGGCATCTGGTAATACCCCTGAACCAAATCCAGCTTAGTAAACTACTTCATCCCATGCATACTATACACACACTCAGATACTACACACATCGGAAACCTCTCCTTCACTGTTCTTTCATTCACCTTTCTCTAATCCACACACAGGCAGAACCTACCATCTGGGGCGTTCTACATGAAGTTTACACACCCTCCTGACACCTTAGTCACAGAATCGCATGAAATTTACATCATTTGTTGGTTATGATGAATATAATTCATATACTAAGTATGAGGCCTATCTTGGTCATTGTGGTCATATTTATGGCCAGATCAATTTTTGCTCAAACTGATTGACCCCAAACCTTTGAGAGGTCATAACTTTGGCCAGAATTAACCAATCTGAATGATTTTAATATGGAAATATTCAGGAGAAAGAGATCTTTCAAATGAGTGGAAGAACGATGTTTCTCTGACAATTTTTGACATGCTGACCTTTTTGTGAACTCTTTGACCCCTGCCAAAGTGCAACTCAGATCATCCCAAATTTTTTTCTAAAGTTACCTCTTTCTATTCTCCATAGCTCCAGAAAAAATAAAAATAGGTTTAAAATCAATGGGCAATTATGTGACACTGGGTATACCTACTAAAAGTATTATTGACCCAGAAATTATGGTGATATCACATACCTACATAAGTCCTAACCATGGTATTGGCTATATACCTCTTAATAATCTTTTTGAATCAATAAATAATACATCACTGCATATATACACCTTATATACTTAGGTACCTACCTTATATAAGTAATCTTGCCAAATCAATGTAACATGAAAAGCAGTCTTTAACTGCCTTTCATTAATCCTTAACTAATTAATGTATGTTTTTCAGGTACCTGATTTTCTGATTCTGATTCAATTAAAGTGGGTGCATGTAAGGGAGGACGATAGGGTGTGTGGGTAGATAGAGAAAATAGACAAGCGGAGAAAAGAGAAAGGAGTGTGATAGGGTGCAAAGAGAGGCCTAGAGCCTGGTGATCAGACCTATCACTTTTATTATTCTTTTGGTAGCGTGTATTCTTTGTTGTTTCTGTAGATTTTTAATAATTATAAATAATTATTAATAATTATTTATGGTGTTCAAGCCATTTGCCTTATTAATTTTTAGTTTAATTTTGTGTGTGTTATGCATTGCTTATATGTTTGTGTTTTTTATTACATTTTAGGTGCGTGCTTATTGTTGTTGGTATCATTTGTATTCGTGTGTGTTTTAGTCTTTTTGTTTCTTCATCTTTAGTAGGGTTCTTGTTGTAATCGTGTTTTTTTCACAATCTTGGTTTAAAGTTGTCTTCATCAGTGTTTTTTTGTCGTAGTTTTGAGTTTCTTATCTTGTTCAGTTGTCTTCTTTAGGTTTAGGTTTTACATCTCATTATGCATAGAACGGCACTTTGTCCCCGCCAGCCACTTGGTTGGCGGAGCTGGGAAATCTGGTACGACAGTCTGCTCTTGTATTCTGGTTAATCATCTGAGTGATATCTAAACTCAGTTCCCGATTAACCAGATCCTGCATTTTCCAGGTCCGTTCTTCTATTACTTTGTTGATGGGAATTATCCCCGCCTCTCTGTGCAGATCTTCTTGCCGTCTTCTTTCTTGCCTGCGCGTACCCGTGATTAGGTACATGCATTTATTTTGCACTTCTTGAAGTCGCCTCTTTTGTGTTTTTGAGACACATGAGAGGGTGGAGGCAGGGTAAAGCAATGTAGATCTTACAAGGGCATTGTAGATCTTCTTCTTGTTGCTTTCACGTAGATTTCTAAATGTATATAGAGTTCTGACAGCGGCCAAGGCTTGAGAAATTCTTTCTTCGACGTGCTTCTTGTACCCGGTAGATACCAAATGTCATTTATGTCTTCAATATATAAATTAAAATAATTTCAGGATATCTTCTAAACTACCTACTTAATATTAATTGTGAGATTATCTACAGATCCTAAAATAATTTACAGGTGTATAATTTTATTTATTTTTGATAATTTTGAAATACCTAATGATTTTTATACAGCTACCTACCTTCCAAATTTTGACTATGTAGGTATTTTTACTATGCCAAGCTATTTCAAATGAGAGAAGGCAATTTTCACCAAATCCTTTAATTTGATCAAAACTGAATGTACCTACAGAATATAGGTAGCTATACCCTCCAAAAATAGGTATGGAAGAAAGATTAAACTAAGAGTGTAATAAACCTATTCGTAGCAATGCATTATGATGTAGCCATTAGCTAACTTAATAGCTATTAGGTTAGGGTTGAAGCGCTGGACTGAGAAAACATGAAAATAATTAAAAATAATGTTGATCATTGAATAGATGCCTACTCTTTTCTTGTGTTTTTACTCTTTTCTTGTGTTTTGTCCACTTCTTTGTGAATTTATGAAGAATTAAATCTTAAAAAGCGCTAATGGAAATGTTTGTTAGTTATAAACCAGTCTACCAACCTACAGCATAACAGAAGCGTTATGCCTACATGCGCTATAAGCGCCGCCCGAACGATTTCACTGTCGCTGAATTTCGTCGGGCTAGGGCTAGGTTCCGGTATATTTCGAAGCACGCCCGCCGCTCTTCTTGGCGGGCATACGTGTCTTCACTTAACGGGAAGACCCCTTTAGCTGAGGTGTGGAAGCGAGTCAAAAGGATTCGGGGCAAGTTCTCGCAGGACCCCCCTCCCGTTCTCCAGGAGAATGGGACCGCAATCTCGGACCCCGCGTCCGTGGCGGAATCCTTAGCGACCGCTTTTTCCGCATTCTCTAGCCGTGATGCTGCTCCGCCAGCATTCAATGCACGTCGTGATGTCGCGGAAGGCCGCCGGCTGGACTTTACCTCCAGAGGCGGAGAACCCTTCAACGACAAGTTTACTGCGAGTGAGTTGCGCTCCGCTCTCGCTTCGTGCGCGGACACCGCCCATGGTCCGGACGATGTCCCGTACGCCATGCTTCGACACCTGGGTGAGCGAGGCATGGCCTTTCTGTTAGATTTGTTCAACAGGATCTGGGTGGAAGGTCTTCTCCCAGACTCCTGGCGAATCGCTACTGTGCTCGCCTTTCGCAAGCCGGAGAGAGATCACTCTACTCCGACCGGTTTCCGCCCAATCTCTCTAACCTCTTGCGTGTGCAAGTTGATGGAGAAATTGGTAAATGTTAGATTAGCCTATTTCCTGGACAGCGGAGGCCATCTGTCTTCTGCACAGTGCGGCTTCCGTAAGTTCCACTCCACGTCGGATGCTCTGCTCCGACTGGAAAATGCCGTCTGCGAGGCTTTCCTTCGTAGACAGCACTACGCCACGGTGTTTTTTGATCTGGAGAAGGCCTATGATACCGCATGGCGATACGGTATCATGGAGACTCTCCACACGATGGGGGCGAGGGGACGCCTCCCAATGTTTATATCTGAATTTTTGCGAGATCGTCGATTCCGCGTACGGGTGGGGGGGAGCCCTCTCCGGCCCAAAGGAGCAGGAAGAGGGTGTCCCGCAGGGAAGTGTCCTCAGTGTCACACTCTTTGCCCTGAGCATCAACGGCATCACCTCGGTGCTGCCGGAAGATGTTCTCGCTACGCTCTACGTGGACGACCTTTCGATCTCTTTTGGCGCGGCCCAGATGCCAACTCTGGAGCGCCGACTCCAACAGGCATTGAACCGCGTCTCTCGCTATGCCGAAGCGCACAGGTTTCGGTTTTCTTTGGCCAAGACTAAGGTGGTGCACTTCTGCCGCCACCCACGGCTTCACCCCGACCCAGATTTGTTTCTTAATGGGGTGCGCCTGGATGTGGTTGAGTCGCACCGTTTCCTTGGTCTTGTATTCGACCGACGCCTCACCTGGGAGGCTCACATTCGCAGCCTTAGGGTCTCTTGTACCCGCGCCATGGACATTCTCCGTTCCGTGACGTTCAGCGCTTGGGGCGCTGATAGGGCTACCGCCTTACTTTTTTATCGATCCTTTGTTCGCTCGAAGCTCGACTACGGATGCGAGTTTTATGCATCCGCAGCCGAGCGTTTATTGCGGAAGGTGGATTCGATCCACCACACCGGCCTTCGCCTTGCGACCGGTGCCTTCCGCACTTCCCCCATTGAGAGCCTGTTGGTCGATGCTGGGGAGATGCCACTCGCTCTGCGCCGCGTGCAGTGCATCACTCGCCTGTACGCGCGAGCCCGGCGCCTCCCTCAGTCGCCAACAGCTCTCACTGCATCCGCAGCTGATCTCGATGGTGCCTATGCCGCCGAGAGACGCCAGTCATACCCTAAGCCCTTTGGGTTTAGGGCCAGGAAACTCCTTCGAGAGGTAGATATAGCTCTCGGGCCGGTGGCGCCCCTGGTTCTGCCCAGGACGCCACCCTGGTTCTGCCCAGGACGCCACCCTGGAGGGTACCACATTTGGCTATTTGTCGCCACGCCTCTGCTCCCAAAGCTTGTACTGCGCCGGGAGTATTGCGTTCGACCTTTTTGGAGCACACATCGTGTCACGCTGGTACCGTGCCAGTGTATACGGATGGCTCCAAGTCCCAAGAGGGGGTCGGCTTCCACGCCGTATCCCCTCTGTTTGAAGTCAGCGGGGCTCTACCAGGCGCTGCGTCTGTCTTCACGGCCGAGCTGGTGGCAATACACCACTCGGTACGGGAGATTACGCGACGTGCCCGGTTCGGAGACCGGATTGTGATTTATAGCGACTCACAAAGCGCCCTGAGTGCTCTCGGGGCATTGGAATCTCCGCATCCCCTGGTTCGCGAAATCCGTGACGCCACGGTTTTGGCGAGCCGGGCAGATGTCGAGATTATCTTCTGCTGGGTTCCTGGACATGTAGGAATTGCGGGGAATGAGCGCGCCGATGAGGGCGCCAAAGAGTCCGCGAGGACTCTGCGACCGGACCAGCGTTTCGCTCTTCCTCACACTGACTACATGGCAGGAATACGGGCAGCTCTTCGGACTGCTTGGCAAAGAAGATGGGAGACGGTCGAGGGGAACTTAAAGTTGCGTGCCATTGCGCCGCGACTGTTCCCATGGACCTATCCCCCAATGCCGCGGCGGCTTCAGGTTGCTTTCTGTCGTCTTCGAATCGGACACATTCGTGTGACGCATCGTTACTTGGTGGAGCGCTCGCATGTGCCCTATTGCAACGACTGCGTCGTCCCCCAGACTGTTCGGCATATTCTTGTCGAATGTCCCAGTCTGGGTGATCTTCACGCACGATACCTGTCTCGGTACCGGGATGGGCGGGGTCGCTACCGCCTGTCCCTTGTACTCGGGACGAGTGCGTGCACCATGACTGGTGGACTTATTGACTTTTTGGGGGAGGCCGGCCTTCTCCCCTTTATTTAAGGTTCCTTTTTTTTGTTATTGTTTTGTTTTAGGTTGCACTCTCCTGCACCGGGGTGAGGGGGACCTCCCCCCGCTGCCGGAGATTGCTTCGATTGTTAAGTTTTTCCAATTTATATTGATTGTTAAGTTTTCATATTTTAACTTTAAAGTAGCCTAATTCTAGGCTGTCGTGTTTTTCGGCGACTTATGCCCAAGTGGGTAGTTGCCAGATGGGCTCTATAAAAAAAAATACAGCCCTTTGCACCTAAACTTTGACCTATCTTTACTAAGATATAATACTTGATCATTATTATGCACTTCTTTCTTTGCTTACCAATTTTCTAGGACAATGCAATGATTAACATAACATAACATACCATAATTTCACGGATGACAAAAGCCACAAGGGCCTATCAAAGGTCATCCGTATCCATCAAATCCCACCCACATTATGCATCCATAGGATTTTGTCAGATCATGCATCTACAATATATAATTTAACAATCCATAGGATTATGTCCAACCATGCATCTACAATATATAATTTAAAGCATCCATAGGAGTCTGTCAAAAACAAAATCAAAGCCCCCCAAAATATACAATAAAAAGAAACTTCATCCAAAGGAATGAGTCAAGAAACATATCCACATACCGAAAAGTAAGAAATTAACCCTCCATCCCCATATAATCATCCAATCTGCGCTTGAAAACATTCAAGTTCGGGCTGTCTACAGTCTCAGGTGGCAAACTATTCCAATAATCCACCACTCTGTTAGTGAAAAAAATATTTTCTAACATCCAGTCTGCACCTCAGTTTTTTAATCTTTAAGTGGTGACCTCTAGTTCTATTACTACCTTCTAACTTAAATAACTTGCTGAAATCCAATTTATCCATCCCAGAAAAGATTTTAAAAAGCTCAATCATATCTCCCCTCACACACCTTCTTTCAAATGAAAACATATTTAATACCCTCAGTCTATCTTCATATTCAAGGTGCCTCAGGGATGGTATTATTTTTGTTGCCCTCCTTTGTACTGACTCTAATAAGTTTATATCATGTCTAAAATGTGGTGACCATGCCTGCATACAGTACTCTAAATGTGGCCCGACATAAGAGTTGTATAGTTTAAGGATGACCTCCTTACTCTTGCAGCCAACATTTCTTTCAATTTAACCTAGCACCCCACTTGCTCTATTTTCCGCCTCAACACACTGCTTTGAAAACTTCAGCGACCCACCTACTACTACTATTGTTTCAATCATTTATATAGGTGTTTACTTTAATTAATTTATTGTATATTGTTTATAAAGAGAGTAATTTACTATTTGGATCTTTTTCAGGCTTTGTTTCATTAAGATGGTGAATCGAAAGTACTGCAGTGATCCACTGAAGATCCATAAATCACTGCAAAAGAAAGACCTAAGAAATGTTTCTCTGCTCAACTTTTGCAGAAGTTCTCATTTCTTCTTAGCAAATATGATAAGCTTTGTTCGTTTGTAGGAAGAAGCTTTCAGAGTTACCAATGGAGCAAAATGCTCCAGAGGAGCCTGGAACTTCAGCATCTGAACAGGAGTTCAATGAGATGTCTAAGCAAAAAGAGGATTCAGATGTTGTGGAAGTTGAAGTTGACTTACTGAACGAATCTTTCATTGGTGAGAGCCCCTTTGATAAAAGAAAAGCCGAAAGGGATCCAACTTATGTACCTGAGAAAAGGTTAAAAGTTGAAGAATCTGTTAGGAGAAAGTTGGATTTGGTCATGGGTAGTAGTTCAGAAAAACCAGTATGAGCGTTAGAAAACTCATGAATGAGTTTGATTGCTCTCAGATAATGGCCGTACAAGCTCACCATACACTAAAGGAGAAAGGAATGTTAGCCTCACCTAACCCTAAGCTCTGCAGAGTGCTTCCTGAGGAACTAAAATCTTTAGTCCTTGAATATTATCGTAGTGATGACATGAGTTGGTTTTACTAGGAAAAAAGGATTGTCTAGTAGTGCAAATTGAAAGGAAAAAGCAGAGGTTACAGAAATGACTCGTTCTCAACAATTTGAAGGAACTTCATAGCAGTTTCAAAGTGAAGTAGCCTGAGGGAAAAGTATCATTCTCAAAGTTTGCTATGCTACTCGCATGCTACATGAGATCATGCGAGTACTGTCCACCTGTGGATCAACTAAAAGCAAAACTATTTGGATTTTACGAACAGGAAAATGTGGATAATATTGAATTCTAACAGTGGACATCAACTGATAGGTCTGAGCTGGTACCATAGTATTATCGCTTGATGATTTCATGGATAGATTTTGTGATTGTGGCAAAACTTTGGTGCAACATGATTTTGTTGCAAAATCACAAGCACAGTACTTGGAAACTGTGAAAAACAATATTGCAGATGGTGAATTTGTAGAAATTGGTGATTTTTCAGAAAACTATTCATTTGTAATATAAGACGCAGCCCAGGGATATCATTGGAATTGCGCACAGGTGACAATACATCCTTGGGTGTTTTATCACATTAAAGATGGAAAACTCTGTCATGACTCATACACCATAGTTTCAGAGTGTAACATCTACGATTGTGTATCAGTGCATCTATTTCAGTGAATGTTGATAGAGTATCTGAAATCAGTATTCAAAATGGTAAAGAAAATTTACTACTTTTTAGATGGATCTGCAGCACAGTATAAAAATTGTAAATCTTTCCAGAATCTTTGCTGGCATACAGAGGAGTATGGTATAGCAGCAGAGTGGCATTTTTTGGCACTAGCCATGGGAAGGGCCCATCAGACGGCGTAGGTGGTACCATCAAAAGGGAGGCTGTAGCGGGCCGAAAATATATCTCTAATCCCAATCGATCCAACCCGCTTCCTACACTGTCCGGACGTGAGAAATCGAGGGAGAATGAAACGGATTGTATATGCAGTCCCTTTACTTACAAAAAAAAAGTACAATGATAATTACAGTAATTTATATTTACAAGGGAAGTGTGCACACTTCAAAATGAGGCCAAATTCCCCAATCCACACACATCTTTATACACCAAGCTCGCCTTGCATCCAGAATCTATTAAAGCCAAACACTCAATTCCATTCAATTCCACCTTCACACTCAGACACTCATACTTCCTACCAGACAGCACTTTCACACTAGACAGATTTACCAACACATTACTCACACTCATGCACCCAGAGGATACTTCAGCAGGTACCCTCTTACCATTCAGTTTCCCGCTTCAGACTTTCGATTCACACCTTGCGCTCTCAGTCTAATCAAACACTTTTCACTTGAATTTCCTTCCATTGCACAATAGCTACATACATTCCTCTGGTCACGACACATCCTTGCATAATGACCAGCCTTTCCACAATTACCACATGCATATTTCATACTTTCCCCAGCAGTTGCTCCACCATTCAACCTCGGACAATCTTTCTTCAAATGGCCTATTTCTTTACACTCGAAGCACTCTTTCACACTTTCCTTGCAATCCTTTATCATATGCCCTTTCTTACCCCACCCAAAACATGCACCAGATGTCCACCTACATTCTGCCAACATATGACCTTTCCTTCCACACCGACGACATTCCACAATCTTTCTCCCACCATTTGGTCTCTCATTTGCTGGGACATACCTCAGTTTCTCTCTCATATATCCGTTCCCACGCTTGAAATTCATCTGCCCCCTTCCATTCGACCACCCTCCATTTGCCCATCCATTCTTCTGGCCCAGGAAGTTTGACATCACTCCAGCTGGTGCAGCCTTCAGGGCATCCCTGTAGCTGACAAACTGCTGGGGTGGATGAAAGCTCCTGGGCTTCTTACCCCCAACATTCACACTACCATCCATCCTCTTCTAGATCGCTTTCATCATCAAATCTTCCATCTTCTAACAGTTCCAACACATCCTCCCACATCAACCGTTCACCTGTCAGTCTCATTCTCTCCTTTCTCTTTCCACTCAGCCATTCACTCACCTTTCGCGGGATCGTGTCCAAAAACTTCCTCATGAGTGGTTTACATTCATTTACATCATCATCACCATACCTCGTTCTTGCCATACTCTCAAGCCTATGTGCATACATATTCACACTTTCACTCTTCCCCATTCGAGCCTTCTCAAATTCATTCACCCTCTTATACTTCACACTCTCTTTCATTCGTTTCACCTGCTCAATCAATCTCTTCTTCACTACATCGTACTTTGGCTCTCCCACACTCGTTATCACTCGCAAGAACTCCAACACTTTCCCATCCAAACAATCTCCCAGAACACTCACCCAGTGACCCTTGTTCTGCGGGTACTTGAGCTTGCAGTCCCGCTCAAAATCCCCAAAGAACTCATCCATACTCTTTCCCCCATGCAATCTAAACTTATCAATCCTTGGCACTTCCCTAATCAAAATTCCTTTCCTCACATTCACTTCACTCTCCGAAGAGCTACGCTCGGTCTCACTCATTCCAATCATATCGTCACTCTCTCCCTCATCTGAGTATAGCGAATCCACACTCTTCCCTCTCGCCTTCCTATCCTTAACCTTAGAACCATGCTTACTTCCTCTCTTACTTTCCACTCTCTTCCATTCACCCCCTTTCCTACCACTCACAGTATCTTCTTTAGACTCAATCATACTGCCATCCATTCCATTTAGCGGAGTCCCTTCAGTAGGAGCAGGGGTCAGGGTTGTAGGTCCTGGAGCTGATCCAGCCCCTTTCATCATGTTATATTGGTCCTGCATCCATTGGTCCGTCTGATCCTGTCAGTCTCCCATTTCCTTCTTCATCCTATCAGTCTTTTCATTCATCCCTTTTATTTTATTCTCCATTCCCTCCATCATTCCCCGCAACATTTCACACCTCTTCTTTCTTTCTCAACTCCAGTCTCAATCGCACTACTTCTCCATTCAATGTTTCCGCTACAGCCATTGTTCCCAAGTTAGTAAAAAGATAGGAGGAGGGAAAAATCAGTCAAACTACTTGTCACACTAATTGGGTATGGACTGCAATCCAATCCCGTCACGGTCCTGGTTTCGAAGTCTCACGTCCCTATTCGGGTGCCAAATGTAGCGGACCGAAAATATATCTCTAATCCCAATCGATCCAACCCGCTTCCTACACTGTCCGGATGTGAGAAATCAAGGGAGAATGAAACGGATTGTATATACAGTCCCTTTACTTACAAAAAAAAGTACAATGATAATTACAGTAATTTATATTTACAAGGGAAGTGTGCACACTTCAAAATGAGGCCAAATTCCCCAATCCAAATAAGATACCAAAAGAGAATTTTATAGCAGGCGAATACAACAAATTTACTTAAATATATCTACACGAAATAAAAAACACAACAACAACCGAACGAAAAGGGGCACACGCTATCACTTGTGTGCTGGAGGTGGGTGGTAGTAGGCTAACATAAAAGGAGGCAGGCTTGTCAGCCAATGCGGCTGTGGTGGTCCAGGTGTCTAGCGAGGTATGAAAGCCCTCCATCTCAGGGCTGGGTGGAGCACTTGTCTAGAGAACCCTTCTTGCCGTCCGTCCAAGCTTCCACTCTCTCTAAATGTATATCCAAACAATCCTCAGCATCAACAATTCTCCAAATATTTAACTCTAAAAACTTTTCTTTCAAAATATAATCTTTTGATAAAAGATTATTTTAAACAAAGTACAATTTTGATAAAAGGTTATTTTAAACAAAGTACAATCTGAGAAAGAAAAACAGTTTTAATACATGAAATCAAATATATATACAAAGAGAAAATATAAAAAAAACCTCATTCCCACACACACACACATTCTTACAGAGGGAGGGAGAGGGTACTGAGAAAAGGGGTGGGAGAATGGCCCTTTTTACACACACTCACATTCGCTCCACCACAAGGCTACTAAAGAGAGCTTGAAAAGACCCTATGACAAACAGATTGTATCATCAAGAGATTTGTTTGTATTCGCTGAAACTCTTGGGAATATGAAGTTTGGATATGGAACTCAAAAGGAATATGAACAAGAGGAAGAACTTTTAAAAACCAGACCTGCGACCAAAACTATTCCAGGCACACAAAAACTTCATTCGCTTATTCCAATATCAAAGGAGGCTCTCCAAGTTCGCCCATTTAGTCTCTGTGAGACTTTTAGATTAGAATCAGTCACAAAAAATATTCCATGTACAGTGTTCAATGGAAAACTTGCAGGCTATGTCACTGTGATTTACGATGGACATTGGTGGCTTGCTTGCATAACTGAAGCTTTTCCAGAGTCACGAGAAGTGACTGTGAAATTTCTTCACCCGCATGGACCCTCTCACAGTTTTTGCTTCCCTGAAATAGAAGATTCTTGTACTATGGACATCTCTGACATTTTGGTGTCAGTAGAACCAAAAACTGCAACAGGAAGAAGCTACACGATTAGCAAGAAGACTCTGATGCAACAAACAAAGTGATGGCTCTGCTCAAATGAGTACCTAGGTATTTATTAAGTAATGTTCTGTCTAAAAGTTTTTGTTTAAATATTTGTCTTAAATAATCTTTTGTCTAATGTTTTGTATTAAATAACATTTTGTATAGGTAATAAAAATTGTAAATTTGTAATATTTGAAAGGTATAATAATAGGTGGGCGTTATTGCAATAACGTTATCGCGTTATCAGTTATCTAATATTTTTTCCCTGTGTTATCGATTCATCAGTATCGCCCATACTTTTGGTTCCAAACTAGCAATAATTGATAATTTCACTTTTTGGTTCCAGTTTAGCACAGGAGTGAGCCGCACGTGCCTTCGAGGCAGAAATAGGTAAGTCCAAGCTGGGAACCAGCTGTCGGACGAGAGGTCACAAGGTGTTGCTCCTGAGTGCTTCTGGTTTTACGCGTTCTTTGATGTTTTTTTCCCTATATTCCTGTGCTTCTTCTGTTCTATATATAGTCAATAATCAATATTGTATTTATCGATTTATCAGTTATCACTTTATCAGGCGATAAATTTATCGCCGATAAGCTTATTGTTATCAATTGATCAGTTATCATGATGCATTTTTTCGTTATCGCGCCCACCTATGGATATTATGTTGTTTGTCTCACATTTCTGAAATGATAAAAAATAATCTCTTGTTTTATTGATCTAAAATCACTATTTTCTAATACAGTCTGGTGTCATAAATGGCCCCAGTAGAGCGACATGACTGAAAATACTACCCACCTGATGGTATATAAATGCCCATGGATTCAAAACCCATGGAGATCCCATTTTTATTTTTCCTGGAGCTATGGAGTATAAATAGAGCTAACTTTAGAATTTTTTTTTGGAGTATCGAAGTTGCCCTTTGGCCAGGGTCAAAGGTCAAAGAGTTAAAAAAGGCTCATCATGGCAAAAATTGTCGTAGGAATGTCATTCTTCCACTCATTTGAAAGATCTATTTCTTCTGAGCATTTTGGTTACAAAATTGTTCTGATTGGTTAAATCTAGCCAAATTTATGACCTCTCAAACATTTTTGGTCAACCAGTTTGACCAAAAATTGACCTGGCCATAAAAATGGCCATGGGTGACCCAGAGCCATAAAAATTGGTATGTGATGTTATCTCACCAGAGCCAACTTGCATGTAAAAAATCATCAAAATCCATGATCTAGTGTCGAGATTTTGCCAAAAAGTGTGTTACACTTCACATAGAATGCTCCAGCTTGTAGTTGGGCCAAAACCACATTTGAGCAGGAAAGTGAGCTCGCAAGGTCGTGTGTAGACCAGTATATATATTTTATTGTCATGTATATACTATTATTATCTTAGTCTCTACTATTTACATTTTCTTGTCTATTCTGTACATAGTCTTTTATGTGATCATATTGAATGGTGGGGAAATATATATTATTTTATTTTTTTGGCATGTTTTTTTGTGATTGCATTTGGTCATGGAATATATATATATATATATATATATATATATATATATATATATATATATATATATATATATATATAAGAGAACCAGAGCAGCAGAAAAGAAATGCATTTTTCTTTCTTGATTTAATTTCAACCAACGTTTCGAGGGCCAGCCTCATCTTCTGGGTACTGGAATTATATTTAGTATAAATACAAAGTAATTCTAATAAAAAGTAATACACAGTAATTCTAATTGACATTGGATAGGTAACATAAGGGGAATGGTCTTACAAGTCACTTTTTTGTATTAGTCATGATACCACAACGATAATTGATGGAATTGCATTGGTAATAGCAACATTACACAAATTAACATGGAAGTGGCAAAGTAAGGGAAACATTAATTTAAACTAAGAAGGTAGTAAAGTATGGGAACCATCTAACATGTAATATGTAATGGGAAAGATGAAGTTTGGTCGTTAAGTGTGGGTTTACTATCTAAAATATATATGGATTCAAGGATTTGTAAATCAGAGAGGGTATTTAGCTGTAGAGACAACCTTTACATGAAGAGTTTTCTTTTCTTAGAATTTTTTTCAAGACAACGGATTCCCAAAGTTTTTTGTGGAAAACCGCATAAGGAAATGTCTTGATCATTTCCTTAATCCGACTGAAGATAAAGCCACCGTTAATAAACTCTTACACTTCTGGTCAGTACCCTTCTTTGGCCCACAAACATCAAAGATGACTGTTTAAATATGCTCGATTATCCAAAAAAATTGCCCTTTTTGGACCTCAAAATAATTACCCCAAACCAATATACAATAGGCTCGCTCTTTTGTTATAAAGATCGCCTTCCTGATGCGTGTCATTCATCTCTCATATGTAATTACTTGTGTCCATCATGCGATGCGACCTTCAAGAGTTGAATAGCACGCTAAGAGGTCCTGCCATACGGGTTTGCCCCTAACCAAACCTGACTATTCTATCATCCAACTCGACACCAATTCTTGCAATTTACAGGTAAAACTCAAAGACTTTTATATAGTCTCTACAGCTAATACCCTCTCTGATTTACGAATCCTTGAATCCATATATATTTTAGATAGTAAACCCACACTTAATGACCAAACTTCGTCTTTCCCATTACATATTACACGTAAGATGGTTCCCTTACTTTACCACCTTCTTAGTTTAAATTAATGTTTCCCTTACTTTGCCACTTCCATGTTAATTTGTGTAATGTTGCTATTACCAGTCCAATTCCATCAATTATCGTTGTGGTATCATGACTTATACAAAAAAGTGACTTGTAAGACCATTTCCCTTATGTTACCTATCCAATGTCAATTAGGATTACTTTGTATTACTTTTTATTAGAATTACTTTGCATTTATACTAAATATAATTCCAGTACCCAGAAGATGAGGCTGGCCCTCGAAACGTTGGTTGAAATTAAATCAAGAAAGAAAAATGCATTTCTTTTCTACTGCCCTGGTTCTCTTATATATATTGAAACCCCGGACTATAAAGAACAGATCACTTGAATATATATATATATATATATATATATATATATATATATATATATATATATATATATATATATATATATGTTTTTTCTAAATTAAATAAAATTGAGTATTTATGTTTCCTTGGGCCTCCTTCTTATCTAGCACACCTTTCACAACTGAGTGAACAGACCTTTCTGGTTGGTGGTTTCCAGCTGGAACTGTTTGCGACAGCACCTGTCTCTTTCATCAAGAATTTGATGCTTACCACATTTGCCACGAGATGAACCGGCTTTGCCATTTTGTTTCCAGTGTGCAATTGTTCTCTGTATAGTCCTGCTGTAGAGCTATCACATGTTGATTTGCCACATTCATGGAAGGCGATGATGTGTCCTTTATCAAATGTTGTAATGTCTTTTCCATGCATCTTCACTCTGGCCACTCCTGTAAAAATTAGGATAGTTATAACATTTATACCAGGTGGTTGCTACATCAGAGACACTACTGAATGTTACCATATAGGTTTACTCTAAACTAAAGGATTCAGAAACAAACTAGTGACAAAAAACATACAATGTATCAAAACTCAGTGAGTGACCTTTATTTTGGCCAGGCAGTGTATATTGTGTACTACATTCTCTTATAGCTGCTTGCATTAATCTTAAGTACCCATGACTGAGTAATATTAAAATCTGAGGTTAATGCAAAGTTATCCACTAAACCCTCACTGTGCCACAAACCAAAGATCTCTAACCCATTTCTATTCAAAGAACAATCAAATACTATCATATAGCATCATATAAGACTCTGCCATTCATATACTTATCCAACTATAAAGTTGGGTAAATTATTCTAAGGGTTGTAAATAGTAAATGCCACTGGCTGTTTTTATTTTCAAAATCATTTTGTCATAATTGACATTTAATCCATTATTAAGCTTCAATTTAATTTCAGGTCTTATTGCTTTTATCTTTTATTCAAAATATAAATACTCAAAAGAAATTTGTCTGCCATAGTTCCTAAAAATGATAAGTGTAGAAGAGAAGGAAGATAGCTTGACCAGATTGATCAAAAGGGATGAACTTGATGTATGGATGAGCAACCTTCCACCAGAGAAGCGTGAGATTCCTATTACTGAGCTTCTTATTCCAGGTTAGAATTATTAAATGTATATGTCTGTTATTGTTACCACCCTGGAACAAAATTTTCCAATCTTAAAATTATTAATTTGGATTGAATATTAAATCTAGTTTATTCAGAACTGAGTAATCCGGATCAATCACCCTGATAAAAAACTTCTTTTTATCAACCTTTCAATTATGCTGAGTTGTAGGAGTATTTAAGGTTGTATTTAAAGTTTCTTAAATCTTTCACTTGAGCACTTTTTCAGTTCATTTTCAGCACTTTATTAATTTCACTATAGTTGAGCATTTTTCTCTCAATTCACTATATAGTTAGCAAAGTTAATTTATGCTTCACTTCACTAATTTTGTATTCATTGATACTAGTCACTTTTGTTATCATTCTGGTTAGTGACTTTTAGGATTCTTGCTTGGTGATTTTTTGTCTTGTTCAGTTAGGAGGTATCTCATTCGGTTGAGGTCCATAGGAGCTGTGGGTTTTTATCTGGTGTAATTCTTCATTATGTGTAAAATGGTGTTTCTACTATTCCCTGTTGAGTTCTTTCACTAAGGAATCTGGAGTTGAAAAGAGTGTTTACTCTGGTGATGTTTTCTGCAAAGAGTGGAGGGAGGTTTTCAATGTTCTTCCAGATTTTTTCTGCTGTTTTTGAACATAAGAACATAAGAACATAAGAAAAGAAGGAGACTGCAAAAGACCATTCATGGCCTACACTTGGCAGCTCCTGTTCCATTCAACACACAAAAGATTTCTTACCAGAGAAAAGTCATCAACATTGTCACCCTTAACAGGAGTTCGTCAGATCTAATCTACAATATACATAAAATGCATCCAGAGGATTATGTCCATTCATGCAACCGCAAAATATAATCTTCCCACTCCTTAGAAAAATATATACATATGTACATAAAAAAAGTCAGTCCCATCTAGCAGCTTCATCCATATATTTATCTAATCTATTCTTAAAACTACCCAGAGAGGAGGCTTCTATCACATGCCTAGTGAGCCTATTCCATTCATCTACCACACGATTTGTAAACCAATTCCTCCCAATCTCCTTCCTAAACCTATACTTATCAAGCTTAAACCCATTGCTACGTGTCCTGTCATGTTCACTAAGTATAAGAACCTTACCCAGATCCCCTTTATTATATCCTTTTACCCATTTGAAGACTTCAATCAATTCCCCTCTGACTCTTCTCCTTTCCAATGTATGTAGATTTAGTTTTCTGAGCCTTTCACCATAGGGTAAGTTCCTTAGCCCACCAATCATCTTTGTCATCCTTCTCTGCACAGACTCAAGCAAATCAATATCCTTCCTATAATATGGTGACCAAAATTGTACTGCATAGTCTAGATGAGGCCTAACTAGCGCCAGATACAGTTTTAGAATGACTTCAGCACTCTTATTGCTTACACTCCTCCTAATGAATCCCAATATCCTATTAGCTTTATTCTTAGCATTTAGACATTGCTTTCTAGGACGAAGGTCTGAACTTACCAAAATACCCAAGTCTCTCTCACAATCAGTTCTCCCTAAAATTCTGCCGTTTAATTTATAACTATTCAATGGATTATTTCTACCTATACTAAGTACACTACATTTGTCTATGTTAAACTTCATTTGCCATTTCTCGGCCCAATTGGACAGAATGGTCAATTCCTCCTGCATTACAACAGCATCAGAATCAGCCCTAATGGCCCTACCTAGCTTAGTATCATCAGCAAATTTACTCAGGTCACTACTTATACCTATGTCAAGATCATTAATATAAATTAAGAATAGCAAGGGACCCAAAACAGATCCTTGAGGAACTCCACTGCTAACACACCCCCACTCAGATTTAACTCCATCTATACTAACTCTTTGCTGTCTGTCACCCAGCCATGACTGAATCCACCTAAATATACTGCCATCGATCCCGTGTGCTTTAACTTTGCTCAGAAGTCGTAAGTGTGGCACTCGATCAAAAGCCTTACTAAAGTCCAAGTATAAAATATCATAGTTTTCATCATTATCTGCTGCTTCATACACCTTACTATAAAAAGACAGCAAATTAGTCAGACAGGATTTACCCTTACTAAAGCCATGCTGTGATTCTTTTATCAACTTATGCTTATCCAAGTGATCTCTAATATTCCTTGCTATAATAGATTCCATCATTTTCCCTACCACTGATGTCAAACTTACTGGTCTGTAATTAGACATATTTGTTTTATCCCCTTTCTTAAATATAGGTATCACATTGGCTTTCTTCCATGCCACTGGCACAATGCCACTCTCCAATGATTTTCTAAAGATGCATGCTAGGGGCTCACTTAACACATCCTTACATTCTTTCAAAATTCTAGGAAAGAGCTCATCAGGACCGGGTGCTTTACTACTTTTGATTTTATCAATTTCCTTTGTCACTATCTCCTTTGTGATCAATATATCCTTTAATTTCTCTTCATCATTACCCCGAAAGATCATTGACACCTCAGGTATATTTAGAGTATCCTCCTGTGTAAATACTGAGAGAAAAAAGTCATTTAGCATTCCAGCCATTGAGTCCCTATCACTCACTAATTCTCCATTTGAATCTATAAGCAGACAAATCTTAGCCTCTCTATATAGGGCTCTCTGGGTCCTTCCATTGTGTCTTCTGGTTTTGATGATTAGATAAGGGCTTTGTTTTGAACTTTTTGAAGATCACTTATTTTTTTCTTTGATAGGGTGTCTATGGGGATGGGAGGGTAGATTAGCACCTCCCTTCCTAGAGCTAAATATTAGGTTGTCCAAAAAGTCTGTTTTTTTTTGGTACTACCAAATTTCAGAGGCTCTTATAGTTCCAATATTTACTATTTTTTTAATATCAGAGGTGTATTTAATTGAAGCTTAGTATTTTAAATTAGTTCATAGTGAATCTCCAATGTAATAGGTTCTATTGTGTACTTTTATTTAAACCCCCCAAAATGGAGAACAAAGAAGAACATTATTGACCCAATGCTTCTTTTGAATAAGACAATCACTGGAATTAGAAATAGATACTCTACAACAATGTGAAGTGGAAACGATCATGGATTTAGCATGGCCAACAACTGCAAACAACTTCTAAGGCAAGACTCTATCCAAGGAAGATTTTGCTGTCAATATGATGGGATTGGAAGGGTATTTTCTATTATGAACTTCTTCCCATGAACAAGAACCATCAATTCAAATGTGTATTGTGAGTAGCTGGATAAATTAAACATGGCAATACTTTAGAAACAGCCATCACTGGCCAATTGAAAGGGCAATATTTTCCCCTATGACAATGTGAGACCTCGCACATCTTTTTAAACTTGGCAGAAGTTGCTAAGGTTTGGCTGGTAGGTTTTGCCTGACCCTCCATACTTTCCTGACCTTGCTCTTTCTGATTTATACCTGTTTCAGTCTCTTCAAAATTATTTGAATGAGCAGACATTCAACTCTCAAGATGTGGAAATTCACCTAGATAGGTTTTTAGCCACTAAAGGCCATAAATGCTTTGAACAAAGAATATTTGTTATAATTAGAAGATGGTGAATGGTAACTAAGCAAAATAGCTAATATGTTATTGATTAAGTATATTGCTTCGAGTTTCTATCATGTTTCATTTTTAAAGTTAAAGCTTCGCTGGTTTCACTCCTCATATCAAGAGCTATGTTGCTGCTTATCATGCGGACATCGGCCAGGGCAAGCCCCAACTTCCCACTGTGATGCCCAGTCATAGCAGTAACCTCCCTAGTAAATAGTCTCAGCTTACAAAGAATCCAGAGGAGATTCAAACTGCTGACCCAACGATTTCCGGGCAAGCGCAATAACCACTATATTAGCCATATAGCCTCTTGAGGTTATCTTTAGCTCTAGTACTTTGCCTTCCGGATGATATGGGTACAGCTGTCCTTGCATTTCAATATCTGCTACCTTTCGTCTCAAGATAGGGATTACAGTGAATTTTCTTTATTTTCCAGTCACTCTCAAATTGGTTGGTTTTCAATCTATATAGCTGTTGTCTGTGCCCGATCTCTCACATTCCTGTATTGGCCTACAACTAGTTGGCTGATGCCATCTGCAAACTGGATATTGAGGCATTCAGGCATTAAAGGTCTTGGTAGGTCCTCTGTATAAATCAAATACAGCATGGGGCTGAGACAGCAGCCTCCTGCATGAGTCCAGCTTCCAATTCAAACTTGGGTCCTCTGTATTCACTGACTACCATGTATGCTCTTCTATCTGTTAGATAGTCACAGAGAAATTTCTCCAGATTATTGTTCATCTGGAGGTTCAAGATATTGTGTTCAGAGGCATGCAACACAATATCTTTAACCTCCAGATGAAGAATAGGCTTTTTCTACATCTCTGAGGATCAAATTGATGTATTTTTTCTCTGCTTTGGCCTTGATGATCTTTTCTGTGATGATGCAAAGTACCATTGTAGTGTCTCTCTTTATGAAATCCGAACTGGTATTCTTTGTAGAGATTGTTTTCATGATGTATTCTATGTCTTTTCCAAGACTTTTCTGATGAAGTTCAGAAGTGATATGGTCTGAAGCTGGTGAGTAAATCCTTTGGTTTGCCTTGCTTTGGAATCAAGATATTTTTTGTTAGTCTTAAGTCATCTGGGAAATATCCCATGTTGAGGCATGCATTGAATATGTTTGTTGCTGAGATTTTCATGAACCATCTCTTCTATTGCTGGATTAAAGTCTCTATTTTCTTCCAGTTTTATTGAATATACAGACTTCCATTGGTGTCTGAATTTTCGCTTGATATTTCTATCATCTATTTTTTTCCCTTGTAGCACTATTTAGCCTCAAGTTTTCTTTTGGGTTCCTTTCCATGTCAATGTCTTGGATAAGGCTTTGGCATATTATTTCTTGCTGTTCTTCTATGCGATGCAACATCTATTCTTTTCTTCTTAACATTGCATTCTTTTGAATATATTCCTTTCAAACAACATTTCAAAGTTAGCACCTTGATTTCTATTTTGGTAACCATTCATTCTGCCCTTTGCATTCAGGTCTCTCATGAATATAGTTAGAAGTCCTGTACTCAAGAAGGTCGTCATATTATGCATAGGAATGAAGTTGTTTTTTTGGTAGTTCGTAGCCTGTTACACTTAGTACCTGGAGGGCTGCATACCCTCCTGGCCTGAGTGCAAATTAAGGAATCCCTGGCACTAGGTTGACAAATTCTGATTTAGCCTGGGAAAATTGTTGGTGCACTTCCCCCTCAGCACTACTTTTTTTTTTACTCTACTACTATACCATTTTGTTTACTTGCACTAGGGGGAACTATTCTTAACTGGACAAAGTGAAAATTAGGGACACCGTGGGGTTGGGGTAAGTTATTGGTATGCTTCCTCCTCACTCCCTCTCAGCATTCCTTTTTACCTATGACTCTCCCCTCAAGCCTCTGTCTAAGCTTAAGGACCTGACCACTACCTCATGCTATGTCAAAATGAACCTTTGGAACCTCTATAAACAACACCCTTTAATGCTTGTAGGTTGCAAGAATAGACCAGGCCTCAAGGGAACATTGGGTGTTGGGGCATGAATAATGGAAATATCAGTTTTGCCCCTACATCTGGACTGTGGCAAAGGCGTTTCCCCATTGCCATCTTTGAGCTGCCCCCAGCCAGTTACACCTTTGGGAAGGAGCTTACCCTCTCCCGTGTGCTTTCTCAGTGGCCTCTCCAAGATTCCTCTAGTGGAGAGAGCACTTCTCTCTCTCCTTTTTTTGATGGGTCCTTTACCCCATTTTGCAGAGTTGCCTCTGTGACTCTCCACTTACAGCAAGCCCCCATTTTGCTTTCTCACAAGCCCACTAAGAAAGACCACAGAAAGACAAAGGACTTGCTGTCTCAGGTCCCACCCCTCCCATTGAGGTTGGGTGAGCCAGCACAACCCCCTTAGGAGGGTAAGAGGCAGCATTGTCCCTTGGGCTTTGCCCATGTGCCTCATTGATCCGAGGTTTGTCAAGCTGATGCATGCCAACATGCCAGCCCCAATGATGGACCATAGGCCCTACGAGTCTCCAGTCAGGATACCTGACACCTTGGGAAGGGATTGTAGCGGCTGGTCCCGGAAACCACCCTCTACAAGGTCCACTCACTCACTCACTCGTGAGATGCCTGTCAGATCAGAAGGAGACAAAATACACAGATACCTATTTTCTTTTATTAAAATAACATATATTTATCCACCACCCAATACAATTAATTACCCAACAATATAAATATATAAGAAAAATGCACCAAATAAAATATATACAAATGGATGCTCCAACTTCAACACAAAATGTATATAAATGTCAATATTGGCGCAATACCATAAATATACACACATGTCAATATAGGCACAATACCATAAATATAAACTATTACCACCTCTCTCTCTCTCCAACACTTGTGGCCACCCCAAAACCCCCAATTGAGCCGGTTCAGTTAGTTTAATAGTCACTAATGTTGCCCCGGGGCATTTTTTCGCATGTTATGGGATGGTTCACTCGCTCTCCCTGAGTGTGGGGCGGGAAAGAAAGTGTACTCGAGCGGTCAGTCTCTCTCTCTCAAAGGGGGGACTAAGGGAACAGTTGGCTGTGGCCCCTTAATTGTGCCACATACCGATGGCTTAGCGCTCGACTTCTTCCTTCTCCTCACTCACAGACAAGATCAGCAGGACCAAAGGAGCTGAAAAAAGGGGAACATAATTACCCCCCTGTTGCTTCTTTCAAGGTGTTACATGTTCTTCCCTCCCTCACCCTCATATTGTACCTGGCTTTACGTCCAGCTCCACTTATTTCATGCATTCACTATCAGCCGTTTTCAATCACTCATCAAAACCTGTACTTATATATTTCGCATGTGGAGGGGGGGGGGGGGAAGAAACGTCAGACCTCAGCAAAAGATGGGGGACCCACACTGCTTCCAGACAGCTTTGTCCTACCTCCTTCACCAAAACCTGAAACAAAAGGTGGGCATTAGATTGGGCACTGGTGAGCCGAGGCAAACAAAAATGGACCTACCACAGGATGGTCAATTGGAGACCCCCTCCTGAGGTGGAGATGTTTTTGTGAGTGACTCTACCTCAGATGGCAGGGTCTTCCAGGGGACAAATCTTGGCTTGGTGCCAAGAGTCTGTCCTATATTCGACCGGCAGTGGTGAGATATTGGCCCTGGTTTCATATATAGGAGATTATCGTCCCTTACACTACTTCTAATAGCACTGATAATTCTGTACAGGTAAGCTCGGTCCTGACTAAGCTCATTCACATCTACATCTGGAAGAAGAGCTCTTTTAGCAATACATTGAAAGCCATTTGGTGATACTGGTAGAGTTTCACAGGTGGTTAAGGCTTTACCAAGTGATTCTTTCCATTGAGTTCCACTTTCTGTTGGACCAATATATTTCCTGCACAGGTGCCTCAAAGGAAGCTCATTTAGATGGAAGCTGCAGATGATCCACTGTAAAGGATGATGTAATTGACATTCAAGCCCTCTTATGGCTCCATTCTTGTAGCCAGTATTAGTTGCTGGGCTGTCAGCTCCCATTGCCTATATCTCACCTTTAAATATCATTTTCAACTAGCCATTTCATTAGTCTGTCTGCAATACCTGCACCTGTTCCTCGTTCAATAGATGATCTAAATAGAAAGTACCAGGTCCTCCTACAAGCACATAATAATTTTGAATTTCTTTTGCTGTATACCATTTGTTCCCTTTCTTCTTTTAGTACCATTTTGAGATACAGGGGGTTCTTTCAAAACCTCCCCCTTGAAACCTAATATACAAATGGCTATAGAATTACTAAAAATTAGGTATTCAAACTCATTTCATGAGCAAAAGATGCACATATGATTTAGTTATCATTTGAAATCAGTTTTCTTTAGTTCCATTAAAATTTGTGTTAATGGTGGACTAAAACATATATTTTTCTGACAAGGTCAACTATAGGTTTTGTTTCTCAGTTGGAAAAGGGGGTATTAGGTGTAACATAACATAACATAACATAATTTCACGGATGACAAAAGCTACAAGGGCCTATCAAAGGTCATCCGCATCCGTCAAATCCCACCCACATAATGCATCCATAGGATTTTGTCAGATCATGTATCTACAATATACAATTTAACAATATATAGGAATGTCCAACCATGCATCTACAATATATAATTTAAAGCCTCCATAGGAGTCTGTCAAAAAAAAATCAAAGTTCCCCAAAATATACAATAAAAAGAAACTACATCCACAGGAATGAGTCAAGAAACATATCCACATACCAAAAAGTAAGAAATTAACCCTCCATCCCCATATAATCATCCAATCTGCGCTTGAAAACATTCAAGTTTGGGCTGTCTACAGTCTCAGGTGGCAAACTATTCCAATAATCCACCACTCTGTTAGTGAAAAAATATTTTCTAACCCAGTCTGCACCTCTGTTTTTTAATCTTTAAGTGGTGGCCTCTAGTTCTATTACTACCTTCTAACTCAAATAACTTGCTGAAATCCATTTATCCATAGTAGTAGTGTTCTGAATGCCCTGGAATTTAGTTCAATCTATATTTGAATGATGCTAATAATATAAACAAGTTCTCAGGCGCATTTTTTTTTAGCAAATATTTAAAATCGAATGGTATAGTTTTGTTCACAAATCAACTTTAAAAATCTTTGGAGAATTTTCACGAATGTATAAAATTTTACATTATCATAATTTTCACTCTGTTCTAGTCTTTCTGCTAAAATAAAATATATACTATAAAAAAGTGCATAAAATCTGCAATAAAATGATATAAAAATCAATGGTGTAGTTTTTTTTTCCCACAAATTAACTTTAAATATCTAAGAAAGATTTTCCATGAATGTATACAATTTTGCATTATCTTATTTTTACTATGTTCTAGTTTTGTTGCTAAAAAAATTATTATACCATAAAAAAGTGCATATAATTTACAATAAAATGATATACAAAACCAAAAAATGTGAATTTTGAATGAAATAATTTGAAAAGTGACTAATGAAAAAATGTGCTATCCCCTTAATTTCTTTCATTGCCTCCAAACTTTGTGATGGTCAATTATATGGAACGGTCTTCTGAATTTATAATACCATAGTCGAATAGGGCTGCACTACTAATAGCAGCAGCAGCAGCTCTATTTGACACAGAATATTGATCTGCTTCAATGGCAATTGTTGGTATTGGTATGATGTTGTTTTCTGTTCTCGCAAATACCTTCTTCCATTCCTCATCAGAAATGGCAGATGATGAGGTTTCTTCATCCAAGACTTCATCTGAAATTCTAGTTTTCTCTTCCCTCTTCTCCTTTTGTGACTCCTCTTCTTTCCTGAATTCGATCTTCTCTGATTTTTCTTTTTTTAATCATTTGACTTATTTTTAGATCCACTCCTCCCATTTTCATGTGATGCCCAGTTCTTTGGTCACTAAGTAATTCATGGTCTCGATGTGGCACTTTCATGTTCTTTTCACACTTTCAATCCAAGAGATCAGCACACTGGTATCCTGCTATATCAAAAAGTTTACCCAATGATGAGATAAACTTCTTACTCTTAGTGGCATTCATTCCTTGTTTTGATACCACAGACGCTTCTCCCACCAATCAGATTAATTTGGTTTTAACATTCTTGATCGGCTAAACTGGAATACTGGCTTTTTCCCAAATCTCAGTAATGGCCTCGGATACTTCAAGAATAACATCCTTGTTCCTCTTGTATTTATTGTCCTTTATATACTAAATATATCTTCCAACCTGTTGTTTTGTTGGCAGCTCATTATGAGAAAGTTGTGTAAGTGGGGAGCCAAAGACTGTGACTTGTTGATGTGCTAGTTCTTTTACTCATCTTAGCCCCGAAAATGAATAATAGAAAGACCTGTTAGTATAAAACAGAAATAATACATGTGATGAGTGAATCTATAATATACATTTGAAAAGGTGAATCCATATCCCTCCATAGGAGATACTTTGTAAATATCCCATAAATTCATCATACATCGATTATTTTATAGCTCTGAGTAGTTTATAAACAAGGAATTCCTTAATCTATAATTGCCTAAACATTAGATACATAAAGAGTCAACTTTCTTCCTCTATGAAAATGACCCATTTCTAGCTTCTGAGATGAGAACTATAATAACTGAATACAACCAGCCTCACCCTATGGAAAAGTTCATTTATAAGCAAAATTTGGATCCCCCAAAGGGGATGTTATGATTTTTTTGTCTTAATTTCTAAATTTTGGATTGTCTGCTCTACAAAACCAGAAATGTGCTTTAAAATTGGTTGTGACACTACGCCCTATTGCACTGGCCCATTTTGGCAAGCGACCGGGCCAAGACCGTGATACACTTGTTACCTGCAGGAGCTGTACATGCTTCTAGTTTCGGTTGACATGAACTCTGATGGAACCTGGAAAAGTTGTTGGATGTACTTTCCCCTTGCTCCCTTTCAGCACTACTTTATCTTTATTTATTATTATTTATTTTATTTATTTATTTATTAATATTTATTATTATTTATTATTACAGATATCCCCTTCAACCCTTTGTCTACCCGCATTTCATACCAGGAGGAACTGTTTCCATCTGGACAGAATTTGGTCAACTAGACATGGTACCTGGGTGGACTGCATTCCATTCTGCGATTATCTAGCACCAGAGTATGCTAATAAAAGGTGATCACCCAACCTACTTCTCTTTATTAGATACCCTCCTACCCCTTTCCAAACTTGCACTTCTATCCACAGAAGTTCTGGTTGCCTTGTGCAATTTGATCCTCTTATGGGTCCTTAGTCAAATGGCTGTGTAAATCTTAAGGTCCCTTACCTGCTGTGAGGGCCAAATGCTCACTGGCTAAAGCAAGTATTAGTCACTGGGTGCATTGGCCCCTTGACTCTGCTTGCTCACTTTCTTCCAGTACACATAAGGTGACTACATCAGCACCATTCTTTATGGTCAAAGCCCAAGGAAGTCTTTTCTGAAAGGCTGGCTTGGTTGTCAAGGCCAATCTTAGTTCAAACATGTGGGCTGAGTATGTGTAAATGATCACATTCTAGAATCTCCTGATCCTATGGAGACATTTCTCTTAACCTCCCATGGCATTGGGAGGTCATAGTATCTAATTTCCATGCATTTTTTCCTTTTTCAAAGTAATAGTGGTTGACTGAATATTCATGGAAAGCACCTTCCAACCACTGCTTCACTCATCGTAGGTCATGGAGAGGATGAGGTAACACAAGATACCCCTTTGACAGGTGTAAGGCCTCCGCTCTCACCATCCCCTTTGCCATCTTTGGAGCTGTCTGATGGCAGCTTCACCATGGTAAAGGAGGTGGACCTCCAGCAGAGGAGGTCTCCTCTCCAAAATCTAAGGGTGCAGTGACTTTCCTCTTACCACCTACTTTGGAGGCACCCGAGAGTGACTCCATCTCTGTATCAACGGCAGTCACCCATTCTCTATCACATGAGACTGCCAGGAGAACCCATGTGTAGCCCAGAATCAACACTGCTCCTTGTGGGAGCAGCTCGATAGGGCCAATCTCCTAAGAGGACCAAGGGATAATGGGACCCAGCGGGCCATGCCCCTACTGTTCCCCAGTCATATGTTATGAGCTTGCAGGAGCTTGGCATGCCTGCCCCCTTTCTTCTTCAATGGAGTTTGCTTTGCCAGCCTACATGACTCAAAATGATAGGACTGAAAAGCCTTTGATAGGTATCTGTGATACCTTGGGGGAGATGGCCACATGGAGGTATCCCCTGAGCTGGACATGGTCTTGGAGGTGACCCAGCCCAAGATGGAAGGATTTTCTTTGGAGGCCAACCCACCATTGTGAAAGCAGGGTCACTCCCCACCCTCATCTTCACAAAAGAAAAAGAAGACAAAGAGGACTAGCAGTTCATCTCCCTCCACAGGAGCTCTGGGGAAGGATGAGTTGACTGCAGAATCAGCAAGCAACCAGCCCAAGATGGGCATGTCTGGCCAGGTGTTAAAGGTTGAATTTGTGATGAGAAAACAAGGAGGGGCATAGAGGCTGACCCATACACTCTTTGTCACATTCTACCATGACAGGCTCCCTGAGTCAGTGAGTGCTGGTTTGTCTTGCTACTGTGTGAAGGCATTCATGCCACTGCTTTGGCCATTCAAATTGCTTGTGTAGATGTGCAAAGTCAGGTTTACCCAAAGTGTGCGTAAGTTGCTCCAAGGGCATATATGATAAGTCCCTATTGTGTATGGCCAAGTGTCATTTACAGAGAGCCAGTCACACTTATTTGAAGCAATATGATGCATATCTCCTGGAGAAAGAAATCCTGGCTGTTCAGGTTGTGGATCATCTCTCATTTAACGAAGCTAAGGACTTAGTGTTGCCTGTGATGTCTTGTGCCTCTATTTTAAAAAAAGGCGCCCCCTCTGCCTCCTGCCCCCTGCCCCCTCCACCTCCTGCCCCCTGCCCCCTCCGCCTCCTGCCCCCTCCCCCCTGCCCCCTCCGCCTCCTGCCCCCTCTGCCTCCTGCCCCCTCCGCCTCCTGCCCCCTCTGCCTCCTGCCCCCTCCGCCTCCTGCCCCCTCCAGGCCTATGAGCACAGTCATTTCCGTGCCCATTCAGAACCTTTCTGCAGGTTTTACCACCCTCAGGTGCTCTCTGGTAGAGCTGGCAACACAAAGGGTTCACAACTAGCTTCGGCTAAAATCAAGGCTCCCTCACCATGAAAGTTTTCTATAAGGCGAAATGGCCACATGCATGCACCAAGTCATTAGACTCACAGGAGACAACACCCTTGAAGGTGGTCCTACATCCTCACCCAATGTTGGAATGAGTAGCTCAGAGATCATGGGTACCCGAAAGGATGAACCCCCACCAAAGATTTCAAGGCAGAGGGAGAAATTTTTTTGGAGCTAGATCTAGGTTCTGGTATGTTTTGAAGCACACTTGCTGCTCACCTGGCAGGCATAAATGCCTTCACTTAAGAGGAAGACCCCTCTTGCAGAGGTGTGGAAGTGATTCAAAAGGATTCGGGACAAGTGCTTGCAGGACCTCCTTCCCATTCTCCAGGATAATGGGATCACAATTCGTACCCCACATCCATGGCTGGAGGAATCATTCACAACCGCTTTCTCTAGCTTGGATGCTGCTTCACCAGCATTCAATGCACCTTGTGATATCACTGAAGGCCACCAACTAGACTTTACCTCCAGAGGTGGAGAACCCTTCAATAACATGTTTACATTTAGTAAGTTCCGCTCTTACTTCATGCGCAGACAGCCCTCCTTGTCTGGACCATGTTCCGTATGCCATGCTTCAATACCTGCATGGCAATTTGCTTTCCTGGCCACTGTGCTGACAGGACTCAGTGCCCTGTTTGACCCCACCTTAGCCTCTCTTCCTTCCTTCGATAACCCCTAATCTCAGTCTTCTGTACCAACTCTTCCTCATTGTGCCCCTGCTCTTCCAGTGTTCCTTTACAATCGCCTTTTCTCTACCCTTTTGTTGGCCTCCTTGTTCCTCTGCCCATGGACCTCCTCAACCACAGAACCATACACTCTGACATAAAGATGTTAGGTGTGTTCACCCTAACTGCTCAGAAGCCGGTCACCAAGCTCAATCCGTCATCCCAACCTGCTTACCACACCACATGTAGGATTTTCACAAGGTGTGGTGGAGAAGGCGTATACCACCCCACCCATTAATAGTAGCAGGGGTCAATCAAAGGCACCCAGTAGTGCCATTCCCATGTTGGGTTCAGTGTTAGCTGTCACAGGCAGGGGTAGGATAATGTAACCCCCCCCCTCCCGCTTTACCCCCTTTATCATCATGGGAGCTGCTCTCAGGCAGCTCCATACCAGAAAAGGAGGCTCCACCCCTGTGTTCTTTCTCAGAAGCCCCTTCAAACCTCTTCTACTGGAGAGTAGGCTTACTCCTCTTCTAGGCATACAGGTGCACTGGACTCCTCCCTCAGCATCTTCTCCAGTGGCACCCTTGGGTGACTCCATCTGATTTCCAGCAGCAGTCCGTCCTTTACTTTCATAGGGGCCTGCCAAAAAAGCATGCAGTGGCCCAAAATTGACTGCTCCAGGTGGGAGTGGCTTGATAGTGCCAACCTCCTTAGGGGAGCAAGGGATATCAGGGCCCCTCGGTCTGTCCCCCATAATGTCCTGCAGTCATGCATTCTGAGTATACAGGGGACCAGTGTACCTGCCCCCCCCCCCCCCGTCTCTTTTCCCAGATGAATGTCGGTTCACCGTCCAAAGACAAGACAAAAGATACTAGAATGGGATCTGTGGTGTTTTGGTGGGGTGGGGGGAGGGGACACATGGAGCCCCTTACCCTCCTTGAGCTGGACATGATCCCAGAGGTAACCCAATCCCAGATGGCAGGATCTTCCATGGGGTTAGACCCTGGGCTTGGTCCAAGCACAACCTGAGCACCTCTGTGCAAGCTTCACTTCAGATGGCTTGGGCCCCCCGAGTATTCACAAGGAGAGGAGGGACCTTCTCCCCATGCTGGTGCTCCTTTGACAGCCAAGGCCTCCATTTCAGATAAGAATCTTGCTGAGGTCAGCCCATCTGGCCTAAGGGCTCCTTCCTGTGGTGGAGAGAATCGTGTTCATTTCCCACTCTCTTCTCCTCTCCTAAAAAGAAAAGACATAAAAAAGACTTAGGGCTCCTCTCTCTTCATGGAAGCTCCAGGGGTGGATGGACCTGCTGTCATTTCAACAAGCCACCAGGGCCCCTCATTTAGAGACTACCTGCCATTTTCAAGCCTGCTAGCTTCAAACATATTGTGGTCATTTGCTCCAGTGATGGCATCATGTTGGGCCAATTTGCAACATGATTCCATCAGAGGAGAGCACTAACTAGCATGATTGGTAGAGAGCCGAAAGTTACCTGTTTCTCGGATGAGAGTCTTCTGCTGAATCCATCAGATACTTACGAGGTGGCCATTATTAGTTCCCTTCGGACACTTAAAGGCACGCCGGTGAGTGTGACGCCGCACTCTACTATAAACTTCATTAAAGGAGTGGTTTATGCGAGGGAACTTATGGACTACTCCATAGATGACATCACCTTAGAGCTGATGGACCATGAAGTGGTCAAGGTAATGTTGAACTTGTGATATGAAAACAGGGAGGGGCCTCAAGACCCACCCCTACACTCTTCATCATGTTCGACTGTGACAAGCTCCCCGAGTCGGTGCGTGCCGGTTGGTATCGCTACCGTGTGAAAGCATTTGTGCCACTGCTGCGAAGGTGCTACTACTGCCACTGCTTTGGCCATACCACTCCTGTAGATGGGCAAAGTCAGGGTTACCCGAAGCCTGTGTAAGTTGCTCCAAGGCCACACACAATATGTCCAAACCTTTCCCATAACTCTTCGAAGGCAACGGCGCATTCAGCGCATTGTTCGGCCAACATTGCTTGAAGTTCCTCCTCTGGGAACTGTACGTCTATTCCCGTGAGGGGCTTCTCTTCAAACAAGGCCTCTGCATCTCCAAGCTAGGTTTGGAGAGCATATTCCTTCAATGGAATTGCCGAAGACTCTCGGCCAGCTGGGAGGAGCTGTGGAGGCTTGTCTGCTCCTGTTTTCCCTGAGCTATCTTTTTGCAGGAGACCATGCTGGGTTTGTGCCCCCTGCCCACCCTCCCGGGGTATAAGGGTTTTGCAATCCCACCACCCTGGAATAGGGGCCGGGCTCGAGGATGCCTCCGTTCTTCTCTTTGCTTTGAATACCTTTTCAGGCAGTAGCTGTGCAGCTGCACCTGGATAGGAGGTATACTATAATTTCTGCGTACATTCCACCGTCAGCTGACTTCGATGAGGGAGACTTCCGCTGCGTCGTGCCACTGTTGTTGCTGAGGCCCATTCACTTGCTCGGGGATTCAAACTGTAGACACCCCCGATCAATCAATCTCCGCATCCTCTGTTTCGCGATATCTGTGATGCCACGGTTTTGGCGAGCCGGGCGGATGTCGAGATTATCTTCTGCTGGGTTCCTGGACATGTAGGATTTGCAGGGAATGAGCACGCCGATGAGGGTGCCAAAGAGTACTCGAGGACTGGGCGACCAGACCAGCATTTCCCTCTTCCTCACAACGATTACATGGCAGGAATACAGGCAGCTTAGCAAAGAAGATGTGAGATGATCGAGGGGAACCTAAAGTTGCATTGCCATGGAACGCAACCTTAGGTTCCTCATCTGTAGTGGCAGTAGTAGCACCTCCGCGGCACTGGCGCGAATGCCTTCATGCGGTAGCGATACCAACTGGCATGCACCGACTCAGGGAGCTTGTCACAGTCAAACGTGATGAAGAGTGTAGGGGTGGGTCTCGAGACCCCTCCCTGTTTTCATATCAAATGTTCAACATTACCTTGACCGCTTCATGGTCCACCAGCTCTAAGGGGATGTCATCTATGGAGTAATCCATGAGTTCCCTCGCATAAACTACTCCTTTAATGAAGTTTATAGTAGAGTGTGGCATCACACTCACCAGCGTGTCCTTAAGTGTCTGAAGGGAACTAATCATAGGCCGCCTTCGGCTCTCTACCAATCTACACTAGTTAGTGCTCTCCTCTGATGGATCATGTTGCCATTGGCCAACATAATGCCAGCACTAGAGCAAATAACCACAAAGAATTTGAATCCAGCAGGCTTGAAAACGCCAGATCGTCTCTAAATGAGGGGCCCCAATGTAAGCATGGCTCCGCTCGGCGCACTTGCAACTTTGGTCTTAGTTTATGCCCCTCCAGCCAAGGGAGTATCGGGGTGGGACATGCTGATCTTGGCCTGGCTGCTTTTCGAAACTTTAGGTTCAACTTGAAGCCATGATGGCTTCAGATTGCTTTCTGCCATCTTCGAATTGGACACACTCGTGGGATGCACCACTATTTGATGGAGTGCTTCCCTGCACCTTATTGTGATGACCTTGTTTTCCTCCAGACTGTTCGGCACATTCTTGTTGAATGTCCCAGTCTGGGTGATCTCCTTGCACGTTACCTATCCCGCTACCAGCACAAGTGGGGTCTCTTCTGCTTGGCCTTTGTATTTGAGATGTGTTTGTTGTTAATGATAGTAGTTCAGATTTACCAGATTACAACCACCAAACTTTGAATGGTAAGAAAGTCCTGGACCATTTCTAGTGTCATTGACACTAATCAGCCACACATTGTGGGAAGGTAGGGCTGATAATGATTAAAATATCCTTTAGTGATTGCAAAATATATTACCCCAAAGGGTTTGCATTTTGCCTTGATATCAACCCCCGTCCCCTCCATTAACCCTTGCAAGGCCTCAGGTATAGCATGGGCAGCCATGCTGCAGCTGACATCTGAATGATTTCACGTCTTCCTTGACCCAATGCAGGTAGTTGGTGGATCTTCCACTATATATAACTTCTATTATTTTTTACTTCCATCATCACAACTTTCTTTACAAACTTTCTTGTGGAGATGCTCTCATTGGTTTTCCTTTTAACACGTTAATTGCATTTTGGGCCACCCGTGTACCAACCCAAGCTTTTGTTATTCGTGTAATAGTACACCCGTGGCACAAAATCAACTTTTTATATACCTAAAATTTCCGTTATCTAGATGCTTTAGTATTTGATCTTTGCATTATTTTGCTTATTAATTTGAAAATTTAGTTATAAAGAAAAGAATACAAAGTTATTTATTTATAATTGCAAAATTTCAAAAATCAAATTAAAAAAAATATAATCACAATTCTTTAAAATTTGCAAATTAGATGAGATTTACCAAAAATAAATAAGAATATCTATATAAATGCATTAAAAATTAATAATACTCTCCAGCGAGTGATATTCTATGCAGATTTCTATAAGAGAATTTTCCTTAGTTAAAAAATAAACTAAATTTATTTAACAGAAATCTTGACTGCTATGCTTTTCTGTAAAACAAGAAATGCAAAGATGAGGTTGATTTTCACAATTATTACAGAAGGTTGAAACTCTTCTGGCTTTATTTGCTGCCACTTTGTATCCTTCAATCAGGGAAATTGTCTGATAGCAGCCTAAACATCTTTTCCTTGTCTTCTTTTTTAGACCATCTTCTTCTCTTATATTGTGAGAGGTGGTCGTACCAGAGACCTTTTGGGGTTCTCTTACAGCTTGTGATTTTACTGTAGTTTCTTTGCTAGAGAGATGACAAACAAGGCTTTCTATGAATTCTTAATACCCATCAGTTTATTCTTAGAGTATTTAGTGTAAAGAATCCAGGAATTTACCACAGCAGTCAAAGCAATCAGCACAAATGGAAGCTTTCTCTGCCATTTTCTGCTCTTTCTCAATGGAGAATGATAGGATCTCATCTGATCGTAAACATCAACACCCTTTTTTGCAATGTTGTATGAAATCACTGGGGCATTGTTGATATCATTGTTACATTTCTTTTGTCACACCAATTATTAATCTTTACCCCATTTTTATTTTCAAGAGCCTTCATTTCTTTTTTCTTTAATTTTGCTTTCATTACTTCTTTTGGTAAATTTCTTTTGTTTCAGGAAACTGTTCCACAGAAGTAGGTTCCTTTTGTTAGTAAATATTCAGCTAAGTTCAAGGATAATTATCAGCCTATAGGGCTGACCCTGCATTCAAACGCTTCTCCATAAAATAAAAGAGCACCTACATTGATATTCATATATAAGGATAAGGTGTATATAAGTGACCCAAAGGCTTTTCAACTTCAAATAATGCTAAACTAACTTGTCCTAACCAAATCTACAAACAGGAACATAACTTGAAGGACCAGTGTGCTTCTAATCTAAAGAAAAGGTTTGTGTTACCTGATCCACAAATAATATGTACATTATGATTATAATTCCTAAATGGACATTATTTATTCTGCTAAAAATCAAATCAAAGATGAGTCGCATATTGCACAACATGTGGCGATTTTAAAATGGGTACACTGGTGCTACATATCGCAAAAGTGATGAGAGTAATACCAATTTGCATTTTGGGACTTCTGTGCACTAAAATTTATTTGGTCACATGCGGCACAAAACGCTATAAAGGAAGGGCTAATTTCTCACCCTGCAGTTTGTGCCACATACGTTCCATGAATTTTTTGTCACAAAGATGAGGAGCAATTATAAGAGAGATAGGACTCACCTCCTCTCATGACAAAATTCCAGTCAACACTGAAGCATCATTGCTTCAAAGTAAATGCAATGGCAGCAACAACGCTGAGTTGCCAAATGCAGTTAACGTGTTAAGTCCCTATGACTAATATGCTTGCTTTGCTTTGGGAAGTCCATTGAGGTCGATGATGATGGATGCTCTCATATATGAACCCCCAGCACCAGACAGCCATTGCTGCTGGACTTGGTTAGGGTTGGTTTGTTGAGGGCATCAAACCTGCACTAGGTTTAAATGGGTAGGAATGTGTGCAGTCTTTGGACCTGTATCTTGACTGAAGGGAGAAGGACCCTGGTGGCGGGAGAGGCTCGAGATGACCAGGTTTCATCCTCAGCTGCAGTGAGCTACTCAGACACCGGTCTGTTGGTGCTTACCCATAGGCCCTCCCAATCCTGGTTTGTGATTGAGGTATCCTTCCTCTAGCCTTTGCCTAAAAAGGCAGTGTGGGTGGGGGCTGGGGGCAGTGATTGGTAGACGCCAGGGCATGTCCACACACCGGTGGGCCTGCATGCCATACCTCTGGGGTCCACTGCTGTTCTGAGATCCCCTGCTTATTTAGCCTGGGGCTACTAGACACCCAGCTACCATGTGTGGCTTGAGGAGGCACAGCAGGAGTCTTGGTGATAGAGAGGCTATGTACTGGCAGAAGGAAGGCTTACACACTCTGCTTCCCTTTTCACCACAAGGGCTAGCCAGCAACAGAAGCGACTTGACACAAACCAAGACTTTCCATTTCCTCCGTTGGATGCAATGGTAGACTGACAGCACTTTTATAGGTCCATAGTACTGTCCTGATAGTTGAGGTATGACATTTTATCCTCTTTATCCAACCAGTGAATGCCTCTTCCTTATATTATATTAACGCACATTCCAATCTTTTGCAATTAGAATTAGAAACCTTTCTAAATAGATTATATGCACGTATGATCATCCAGGTATACCTTTACTACTACTATTAATTGTATTTAAATTTTAGTATGATTCAACAATCCCAACTTTAATGCGCAATTTTACATTTCACTATATGTGAATTTCATGTAGTATTTTAGTCTTCTTCAATTGTAAACCAGTTTTTTTAGATTTAAAGAAAACTATATATTGCAAGATTATATTTAAGTTGCATACCAACAGGCTTTCACTACATTTTTCGCATCTGATTAAATTAATGAAGTTATTATAAATTGCCTGAATGTTCTATAAACCGTTATATGGACTTGTTAATGAAACTATTACTACTGCACAACTTTTCCAGGCTCTCATGATTCCTTCACTTGTGGTCTGAAGATAAGTCAAGTTAGTCCAGATGCTCCTCTGCTTGCCAAATTGCTCTCGTACATTCCATTCACAGGATCATTTTTCCTCAAATGGGGCATTACGCAGAGATCTACTGTACAAGAACAACTGACTCATGGGATGAGGTAAGTTTTCTATGGAAAGAATATAGGCACTCATTTGAACACAATTTGATTTAAATAGAAAGGGGAACAGGCATAGGCCAATATAAGTAAGTATACTGGAGAAGGAAATAAGGGCTAGAGATATTAAATCAAATATATTAAGGTAAATATGATAAAGTAGATAATTATAATATACTTTTATGTTTGGTAAATGTGATAAACTTGAGCAAATTATTTAAATTAGTTGTTAATTTGATAGTGAATGGAATAAATTTAACTCAAATAATTGAATTTTCTATTAATTATACAAAAGCTACCCAATTTAATGGAATCTTACCTAATCTAATTCAATTGATATGGTTAAATTTAATACTTACCAAGGAAAATTGGTAACCATAAAAAAATAATGTGAATAATTTTTAAAGTTCACATTTGCCAAACATATGGGTATTCATAGTTGGGAATAATTACATTTCTAATTATTATACCTGCTCAAGCAAATATCCTGAAATCGACTGAAAATTTCATAGTTTACTGAATCTTTTAAATGTCACTTAAATGCTTTTGACTCCCTCTAAGTGTTTTTTTTTTTTTTAGAATTCTCAGTGGGAAGCTACAGTTTAATGCTGGATCCAAACCAGCGTATGATAACACAGTGAAGGTGACCCAAATCATGACTGCATCCAGCAACTTACCACACCCAATGTGTCTTAATTTCAGTGCAATATGGAGTAGTGTTTATACTTGGATAAGCCATAACCCGACAAAAAAGGAACATTTATATAGAATAGAATTTTTATTCTCTATTCTTTTAAAACTGTCTTATTGTACAGGTTTCAGGTAAATTGATACAAATTGTACACAGGAAAAGTATCACACAAATAGAATGATATATATATATATTTTCAAAATCATTAAATATGGCCACATCTGCCTTCTCCAGGTGGGACCTGAACTGGTTGCATTCCTTGGTTAGGGAGTCCTTGTCACTGGATGACATTACTTCTACAATGGCAGCTCTCAGAGATCCTAAGTGTGAGCAGCCTTGTTGACACTTTTCTCAATAATGCCCGACACAAAGTAATTTAGGGAGTTGCAGTTAGGGGAGCTGGACACCCACAAGATGGGGGCCAGTAGTGTGGGATGCTTTTGAACAACCACATCTGTCTCTTGTTTGCGGGAGAAGAGTCCTGCTTTAAAACATAAGCCCTTCCTGCAGCTTCTTGGTTAATCCAAGGATTGACTAGTTTCCAGCACATTGACTTTGAGGCCCTGTGGGAAAATGTGAGGAGGCATAACATGGCCCTTCCTGCTGATAATCCCACAAACCATCAAAGAGGTGGGAAATTTGCTCTGCATGATGGTAGTCATGCGAGTATAGCATACCATTTTTTTTTTTTCACCTAGCATTCTCAGAAGAAACTGTGTATGATATTACCTGCATGAAATATAAACTATAAACTCTTCATGAGCATGTCTAAACTTAAGTAATCTACATTAATGCAGTCATTATCCCTTACACACACTTTCCTATTTTTATCGATTTACCTGAAGTGCATTGTATGTTTTAGCATATTTATTTTTATTGAAATATTCTATTTTAAATACAATTATTTGCAATTTAAATTTTCTAAAAGATTGGAATAAAGTTCAATTTGTTAAAAAATTTGTATGTCCTTCACTTCAAGACAACAAATGTGATGGTCACTGCATTTCAATGCCACTAAAATTACCTATTCTCACCACCCCCTTAAATGCCCTTCATAGAATGGGTTACTACTCTGGATAGCATCTTGTCTAGTTTCATACCCGTGGGCCTCCATCCAGATTTTCTCACCTCTGATGACATGCTGGAAGATGGTATTCTTCCTGCCCCATTTTAAAATTATTTTAAAATTTAGATTATATATTTAATGAATACAGGGGGACCCCCCAAAAAAGCATGCCCCAACTTTTGATAGGCTTCATTTCTTAATTCAACAAAACATTAAGAAATGAAGCCTATGCCAAGCCTAATGAAAATCTCACTTCCACTTTTAGCAAATTTAATCCATGTTGCTGACTTTGCACTAGGTTCTCTCTGCTGTAGTTTGGATCCCACATTAAACTGTAGGTCCTAATAGACAGAGGCCCTAAATATCAGCCAAATTGGCAATAAAATTCCTATCCAGCAGAACTGGTCTGCAGAGGTTTCATTAGAAAAAATGGTCCTGATAATGACAATTTCTTCATCTAAATAGGAAGGATGACATATTTCCTTAGAGCATACAAAATGTCATCCTTCCTATTTAGATGAAGAAATTGTCATTATCAGAACCATTTTTTCTAATTTGTATTACCCCGATTGGTTCATATCGTCTGCCCATTTTGCAGCTAGGAAAACATTCTATGGTAATAAGCCTTCCCACACTAACGACTTCAACAAATGTATAACATTGCCATTTAATAATAAATTAAATAGTTTAAAGGACATATTTGGAAAAGCGGGTATTAATCTAGCCTTTAAATATAATAATTCCTTAAACCAATTGATGATGGCCAGGAAACCCCAAAAACATCATAACATAGGAGTATATGCAGTACCATGCAATGATTGCCATAAAGTTTATATAGGGGAAACGGGGAGAAATCTAGACAAGAGATTGTACGAACACAAAAGAGATATTAGAGTGGGCAGCGAAAGTAGTGGAATTTTTTGACATGTTAGAGACAAGAATCATACGATCGATTTCAATGGAAGTAAAATGTTATTTAAATCAGCCAACTATGTTAAGAGAAGAATCGTAGAATCGAGCTTGATATCGTCAGTTCCTAATTTAAATCTATCTGAGGGTCAATTTTCTTTTAATCCTGTAATAAGATCGCAAATAAATAAAATAGTAAAATGTCAGCCCTTCAATATGTTTAGGCCTAACCCCCTCCCCCAGATTAGCCACAAGTAGGGGATTGGGGGGGAAAAGAGGGGATCTTGTGTTATGCTTTTCTCATTTTTCTGCCCAGTGTCAGTTGAAAAAGGGTGTGAGATACACCGAAACTGTTCTGAATTAAATTGTCTTCGGAGAATGTGGTTTAATTCCTCATCTTTTCTTGCGATATTGCATTAATTTTCATCATATATATATATATATATATATATATATATATATATATATATATATATATATATATATATATATATATATATATATATATACAGGGTGTCTATAAAGTCTGGGTACATAGGGGATAAATACATAACTTTAGAACAAAACAATTTTATTTAATTTTAATGTTAAGAAATTATATTTTCAATATGATTTCCATTATTTGCAATGCATAATTCGATGCGCCTTGCTAAATTCTGGTGATCTCGATTGAATAGGTGTACATTGCCGTCGATTTCAGCACACTGACTGATAATGCATTCTCTCAAGTGGTTTAGATTTGCAATCTTCATTGAGTAAACTTTCTCTTTTAACATAGCCCAGAAAAAGAAATCAAGGGGAGAAAGGTCTGGTGAACGAGGGGACCACTCCACATGACCTCTTCTTCCAATCCAGTGAGGAAAAGTGCCATTCAGCCAATCTCTAACATTTGTAGCAGAATGGGCAGGGGCTCCATCCTGCTGAAACCAGTCTGGAAGTCCCTCGCCTAGGCGCTCAATTTGTGGCATTAATTTGTCTCTCAACATGTTCAGATAAGTCTCACCGGTTACATGTTCATCAAAGAAGAAGGGTCCTAGCACATGAGCTTTCCACAAACCACACCACACCATCACCTTTTGACAGCCTTGCTGTTTGGATGGATCCATCCAATGTGGATTGTCTTGAGACCAGTATCGAAGATTCTGTCTGTTGACTTCACCATTAACATAAAAAAAAGCTTCATCACTCAACAACAAAAGGTCTTTAGTAAAATTGATATTTTCATCCAATTTATCTGAAAACCATTCGCACATCTGCATTCGTCTATCGGGATCGTCTTCATTTAAGTGATGCAATATCTGTAATTTGTACGGATGGAACTTCTGCTCTACCAGGATTTTGTGGATAGTTGACCTTTGAACACCCAACTCCCTGGATGTCCGACAAAGTGATTTCTTTGGGCTAGCAGCAATCTTGGCCATGACAACCTCTTTCGTTTCGTCTGAAGTCTTTGGTCGCCCGGAACAGGGTTTGTCCAAGACACTGCGTGTTTCTTTAAACTTCGTGACCAATTTCCCAATGGCAGTAAAATAAATAGGTTGCCGATCAGGGTGTCGAAGGTTAAATTCATTGGCAATAAGACCATCCTTCTCGTCCACTTAAGAGTACCAACTCGATTCTTTCTTCTTTAGACAGAGCCATCATTCGATCTGGGGAGGAAAAATAACATAAATAAATAAAATATTAAAATTCCTATGTACCCAGACTTTGTGGACACCCTATATATATATATATATATATATATATATATATATATATATATATATATATATATATATATATATATATATATATATATATATATATATGAGTCGTTGCACAAGGATAAGGCACTGAACTCTAGATCTAAATCACCCTGTAAGGGGCTCGGCGATTTGCCATCCTGGCCGCCGTGCTGACCCCAGCTTAGCCTCTATTCCTTCCTTTAGATAGCCTGTATTTCTCCCCTACTTCGTCGCTTTTCATACAACCTCTCCCACAACTTTCAATGGTCAGCCTCTAATTTCACAGGGTAAATGCTGACCTTCTTCTCAAGCCAACCGTACCGGATCGGGGCTGAGGGGGGAGGGGGCAACATTCCCTAAACCCTGAGCTCCGGTTCGGAATGTGTTTTTTTTAACAACCTGCTTAATCCCCACCCATACCTTCCTCACATCCCTTTTCCTTTCTTCTTCACACTCAGTTTTACACTGCATCTAAGGTGGAGCTGCCATGCCGATGGACTGCCAGGCCACCAGGCGGGAGGGGTGGTACCAAAAGGCGGCGCCTGACTCTGCCAGGCCTGCAAGCTCCTCTTGCAGTGTGGGCAACTGCGAGAGGTTGTGAGCTATTGCGTCCCGTATAAAAAAGAGGGTAACCATGCCCATGTATGAACACCTAAAAAAACCCCAATCCTCAACTTTCCCTGTAACAACAACGGAGCCGCCCTCAGGCAGCTCCAGCGAAAAAATGGAGGTCCCTTCCCCCCTGTGCTTGCGCAGGGGACCCTCCATATTTCTTTAACCGGAGAGGAGGCTTACTCCTCTCCTACGCCTACGGGTGAAGGGAACTCCCCCTCACCCCCTTCTCTGGAGGGGCTTTCGGGCACCTTCCTATTTCCAGCGGCAGTCCCTCCTTTTCTTTGTAAGGGGACTGCCAAGAAAGCCAGCAGGCAGCCCATTGCCGACCGCCCGTCGTGTAAGCGGCTTGGTAGGGCAAACCCCCTTAGGGGGGAGAGGGAAGCCAGGACCCTTCGGTTGCATCCCTCAAAAGACACGCTGGCAAGAATTTTAAACCTTGCCGGGGTCAAGGCCTGTCCACCCCACACAAGACTCGCGACACTGCCAATGGGGCCTGCGATATCCTGGGAGGGGATGGCCAACTGGAGGCCCCTCCTGTGATATACATGGTCCTTGAGGAAACCCAGCCGCAGATGGTAGGGCCTTCCATGGGGGATAATCCGGGCTTGGCGCCAAACACCGAACCTGAATCCGCCCCTATGCAAGGTCCTCCTCAAATGGCTATGGTTTCTGAGGCAGTACAAGGAGGGAAGGGATCTCCTCCGGACAGTGCCCCTGCGATCACGAGGACCTTCTCCATTTCGGAGAAGGACCTGGCTGAGGCTGGTCCATCTGGCCTAGGGGATTCTGCTGGCGGAGGTGAGAAGCAGGTTCATTCCCCGCCCCCCTCTCCAAAAAAGAAGAAAAAGACTAAAAAGACTCGGGGCTCCTTTCCATCCGCAGGGGCTACGGGGATGGATGGGTCTGCTGCCACTTTGGCAAGCGACCAAGCCAAGATCGGCACATCCGGCCCCTCTGCCCCCCTTCGTGCCTCAATAGTTAGAAAGGCACCCTCTACTTCTGGCCCATCCAGGCCAACGAGCACGGTTGTTTCAGTGGCCATTCGGAGCCCTTCTGCGGGCTCTACTCAACCCGGACGCTCCCCCGGTAAAGCTGGTGGCAAAAAGGGTTCACGCCCAGCCCCGGCTAAAACCAGGACTGCCCCCTCTTTTCCCAGCGTGACCCTTTCCCGTAAGGCGAAACGGCCACGCGCCTCCACCGAGTCGTTAGACTCACAGGAGGCAACACCCCTGAAGATGGTCGCTAGGCCATCTTCCGGGGTTCCTAAAGCTGTCCCCCTAAAGGAGGACAGCAACAAAGGAGCTTCGTCTCCTTCGCACACGCCCCGAGGTGGAGCGAGTGGCTCGGTGACGGTGGTTCCTCGAAAAGAGGGCTTCCCTCCTCCGAAGCCGCAACGCCCGCCTAAGGTTTCGAGGCGGAAGGAGGAAAAGACTCGCATTGCGAGCCCAACCTCCCCCAATAAGTCCTTGAAGGCGACAGCGCTTTGTCCGGCCAACAGCGCCCGGGAAGCGTTCGGCCATTTCCGTGAGAGTCTTCAGTTCGAGGAGAGCCCCCGCGTCTCATCCGAGCTAGGCCTGGAGGGCATATTCCTTCAATGGAATTGCCGTGGACTGCGGGCCAACTGGGAGGAGCTGCGGAGGCTAGTCTCGTCCCGTCCCGTTCCCCGTTAGCTATCTTTTTGCAGGAGACCATGCTAGGCGCGTGCCCCCTGCCCGCCTTCCCGGGGTATAAGGGTCTTGCGACCCCACCACCGCAGGATGGCCGGTTTGGGGGATGCGCGGTTTACACCCGGCATGATGTCTCCGTTCTTCCTTTCCATTTAGATACCTCCTTTCAGGCAGTGGCTGTGCAGCTGCACCTGGATAGGAGGTATACTATCATTTCTGCGAACATTCCACCGTCAGCTGACTTCGACGCGGGGGACTTCCGCCGCGTCGTGGCACGGTTGCCGAGGCCCTATCTCTTGCTTGGAGATCTGAACGGCAGGCATCCTCTCTGGGAAGATTACTCCATAAATCCCAGGGGCCAAGTCCTTGCCGATCTGATCGAAGAGCTTGAGATGGGTGTCCTAAACGTGGATGATTTTACGCATCACTGTCCGAGAACCGCTTTATTTTCTTGCCTTGACCTATCTTTGTGCTCTTCGCATGCACAGCCTGATTTTGATTGGGGGTTTTGGTCGATGACCTCCATGGTAGTGATCACTTTCCCATTCAAATATCATTTTTAGGGCAACTGGCGCCTGAGAGCCCACCTCGGTGGTGCTTGGTGCGGGTGCGGTGGCCTGCTTTTCAGGAAATGACTGAATTTTCTATCTCAGTCGAGGAGTTTAGGTCGGTAGATGAGGCCGTTGAGTTCTTTTTTGGCAACCTCATCGCCGCAGGCCTGACTACTATTCCTATGAAGTCTGGCCGTTTTGCACGCCGACCACTCCTATAGTGGTCGGCCGAGTGTGAGACGGCCCTCAAACAGAAGCGTTATGCCTACATGCGCTATAAGCGCCGCCCGAACGATTTCATTGTCGCTGAATTTCTTCGGGCTAGGGCTATGTTCTGGTATAATTCGAAGCACGCCCGCCGCTTTTCTTGGCGGGCATACGTGTCTTCACTTAACGGGAAGACCCCTTTAGCAGAGGTGTGGAGGCGAGTCAAAAGGATTCGGGGCAAGTTCTCGCAGGACCTCCCTCCCTTTCTCCAGGAGAATGGGACTGCAATCTCGGACCCCGCGTCCTTGGCGGAATCCTTCGCGACCGCTTCTTCCGCATTCTCAGGCCGGGGTGCTACTCCGCCAGCATTCAATGCACGTCGTGATGTCGTGGAAGGCCGCCGGCTGGACTTTACCTCGAGAGGCGGAGAACCCTTCAACGACAGGTTTATCTGGAGTGAGTTGCGCTCCGCTCTCGCTTCGTGCGCGGACACCGCCCATGATCCGGACGATGTCCCGTACGCCATGCTTCGACACCTGGGTGAGCGAGGCATGGTCTTTCTGTTAGATTTGTTCAACTGGATCTGGGTGGAGGGTCTTCTCCCAGACTCCTGGCGAATCGCTACTGTGCTCGCCTTGCGCAAACCGGGGAGAGATCACTCTACTCCGACCGATTTCCGCCCAATCTCTCTAACCTCTTGTGTGTGCAAGTTGATGGAGAAATTGGTAAATGTTAGATTAACCTTTTTCTTGTACAGCACTAAGCCACGGTGTTTTTCGATCTGGAGAAGGCCTATGATACCGCATGGCGATACGGTATCATGGAGACTCTCCACACGATGGGGACGAGGGGACGCCTCCCAATGTTTATATCTGAATTTTTGCGAGATCGTCGATTCCACGTACAAGTGGGAAGAGCCCTCTCCGGTCCAAAGGAGCAGGGAAGTGTCCTCAGTGTCACACTCTTTGCCCTGAGCATCAACGGCATTACCTCGGTGCTGCCGAAAGATGTTCTCGCTACGCTCTACGTGGACGACCTTTCGATCTCTTTTGGCGCGGCCCAATGCCAACTCTGGAGCGTCGACTCCAACAGGCATTGAACCGCGTCTCTCGCTATGCCGAAGCGCACAGGTTTCGGTTTTCTTTGGCCAAGACTAAGGTGGTGCACTTCTGCCGCCATCCACGGCTTCACCCCGACCCAGATTTGTTTCTTAATGGGGTGCGCCTGGATGTGGTGGAATCGCACAGTTTCCTCGGTCCTGTATTCGACCCATGACTCACCTGGGAGCCTCATATTCGCAGCCTTAGGGTCTCTTGTACCCGCGCCATGGACAGTCTCCGTTCCGTGACGTTCAGCGCTTGGGGCGCTGATAGGGCTACTGCCCTACTTTTTATCGTTCGAAGCTCGACTACGGATGCGAGTTTTATGCATCCGCAGCCGAGTGTTTATTGCGGAAGGTGGATTCGATCCACCACACCGGCCTTCGCCTTGCGACCGGTGCCTTCCGGACTTCTCCCATCTAGAGCCTGTTTATCGATGCTGGGGAGATGCCACTCGGTTTGCGCCGCGTGCAGTGCATCACTGGCCTGTACGGTCGAGCCTGGCGCCTCCCTCAGTCGCCAACAGCTCTCACTGCATCCGCAGCTGATCTCGATGGTGCCTATGCCGCCGAGAGACGGCAGTCATACCTGGGTTTTGGGCCCAGAAACTCCTTCGAGAGCTAGATATAGCTCTTGGGTCGGTGGCGCCCCTGGTTCTGCCCAGAACGCCACCCTGGTGGGTAGCACATTTGGCTATTTGTCGCCAAGCCTCTGCTCCCAAAGCTTGTACGGCGCCGGGATTATTGCGTTCGACCTTTCTGGAGCACACACCGTGTCACGCTGGAACCGTGCCAGTGTATACGAATGGCTCCAAGTCCCATAAGGGGTTTGGCTTCCGCGCTGTATCCCCTTTGTTTGAAGTCAGTGGGGCTCTGCCAGGCGCTGCGTCCGTCTTCACGGCCGAGCTGGTGGCAATACACCACTCGGTACGGGAGATTACGTGACGTGCCCAGTTCGGAGACTGCATTGTGATCTATAGCGACTCACAAAGTGCCCTGAGTGCTCTCGGGGCATTGGAATCTCCACATCCCCTGGTTCGCGATATCCGTGGCGCCACGGTTATGGCGAGCCGGGAAGATGTCGAGATTATCTTCCGCTGGGTTCCTGGACATGTAGGAATTGTGGGGAATGAGCGCGCCGATGTGGGCGCCAAATAGTCCGCAATGACTCTGCGACCGGACCAGCGTTTCGCTCTTCCTCACACCGACTACATGGCAGGAATACGGGCAGCTCTTCGGACTGCTTGGCAAAGAAGATGGGAGACGGTCGAAGGGAACTTAAAGTTGCGCGCCATTGCGCCGCGACTGTTCCCATGGACCTATCCCCCAATGCCGCGAGGGCTTCAGGTCGCTTTCTGTCGTCTCAGAATCGGACACACTCTTGTGGCGCATCGCTATTTGATGGAGCGCTCGCCGGCGCCCTATTGCGATGACTGCGTCGTCCCCCAGACTGTTTGGCACATTCTTGTCGAATGTCCCACTCTGGGTGATCTTCGCGCACGATACCTGCCCCGGTACCGGGATGGGCGGGGTCGCTACCGCCTATCCCTTGTACTCGGGTCTAGTGCGTGCACCATGACTGGTGGACTGATAGACCTTTTTGGGAGGCCGGCTTTCTCCCTTGTATTTAACTTAATTTTTGTTATTGTTGTTTGTTTGTTTTTTTTGTAGGTCGCAGGCTCCTGCGCCGGGGGGAGGGGGACCTCCCCTCGACGCCGGAGCTTGCTCCCTGATTTTTATCCCCGTTTTATTGTTGTTTCTGTTAAAAATTTTATTTTAAAGTAGCCTAGAACTGGGCAGTTTGTTTGTGGCGATTTATGCCCAAGTCGGCAGTCGCCAGATATCCCCTTGAAAAAAAAATAGATCTAAATCATTTATAACACTATCACAGGGTCTTGATGTGTCGGTGTTGCTTTCCCTCCTGGCACTGGGGACACTATTTCCTAGCTCGCTCAGTATTCTTGCCACGAGCTGGAGGCCTTGCATGCCGTTTCTCGGCGCGGACCCATGGTAGGCGCGTGGGCGAATACTTCGCTGCGTGGTGCGCGAGGGCCCCACCCAGTTCGCGTTGTGAGCGCCCTTTCCGAGAGCTGGATTTCGGTCGAAGGGTGGCACGCTCTCGGGCGTCACCGAGAGCAGGGCCCCAACCATAATGCAGCACGATGTAAAACAGACGTAATCTCTGTCTCATGGACTGCCGCTCTATTGATTGTAGAGCCGTCCCAACCCGATACAGGGTGAGAAGTTGTGCAATCTCTTCTCCATCCCATATATTTTAAAAATTAAACTAGATAGTCCTTGATAAAAGTTATAATAAATAGAATATCCAACTCATAAAAAAATTGACATGCACAAGAGTAAGCCTGAACCGGTTCCCTTAGACAGGTATGTCTTGCCAATCCTCCAGGAGCATCAACATAGAAGCAGGTCTGTGCAGGGTTTTCACCTTTTCTTCTTTGTTGCACGGCATCAATCATCTAATCAGCAATTGCTCTTTGCTCATCAGTTAAAGAATCAATATCAGGATGGTTTATAACTGATGGAGGATCTGGTTGAAGCCTATTATTGGGCTGAGGTAACCCTAGTCATGCACAGTTGGTTCCATTTTTAATCATTCATTATTGTGTGGATGTATCGGAGTGCCAGATTTTCAGCTTTGCCTTCCTCCATTTCTTGATGCAGATAGTCCTCAATCATTGCCACCCTATGATTGTTCCACAGTTTCATTGAATTAGCAAGTACACTATAAATATATAGAGGAGCGAACATCACATGAAGTTATGCTGGCATATGGTAAGTAGCAGCTTCCAAAAGAACTTAGTTCAAATGCTCATCATTTCTGATAAGTCCAAGTCTTAAGTACAGATCTTTGACTGAAGGATATATTTCTTCCTCCACGGTTTATAGTTCTTCAAAGCTTTTAGCACCTGGCACGTGAAGTAGCAATATTCTAAGATGGAATTTCTCAACATCTTGGTCTGACATTGTACATTCTGCTAGTTATATTAGCGTTCTTCTTTGTGTCCATTTTCTGTTAGCCTGATTAAACACAAAGTGCTCAGGAATTTCTGGATATAGGAAGTTGCGAGCATTTTCATCTTTGTTGAGTTTAAACCAAGAAGTAAGGGTAGTATTATTTTGTCTCTGCCTTCCTACCATATCCTTGAAAGTAAATCATCTAATGGTTCTCCAGATGTATTGCCAGCCTGTACACTGTTTGTGATGTTCCATGTAGCTTAAATTCAGAGAGATGCCACATTGCTTCATGCAGAGTAACATACCGGCACCCAAGATAGTTTCTTATTTCATCATTGCAATAGCTCTGATTGTTATTAACTGGTGTATTATTGGTCACTACAACTGATGCACAGTCATGCCCCTTTAAACATATTTGAATATGTTTTTGACACTTTATAGAGGAGCAAACTTCAACATTGTGTGCACAATACTTTTTAATCAAAAAAAGCATTCCTGTTGTCTACTGTCTGTCATCCAATTTGCACTGTAATTCCAGTGTTGCCTCTCCTGTACTCTGGATATCCATTTTGATTTAGTAATGTCTCATCTCTATAATTTGTTTGGTATTTTGGGGGGCAAAATTCCACCATACATGCACAGAGACAAAGGGTTTGAGGATCACATGGCCCATGGATCATGAGTTTTTTACTTGATTATATCGCACAGGGTCATCTTAAATGAAGGGATTTCAACTGTCACCATCCTATCAATGTCTTCAGAATTTCTTAACTTATCTTCATTCCTTAAGATGACCAGCATGTGACAATGAGGAAGTTCCTCGCTTTTGGAACTCAATGACATGCACATGGGCAACTGGTATGCCAAAAATGTGTGTTTCTTAGATATTTCATTATTTCTGACAGTTGAGCTTTGAAAACATGGACGACTAAATCTGGTCTATTTTCTGCTGCTTCATTGCGATTTAGATTATTTTGAATATCAGGGCATTTAGCGTTGCATGTATAGGTTATGAACAGATCTAGTCTGCCATACTTTGCTACAATCATCATAGCATCCTGGAAATACTGATGCATGTTTCTTGGGCTTCCAGTGAAGGATGATGGCAAAATAACTGGCACTCCAGGCTCAATGTTTTCATCTGATCGTCTGATTAACTAATCCATTAAGCCGTTATACTCATCTACTCAAAGTTGCGCTTGATTATTCCATAAAAACTGGAGTCTGCATCTTTCTACTTTTACCTAAGCATCTACCAGATACTGCTGAAGTAATTTGCATGCCTTGTGTATCACAGTAAATCCTCCTCTGTAAGCTACGCAATATCTGTAATACTCTTGCATGGTAAGTCTGTTACAGACTCGGGTCCTGCACTCCTCTGCATGCTGCATGTCACAATGCCACCCAATTTCACCATGAAGAAACAGTAGAGGGTATGTCATGGTATCTAAGTGACATGATGTGTAGGGTATCTTCTCAGGAGGATGGTTTCTAGGGTAGATGACTATATCTCTGTGAATAGGTGGTGTGCCATCCTTCCCCACAAAAGCAGCAGCTATTTCATTGCTAGTAGGTAAATTATAGCATCTCAGATCTTATCTCTTTCTAAATCTCAACTGACAGTGCTGGATTGGATGATTTTCTTTTCTGGCTCTTTGCTGCTCTTCTTGCTCGATAACATGCATTGTCTTGTATACATTAACGTATGGACTACACTCATGCAACACCTCACTTATCTCATTCATTATTTGCAGTGAACAGTCATTATTTTGTAGTGCATAGCTTCATTGGCATCAATGATATCAAGCTGCCCATATTATGGCAGATTTTATGCAGGGTACAAAGGTGTAGTGCTGTGATATGTCTGACCCTGAATTCAAAAGCAAAAGAAAGAAAATGAGCGATTGTAATTCTGTATGTTCAGGCAAAATGCAGCTCCTTCCTGATCTTCGAGATCAAAGAGGTTCCTCAGTCTCTCAGAGTATACTTGCAACTGGGGCAGCTGAACTTTTCCAATATTACAACAGTTAAAGGTCTCGTGGGATAATTTCAAAGCTCCACAATGCTCACATGGAATATTTATATTTCCGATAAGAAATTCCTCAACATTGCCATTATTGACAATTTATCAGACATTGTAAAGTTCTTCAGCATTCATATCTTAATTTAGGTCTATGTGCCTCTCTCCACTGTTCAAGATGATGTGTTCTCTCAATCTTGGGTACCCCGTAAAGGGTGTGACAATTTGCCTTCTTGGCCGCTGTGCTGACGGGATTCAGCGCCCCATCTGGCCCCAGCTTAGCCTCTTCTGCTTTCAGACAGCTTGTATTTCTACCCCATTTCCTCACTTCTCCTAAAACCTCTCCCACCACTTTCTCTGCTCAGCCTCTATTTTCACAGGGTAGATGCTGACCTTCTCAACCAACTATCCGGGATCGGGGCTGAGGGGGGAGGGTACAATGTTCCCTAACTCCTGAACTCGGATTTGGGATGGGTGGTTTTTAACAACCTGCTTCATCCCCACCCATACCTTCATCACATCCCTTTTCCTTCTCACTTCACTACTTTTTTTTTATACTGTGCCTAAGGTGGAGCCGCCATGCCAAAGGGTTGCCAGGTCACCAGGTGGGAGGGGTAGCCATAAATGGCAGCACCTGGCTCTGCTAGGCCCATACTCACCTCCCGTAGAGCGAGCCACTGTGAAGGTTGATTAGCTTTGCTTCCCGTAAAGAAAAATAGGGTCACCATGCCCAATGATGAGAAATTAAAAAATCTTCCCTCAATTTCCCCTCATCCATCATTGGAGCTACCCTCGGGCATCTCCACAGAAAAAAAATGGAGGTCGCCCCCCTTGCTCTTGCGGGGGACCCTCCAAATCTCTCTAATGGAGAGGAGGCTTACTGCTCTCCTTTGCCTACGGGCGTAGGGGACTCCCCCTCACCCCCTTTTCTGGAAATGCCTCAGGGCACCTCCCTCTTTCCAGGGGCAGTCCCCCCTTACTTTCCAAGGGGACTGCTAAAAAAGCCAGCAGGCAGTCCATAGCCGACCGCTCTCCATTGAAGCGGCTCACTAGGGCAAACCCCCTTAGGGGGGAGAGGGAAGCCAGGCCCCATCTGTCGCTTCCCTCAAAAGACCTGCTGGCTAGAATATTAAACCTAGTGGGGGTCAAGGCCTGGGCCTCCCCAGACTTGACTTGTGACACCACTGCCAATGGGACCTGTGATATCCTGGGGGGAATGGCCAACTGGAGGCCCCCTCCGAGATAGACATGGTCCTTGAGGCAACCCAGCCTCAGACAGCAAGGCCTTCCATGAGAGCGAATCCGGGCTCAGCGCCAAGCACCGAACTCAAGTCTGCCCTTATGCAAGGTCCTCTTCAAACGGCTAGGGTTTCCAAGGCAGTACAAGGAGAGGATGGATCTCCTCCTCCAACCAGTGCCCCTGCGACTGCCAGGACCTTTTCCATCTCAGAGAAGGACCTTGCTGAGGCCGGCCTATCCGGCCTGGGGACTCCTGCCGCCGGAAGGGAGAAGCGAATTCATTCCCCGCCCTCCTCCTAAAAAGAAAAAAACACAACAAAAATAGACTAAAAAGACTCGGGGCTCCTCTCCAGCCGCGGGGGCTACAGGGCTGTTGCTTCGGTAAATGACCAAGCCAAGATCGGCATATCCAGGCCCCTCTGCCGCATGGGTACAGAGCCCCTGACTAAGACCAAAATGGTAGTGCATGGAGCGGAGCCTCAATTACATCGGGGCCTCTCATTCAGAGATTACCTGGTGTTTTCAAGACTACTGGCTTCCATCGCTTCCTCGTTATTCGCTCCACTGATGGTACCATGTTGGCTAAGGGCAACATGATCCATCAGAGGAGAGCTTTAGCTATTGTGATTGGTAGAGAGCTGAAGGTGACCCGTTTCTCGGATGGGAGCCTTTTGGCGAATGCGTCAAATCCCTCCGAGGCTGCCGTGATTAGTGCCCTTCGGACACTTGATGCTACGCCTGTGAGTATGATGCAGCAAACTACCATGAGCTTTGTGAAAGGAGTCGTTTATGCGAGGGAACTCGTGGAACCATGGGGCAGTCAAGGTCGAATGTGTGATGAGAAAACAGGGAGGGGCCTTGAGACCCACCCTTACACTCTTTGTCACATTTGACTGTGACAAGCTCCTTGAGTTGGTGCGTGCCGATTAGTATCACTAGCGCATGAAGGCATTCGTGCCACTGCCGCCGCAGAGGTGTTATTACTGCCACCACTTCAGCCATACTAATTGCTCTTGTCGATGTGCAAAGTCGAGGTTACCGAAACCTCTGTAAGTTGCTCTAATGCCACACACGATAAGTCCAAAACATGTGTGGCTAAGTGTGTCAATTGCGGAGAGCTGCACCCCGCTTCTTCGAAGCAATGTGGTGCATATCTCCTTGAGAAGGAAATCCTGGCCAGTAAGGGTCAGGATCGTCTCTCATTTCGCGTATGGCCATTCCCTTGAGGGTGTTCTCTTCGAAGAGGGCCTGTGCATCTCCTCTGAGCTAGGCCTGGAGGGCATATTACTTCAATGGAATTGCCACAGACTCCGGGCTAACTGGGAGGATCTGTGGAGGCTCATCTCCTCCCATTCCCCGTTAGCTATCTTTTTGCAGGAGACCATGCTCCCGGGGTATAAGGGTTTTGCGACCCCACCACCACGGGATGGGGGCCGGAGGGGAGGATGTGCGATTTACACCCGGCATGATGTCTCCGTTCTTCTGTTCGCTTTAGATACCTCCTTTCAAGCAGTTGCTGTGCAGCTGCACCTGGATATAAGGTATACTGTTATTTCCGCGTACATTCCACCGTCAGCCGACTTCGATGCGGGGGACTTCCGCCGCGTCGTGGCACGGTTGCCGAGGCCCTTTCTCTTGCTTGGAGATCTAAACGGTAGACACCCCCTCTAGGGAGACTACTCTATTAATCCCCGGGTTCAAGTCGTTGCCGACCTGATCGACGAGTTTGAGATGGGTGTCCTAAATGTGGATGAGTTTACGCATATCACTGCCCGAGAACTGCTTCATTTTCCTGCCTTGATCTATCTTTGTGCTCCCTGGATGCACAGCCCAATTTTGATTGGGGAGTCGTGGATGACCTCCATGGTAGTGATCACTTTCCCATTCAAATATCATTTTCTGTACCGCTGCCGCTCGAGAGCCCGCCCCGGTGGTGCTTGGCACGTGCGTAGTGGTCTGCATTTCAGGAAATGACTGAATTCTCTATTTTAGTTGAGGATTTAGGTCGGTAGATGAGGCCGTTTAGTTCTTCTCCGTTCTCCGACAACCTCATCGCTGCGGGCCTAGCTACTATTCATAGAAGGTCTGGCCGTTTTGCACGCCGACCACTTCCGTGGTGGTCAGCCGAGTGTGAGACTGCCCTCAAGCAGATGCGCTATAATCGCCACCCGAACTATTTCACTATCGGTGAATTTCGTCGGGCTAGGGCTAGGTTCCGGTATATTTCGAAGCACGCCCGCTGTTCTTCTTGGCGGACATACGTGTCTTCACTTAACACTTAACGGGGAAGACCCCTCTAGCAGAAGTGTGGAAGTGAGTCAAAAGGATTCGGGGCTTCTCGCAGGACCTCCCTCCCGTTCTCCAGGAGAATGGGACCGCAATCTCGTTAGCGACCGCTTTCTCCGCACTCTCTAGCTGGGATGCTGCTCCACCAGCATTCAATGCACGTCGTGATGTTGCGGAAAGCCGCCGGTTGGAATTTACCTCCAGAGGCGGAGAACCCTTCAACGACAGGTTTACTGTGAGTGAGTTGCGTTCCGCTCTTGCTTCGTGTGCGGACACCGCTATTTGTCGCCACGCCTCTGCTCCCAAAGCTTCTACAGCGCTCGGAGTATTACGTTTGACCATTTTGGAGCACACTTCGTGTCACGCTGGAACCCCGCCAGCCAGTCTATATGGATGGCTCCAAGTCCGAAGAGGGGGTCTGCTTCCACGCCGTATCTCCTCTGTTTGAAGTCAGTGGGGCTCTGCCATGCGCTGCGTCTGTCTTCACGGGCAAGATGGTGGCAATACACCACTCGGTACGGGAGATTACGCTACGTGCCCAGTTCGGAGACCGGATTGTGATCTATAGCGACTCAAAAAGCGCCCTGAGTACTCTCGGGGCATTGGAATTTCCGCATCCCCTGGTTCGTGATATCCGTGACGCCACGGTTTTGGTAAGCCGGGAGGATGTCGAGATTATCTTCTGCTGGGTTCCTGGACATGTAGGAATTGCGGGGAATGAGCGGGCCGATGATGGCGCCAAAGAGTCCGCGAGGACTCTGCGACCGGACCAATGTTTCGCTCTTCTTCTCACCGACTACATGACAGGAATGCGGGCAGCTCTTCGGCTGCTTGGCAAAGAAGATGGGAAGACGGTCGAAGGGAATGTAAAGTTGCGTGCCATTGCGCCGCGACTGTTCCCATGAACCTACCCTCCAATACCGCGAGGGCTTCAGGTTGCTTTCTGTCGTCTTCGAATTGGACACACTCGCGGGACGCACCGTCATTTGATGGAGCGCTCGCCAGCGCCCTACTGTGAAGACTGCGTTATTCCCCAGACTGTTCGTCACATTCTTGTTGAATGTCTCAGTCTCGGCGACCCTCGTGCATGTTACCGGTCCCGGTACCGGGATGGGCGGGGTCGCTACCCCCTGTCGCTTGTACTCGGGACGAGTGCATGCACATTGACTGGTGGACTTGTAGACTTTTGGGGGGAGGCCGGCCTTCTCCCTTTTATTTAACTAGGTTTTGTTTTGTTTTTGTTGTTTTCTTTGTAGGTCACACACTCCTGCGCCGGGGGAAGGAGGACCTCCCACAACGCCGGAGCTTGCTTCCTAATTGTTGTCATCTTCCCTTTTTATCGTTGTTTTGTTTTCATATTCTTATTTTAAAGTATCCTAGAGCTAGGCTGTAGGCTGTGTGATTGTGGTGACTTATGCCCAAGTGGGCAGTTGCCAGATAGCCTCTTAAAAAAAAGAAGATAAATCTCCCACCCCATCTCATTTAAGTTTCCCTCTGACAGCAAACAGACTTGCAACTCAGCTAAGACACCACCACCACTAGAATTCCTCTTTTTGTTTCCCCTAACAGGTATTTTGACATTCGCATCGCCATGAAAAATGGAAAATTTTACTTTGTCCACTTACTTTTTGGTGCCGCCGTTGAACCAATTTTGAATGAGGTGAGCCAATTTGAGCTATGCCTCTATAGATCATGTGACACACACGGGAATGCAGAGGAGGCTTCTTAGAAATGGTTGGGAGCATGATTAAACAGAGACCCCAACCATATTATGCACTTTCTTAAGACAACAACTGTCCAGTCTGCAGATAAAATTCCTCCTCCATTTTATTTGACTCTCTTTGTTGTTGGTTGCGTATTCCTGCACCAAGGGGAGACTGGCTTCCTTCTTTTTGCTCTTTTGCTTCTTGGTCTGTTTTTGTTTTGTTTCTCTGGATTTTTGTCTGTTTTTTATTTTGTCTTTGGCTGTTGGTTTGTTTTTGTTTTATTGTTTGTTTGCTTTGGGAATTTTAGAGTAGCCTAGCATTTGGCTTAAATTTGAATTATAGCAACTTATGCCCTTGATGGCAGTCACCAGATGAAAAAAAATGCAGATAAACCATTTAGAATCCTTCAGGGAGTTGAGAATATTGACTCTCTGAAAATGTTCATACTAAGTCATAATAAGACACAAGAACATGGTTAAAAACTACAGTTGCCACAGTTTTGTGTATTCTGATCAACAACTACTTCACAAATAGGATATAAAAAACATGGAATGAATTTTTTGCAGTTGAAAACAGTTGCAACCTTGTTGAGTTCAAAAGTTACGATTGATAAAATATTAGCAGGTGTAGTTTGTATTTTAGCTCAGGTTATGAATCAGCTTTACTATTAACTTCCTGGTTGTGTTCTTTTCCTCAGCACATTTCTGTATCTTTTCTTTTTTTCCATACCCCTAGAGGTAGCTGGGGAGAGCATTCATCTTTACTGTGCTTTTTCTGAAGCTCTTTATGTTATGGCTTGCCCTGAATAATTAATACACCTCTGATATGGATAGCAAGGTCTTTTATAGCTACTCCCATTCTTGTGACTTACACCCTACACCTGGTACCTAGATGAGCATCATATCTTCTCTCTTAAGTCTCCATAGTTAAGCACCCTCTGGCCCTGAGGTTTCCCATCTACATGGCCCTCAGCCTTGCAACCTTTCCTGCCTCCACTGTTAGCAGAATCTGTAGCTTTATATCTTCATCTATTTTCACTCTACCAACATTCACCATTTTCCTTCCTGACCTTCCTGATCTCTCCTTATGGACCTCTGACCACCAAGAGGATATCCTCTGTAGACTGCTCCACCTGATACCTGAAGGAGAGGCACGCCCCCACTCCCTCGCATTATGTGGTTGATTGCACCTGAGCATATCTGTTTGGGTGTTTGTAATGTTCGAAGGTACATGTGTGAGTGCTAGTGCATATTTTAGGTTTAAGTTTGGATCTTTCCAGTCTTGGTGTACTGGTCCTGCTTCACCAGGGTGTGTTGTTTCCTGGCTGAACCATGCTGAATTGGAGGCAGTGGGAGCCCGGACGGTGGCTTCCTATTGCGATAGTCTTTGTATCCTCAAAAGTAAGATCTTGAAGGCAACTTCACTCTGAGTTTTTAAAACGATGGTGGGGACTGAGTTGTGCATGGGTTGCTCCCTCCTTTCGGGGAGGGGGGATGAGGAGATTTGGTTGTGTTGGCAAGTTTTGCACTTCGCAAGACTGCCTTTTCCCGCTCCTAAATAGTATAATAGTGTGTGGATAAAAAGAAACAAAAAAATACTTTGTAAAAAAAATACTTTGTATAGGTTTCCCATTTCTGCTCTTTGTGTTTCAGGATCACATTCCATTTATTCCCATTTTCTCCCATTAGATCTATTTTCCTCCGAGGTTGACCCTGATTTGGATTACCACTACTTTTTAGGTTTAGGTGGATATGCAGGAGGTCCATCAACTAGTTCAGGAGAATTCATCTCCTTCGGCGTCAGATTCCCCAATGTCCTATGCATGGCAACAGACTCTTGTCCTACTCATCTATATATTCCGTATACTACCCCATTTGTTCCATCAGCCTCCTGAGATGTATCATCTTCCTCCCCTGACCAAAGTTTGCTCTCCTAGTATACCGCCTTCATATCCTCCACTTATTGTCTCTGCTGGCCCAGTGTATCCAATCTCCAGATGCCACTCCAGTGACTGGACACCATTCAGGCCTATATTGAATCCACTGAGGCACTCCATTCTGATGTAGTCATGATTGACGACTCCTGGCCCAAGCGTAAGGGCTCTTCCGACTCTTCCTCACCCTCTAGGAAGCTCACCTCCAAGAAGAATGGCCAATCTTCCTCTCTAGAAACTCAAGTTTTCACCTCGGTTGAGGTGCACCCATCCCTTCCTCTCTTCCTCCTACCCCTTTTCCTTTGACACATGTAACTGTAACTTCCGACCTCCACTATGGCGTAGGTTGTGTACCCTTTGCCTATAGTGATATATTCCCACTCCCTGAAGGTACCCAGTAAGGGGCGCGGCGATTTGCCTTCCTGGCTGCCGTGCTGAGAGGACTCAGCATCCCGTCCGGCCCCAGCATAGCCTTCAAACAGCCTATGTTTCTCCCCTATTTCCTCACTTTCCCTACAACCACTCCCACAACTTTTTCTGGTCAGCCTTTATTTTCACAGTGTAGATGCTGACTTTTTCTCAGCCAACTATCCTGGATCGGGGCTGAGGGGGGAGGAGACAATGTTCCCTAACCCTTGAACTCCGGTTTAGGATGGTGGGTTTTTAAACAACCTACTTCATCCCCACCCATACCTTCCTCACATCCCCTTTCCTTCTCACTTCACTATCTTTTTACACAATGCCCAAGGTGGAGCCACCATGCCGAAGGGCTGCCAGGTCACCAGGTGGGAGGGTTGGCCTAAAATGGCAGCAACTGGCTCTGCCAGCCCTGTAAGCACTGCTCACAGAGCGGGCCACTGCGAGGGGTGATTAGCGTTTGCTTCCCATAGAAAGAATAGGGTCCCCATGCGCGATGATGAAAATCTAAAAAGCAAACAAACTTCGCCTTTCCCCCTCACAATCGATGGAGCTGCCTTCGAGCAGCTACAATGAAAAAATGGAGGTCCCCCCCTCCCCCTGTGCTTTCACTGGGCAACCTCCAAATTTCTTTAACTGGAGAGGAGGCTTACTCCTCTCCTTTGCCTATGGGTGTAGGGGGCTTCCCCTCACCCCTTCTTTGCAGTCGCCCTTGGGTGCCTCCCTCTTTCCAGCTGCAGTCCCATCCCCCCTTTATTTTCCCAAAGGACTGCCAAGAAAACCAGAAGGCAGCCCATAACCGACCGCTCCTGGTTGAAGCGGCTCGGTAGGGCAAACTCCTTAGGAGGGAGAGGGAAGACAGGGCTCATTAGCCATTCCCTCCAAAAACCTGCTGGCTCGGATATTGACATTAGCGGGGGGTCAAGGCCTGGGCTCCCCCATACAGCCTGACTAGTGACACCACTGCCAATGGGATGTATGTCCTCAGGGGATGGCCAAATGGAGGCCCCCCCGAGAGACATGGTCCTTGAGGCAACCCAGCCTCATGGTAGGGCCTTCCATGGGGGTTGAATTCGGGGCGAGTCTGCCCCTATGCAAGGTCCTCCTAAAACGGCTCTGGTGTCCAAGACAGTACAAGCCCCTACACTCTTCATCGTGTTCGACTGTGACAAGCTTCCTGAGTCGGTGCATGCCGGTTGGTATCCCTACCGCATGAAGGCATTCGTGCCACCGCCGCGGAGGTGCTATTACTGCCACCGCTTCGGCCATACTAATCGCTCCTGTCAATGTGCAAAGTCGAGGTTACACTAAATCTGTGCAAGTTGCTCCAAGGCTCCAAATCGTGTGTGGCCAAGTGTGTGAATTGCGGAGAGCCGCACCCCACTTCTTTGAAGCAATGTTGTGCGTATCTCCTTGAGAAGGAAATCCTGGCCGTTCAGGCTCAGGATCGTCTCTCATTTCGCGAGGCTAAGGACTTGGTCCTGGCGCGCCCGGCGCTGCCCGGGATGTCCTAGGCCTCAATGTTGAGAAAGACACCCTCTGCTTCTGCCCCTTCGAGGCCTACGAGTAAGGTCGTTCTCGCACTCATTCGGAACCCTTCTGCGGGTTCTACCCACCCCGGGCGCTTCCTTGGTAAAGCTGGCGGCACAAAGGTTCCACACCCAGCCTCGGCTAAAACCAGGTCTCCCTCCCCATTCCCCAGTGTGACTGTTTCTCATAAGGCGAAAAACAGCCACGCCCCTCCACCGAGTCGTTTTACTCATAGGAGGCAACACCCCTGAAGTTAGTTGCCAGGTCATCTTCCGGGGTTCCTAAAGCTGCCCAGTGGTGTGTTGGGTGGCTCAGAGACGGTGGATCCTCAAAAAGAGGGCCCCAGCGTTCCTAAGGTTTCGAGGCGGAGGGAGGAAAAGACTCGCATAGCGAGCCGAAGGCGACAGTGCCTTCAGTGCATTGTCCAGTCAACAGTGCCTGAAGAGGGCCCCCGCGTCTCCGAGCTAATTGGGAGGAGTTGCGGAGGCTCGTCCCCTCCCGTTCCCTGTTAGCTATCTTTTTGCAGGAGACCATGCTGGGTGCATGCCCCCTGCCACCCTCCCGGAGTATAAGGGTTTTGCGACCCCACCACCACAGGATTGGGGCCGGGCGGGAGGATGTGCAATTTACACCCGACATGATGTCTCCATTCTTCTCTTCACTTTAGATGCCTCCTTTCAGGCAGTAGCTGTGCAGCTGCACCTTCATAGGAGGTATACTGTTATTTCCGCGTACATTCCACCGTCAGCCGTCTTCTTTGTGGGGGACTTTATGGCACAGTTGCCGAGGCCCTTTCTCTTGCTCGAAGATCTAAATGTTAGACACCCCCTCTGGGGAGACTATTCAATTAATCCACAGGGTCAAGTCCTTGTGAACCTGATCAACCAGCTTGAGATGGGTTTCCTAAATATGGATGAGTTTACATATCACTGCCCAAAAACTGTTTCATTTTCTTGCCTCGATATATCTTTGTACTCTCCAGATGCACAGCCTGATTTTGATTCAAATATCATTTTCTGGGCCGCTGCCGCCTGAGAGTCTGCCGTAGTGGTGCTTGGCGCCAGTGTGTTGGTCTGCATTCATGAAATGACAATTCTCTATCTCAGTTGAGTTTAGGTCGGTAGATGAGGCCATTGAGTTCTTCTCCGGCATCCTCATCACCGCGGGCCTAACTACTATTCCTAGAAGGTCTGGTCGTTTTGCACGCCGACCACTCACGTGGTGGTCACCCTAGTGTGAGACGGCCCTCAAGCAGAAGCGTTAAGCCTACATGTGCTTTAAGTGCCGCCCGAACCATTTCACTTTGAGTGAATTTCGTCAGGCTAGTGCTAGGTTCCGGTATATTTTGAAGCACGCCCGCAGCTCTTCTTGGGGGTCATACGTGTCTTCATTTAACGGGAAGACTCTCTAGCGAGGTGGGGAAGCGAGTCACAAGGATTCGAGGCAAGTTCTTGCATGCCCCTCCTCCCTTCCTCCCGCTGTCCAGGAGAATGTGGCCGCAATCTGCTACCCCGCGTCCGTGGCGGAATCCGTCGTGACTGCTTTCTCTGCATTCTCTAGCCTGGATGCGCGTCGTGATGTCGCGGAATGCCGCCGACTGGACTTTACCTTCAGAGGCGGAGAACCCTTCAACGACAGGTTTGCTCTGAGTGAGTTGCGTTTCGCTCTTGCTTCGTGCGCAGACACCGCCCATGGTCCGGACGATGTCCCGTACACCATACCTCCACACCTGGGTGAGCGAGGAATGGCCTTTCTCTTAGATTTGTTCAATAGGATCTAGGTGGAGGGTCTTCTCCCAGATTCCTGGCGAATCGCTACTGTGCTCGCCTTTCGCAAACAGGGAAGAGATTACTCTACCCCGGCGGCTTCCGCCCAATCTCTCTAAGCTCTTGCATGTGTAAGTTGATGGATAAATTGGTAAATGTTAGATTAGCCTTTTTTCTGGACAGCGGAGGCCATCTGTCTTCTGCACAGTGCAGCTTCTGCAAGTTCCACTCCACTTCGGATGCTCTGCTCAGACTGGAAGCTGCTGTCTGCGAGGCCTTCCCTTGTAGGCAGCACTACACCACGGTGTTTTTCGATCTGGAGAAGGCCTATGATACCGCATGGCGATACGGTATCATGGAGACTCGACACGAGGGGGGCGAGGGTACACCTCTGGGTCATTATATCTGAAATTTTGCCAGATCGTCGATTCCGCGTACGGGTGGGAGTTGTTCTCTCTGGCCCAATGGAGCAGGAAGAGGGTGTCCCGCAGGGAAGTGTCCTCAGTGTCGCACTTTTTGCCCTGAGCATCAACGGCATCTCCTCGGTGTTGCCGGAAGATGTTCTCTCTATGCTCTACGTGGACGACCTTTCGATCTCTTTTGGTATGTCCCATATGCCAACTCTAGAGCGTCGACTCCACCATGCATTAAACCGCGTCTCTCGCTATACCGAAGCGCACAGGTTTCGGTTTTCCTTGGCCAAGACTAAGGTGGCGCACTTCTGCCGCCGTCCACGGCTCCACCCTGACCCAGACTGGTTTCTCAATGGGGTATGCCTGGAAGTGGTTGAATCGTACCATTTCCTTGGTCTTGTATTTGACCAATGCCTCAATTGAGAGGCTCATATTCGCAGCCATAAGGTCTCTTGTACCCGTGCCATGGATATTCTTCATTACGTGCGATTCATCGCTTGGCACTCTGATAGGGCTACTGCCTTACTTTTTTATCGATCGTTTGTTTGTTCGAAGCTCGATAATGGTGGCGAGTTTTATACATCCGCAGCTGAGCGTGTATTGCGGAAGGTGGAATCGATCCACCACACGGCCTTCGCCTGGCCACCGGTGCCTTCCGCACTTTCCCCATTGAGAGCCTACTTGTCGATGCTGGGGAGATGCCACTCGCTCTACGCCGTGTACAGCGCATCATTCGCCTGTACGCGCGAGTTCGGCGCATCCCTCAATCGCCAACAGCTGTCACTGCATCCGCAGCTGATTTCGACGGTGCTTATACTGCCGCGAGATGCCAGTCATACCCTAAGCCCTTTGGGTTTAGGACTAGGAAACTCCTTCGAGAGCTAAGCATAGCTCTCAGCCCGGTGGCGCCCCTGGTTCTGCCCAGGCCGCCACCTGGAGGGTACCACCTTTCGCTATTTGTCGCCACGCCTTTGCTCCCAAAGCTTCTACAGCGCCCGGAATATTGCGTTCGACCTTTTCGGAGCACACCTCGTGTCACGCTGGAACCCTGCCAGCCAGTGTATATGGATGGCTCCAAGTCCCAAAAGGGGGGTTGGCTTCCACGCCGTATCTCCTCTGTTTGAAGTCAGCGGGACTCTGCCAGGCGTTGCGTCTGTCTTCACGGCCGGGCTGGTTGCAATACACCACTCGGTACGGACATTAGGGGACGTGCCCGGTTCGGAGACCGGATTGTGATCTATAGCGACTCACAAAGTGCCCTGAGTGCTCTCGGGGCATTGGAATCTCCGCATCCCCTGGTTCGCGATATCCGTGACGCCACGGTTTTGGTAAGCCGGGAGGATGTCGAGATTATCTTCTGCTGGGTTCCTGGACATGTAGGAATTGCAGGGAATGAGCGGGCCGATGAGGGCGCCAAAGAGTCCGCGAGGACTCTGCTACCGGACCAATGTTTCGCTCTTCCTCACACCGACTACATGTCAGGAATACGGGCAGCTCTTCGGGCTGCTTGCCAAAGAAGATGGGAAGACGATCGAAGGGAATGTAAAGTTGCGTGCCATTGCGCCGCGACTCTTCCCATGGACCTATCCCCCAATGCCGCGGCGGCTTCAGGTTGCTTTCTGTCGTCTCCGAATTGTACACACTCGCGGGACGCACCGCCATTTGATGGAGCGCTCGCCTGCACCCTACTGTGAAGACTGCGTTGTTCCCCAGACTGTTCAGCACATTCTTTGTGAATGTCCCAGTCTGGGTGATCTCTGCACACGTTACCTGTCCCAGTACCGGGATGGGCGGGGTCGCTACCGCCTGTCCCTTCTACTTGGGACGAGTTCGTTCACACTGACCTATGGACCATTAGACTTTTTGGAGGAGGCAGGCCTTCTCCCCTTTATTTAAATAGTTGTTTTTTCTTATTTTAGTAGGTCGCATGTTCCTGCGCCGGGGGGAGGGGGACCTCCCCCAGATGCCTGAGCTTGCTTCCTGCTTATTACCTTTTTCTTTGTTTTATTTTATTGATTTTTTTTATTTGTGTTTTTGGTCTAATTTTAGGCAATGTTGAATTCAGTAACTAATGCCCAAGTAGGCAGTCGCCAGATGAGCTCTAAAAAAAAAAAATTCATGCACATTGAGTTTTGGATTTCATGACTCTTTGGATGAGGCTGGCCTTACCTTTATTTAACTAGATTATTTTTTCCTTGTAGGTCGTATGTTCCTGCACCGGGGGGGAGGGAGACCTCTTCCCGATACCGGAGCTTGCTTCCTGCCTTTTTCCTTTTTTATTTTATTCTTTTTCTTTTTCTTTTTTGCATGCTATTTTAAAGTAGCCTAGTACTAGGCAGTCATGAGTACAGGGACTTATGCCAAAGTAGGCAGCCACCAGATGAGCTCTTAAAATTAAAACTCCCTGTAACTGCAACTTCTGACCTACCTTCAGAAGTGGCTTGCACACCTCTCACCCTGAGCGTTGGTCCAACCTGCCCGGATGTAACTATGCTCCCAAGTCTCTTTTGTCTCTACCCTTTCACCAGGGTCATGACTCACTGACATGGTTTGTCCCAAAAAACGTTGCTCTTGCAATACTATTTCCCACTCTATCTAAATTAAGGTTGCCTTGCCATCCTGAGACCACCTGTGCATAAAGGCTGAGTGATGGCAGTAATTGTTCAATAGAACTCTCAGGGGATTCGTCTCAAATGGGAAGAATTCTTCTCTTGAGTATCTGAAATAGAATGGTCTTTTATTTGTTTTCAGGAAACCAAACTTGGGAACCATCCTTTCCCCAACTTATTCCACCATTTTTAACTATCTACTACCCCTTGATGTGGTGGCCCATGGTACTGTTTAACTCCTGGTGATCACTAACCTCTTCCGCACTCATTCAGCTCTCTGGACTACTTTTCAAGCAGTCCTCGAAGGCAACAGCGCCCATAATTATGCCTTCAGGAAGCGTAATGGCATTCCTCTGAGGATCTTCTCTTCAAAGAGGGCCCCTGCATCTCCTACGAAGTAGGCTTGGAAGGCGAGGTCCTTCAATGGAATTGCCACAGACTCTGGGCCAACTGGGAGGAGCTGTGTAGGCTCTGTCTCCCCCTGTTCCCCATTAACTTTTTTTTTTCAGATCATGCTGGGTGTATCCCCCTAGCGACTGCTTTATCGGCATTCTCATATAAATAATAATATATAATATTTTGTCAGATAAATAATATACAACATTGATCATATAAACAATAATATATAATGTTCTTGTAAATGGCTATAGGCAAAATGAAAATTTTCAGATGCATATACACTCACACACTTACACTCACACACATATACACTTACACGCCTCTCACAATATCTGTCCAGACCTTTTCACCAAGGTTCTGTGAAACACAACAGCTGCACAAACAAACATCAAAGCAGGTGCAATCATTGACACCAAGCTGAAGACAGGAAAGATGCAGACCTTTATTTATTATTAAAGACCTGCGAAATACAAAATCTTATTCTTGAAATTTGAGATAAAGATTTTCTGTCTCTGTGCACATACTAATAAACATTCAGTTGAGTAAGCTCCACCCAAACTGTATCATTGGCCAGCAGTGGGTCACACCCACTGTTTTAGATACATTATAAAGGGTGTCTACTAGGTCCTCTAAAAGGCATCTAAGTACCCCAGGTCCTATAAAAATCCTCTACAAGTTCTTTTATTTATTCTAGCTTGTCTGTTTTTTAAGGTAGGTATTTAAATATTTTATTTTTTATTATATTGTTTATGCTCAAACAGTAACTTAGTACAAAAAAGAAATACAAGAACTCATTGAATATTTATCTATAACCCTGCAAAGTAAGTCTTGCTTCATTAAATTTTAGTAGGTATACCTATCAAGGTATTTTTTCTCTAATGTGAGTCATTTTTCTGTTATTTCTCTAAATTCATATTGGGTGCCTCTCTTTGAGAGAACAACAATGAAATGCTAGATTTACATTATATGGGTATAATGGAAATGTCATGCAAAATTAAAAGTCCTTTATATTTTTCAGAGAGCAAATTCTAATACTTATTTTTTAGTGTATTAACAATGCCTGGTAAATGTCATTTTCAAATTAATTCTATTACTTTTAATGAATTTAAAAATTGGCTTGAGGGAGTTTTTGATAAAAACAAGGCAAAATGCAAGCATTGCCAGCTAGAATTCTCAATAGCAAAAAAAGGAATAGGAGATGCAAGACAGCATACAAGGGGAAAAAAACATATTAATTTAGAAAAATTTGTCAAGAAAACCAACAGTTAAATTTTTCAACAATATCCAATGATCAGACAACTTCTAGAACAATTAGCTGGTAAGTGCTTTATTTTTTTATATAAAAGAATGTTTTATGAAAAAGTTACAACCTTGCAGGGAATGTACAATTCAGTGGTAAGAATACTTGCCAGATGTGGACTACTTTTATAACTATATTGAATGTAGTCCAAGATCAATGTATCCTAATGAAGGTCATTAAGAAGAAATGTAGGCCCTTCTAGCTTTTATCTTTCATTGAATTATGAGATAACTAGACAAATTTCTGAGAAAACCCTACCAAAGATTACAGGAGTAAGGTACTACTGAAAATCTGAATCATTACAGGTTAACTAGGAATGAATTAAATATGATAATTAAGGAAAGCAACAAGGGCAGCAGAAATTAATTTACCTCAATAATAAAAACCTAAGAAATTATTTTATCTATTATAAAATCACTAGCAAATCTAACAGAGATACAAAGGGCGGTCAATAAGTTTTGCAATTTGGATATAAGGAAACGAGATATGAGGAAAAGGGTTTTATTATTTTTCACTATAACTACCCTCGACTTCAATGCACTTGCGCCACTTGTCCCTGAGGCTTCGAATTCCCGACAACCAATCTCCCGACTGCTGTTCAATCCACTCCTGGACGGCGAGCTGGACATCTTCATCGTCCCCAAACCGGCGTCCACGCAGTACAGCCTTGAGCTGGCGGAATAAAATGTAGTTGCTAGGGGCCAGATCTGGACTGTAGGGAGGGTGGTTGAGCTCCTTGAATCCGCACTCGCGCAGGGCAGCTTGTGTAACTCTGGCCTTGTGGACTTTGATGACATTGAAGTTGATCATGGGGCGTGAGGTTTCTAGGGACCCAACAAGCAGAGAACTGTCTATTCATCTGTCTATTTTCAAGGATGATCCTCTCTACACGGGCCACATTGTCCTTGTTGGTCACGTCTGATGGGCGTCATCTTCAAGGGACTCACGACCATGGCGGAACTCCCTATTCCAGCGAGCAATGGTTGCATAGGAAGGGGCGGTGTCGGTGTACACTGCAACCATGCCTTCATAGATCTCTTTTGCATGCTTGCCTTCCTTGGTCAAAAATTTGATCAGTGCGCGGTGCTCAACCTTGTTCATTGTTGAAAAAATTGTGACTGACGATCTGCGATCAGCTACTACTTCTTAAATAGATGAGGCAGTAGCGTGTAGCTGCAGGTTCTGACTTGTCATAACTTGTCCTAACACCCCCACAAACAGCCATCCCCCTTCCTCTGTTTTGCCCTACCGATTCGCAAAACTTATTGACCGCCCCTTGTAATATAGCACCTAATAAATATAAATGGGTTGTGAAAGAATCTGATAAGTAAATAGTAAATTTTAATTCCCCTTCTCTCTCATTTAAAAAAATATATTGAATGTGTGAAACAGAAAATATATAAATGCTCTGCTAGCAAAAGTTTTTCAATTCTTTCAAGTAATTTAATCTCTGTTCCTGTAATTCAAGCAAAACCGGAATTTTTTGCAGCGATAGCATATGATTTTAAACTATTTTTAACAGAGTTCCAATCAAATATGCCACTTTCTCCATATGTGTATGAAAAAAAAAAAACTTTGCCCCCAAAAATTATTAATAAGGATTTGTAAGCCCAATATTATTGATAAGCTAGAAGGATCTGACCTTTGTAGATTTGATGTTTTTAAAAAAGATTTTCTACTTCTCAATCTACAAATATAGACATTGGTCTGTGGGCTAAGAGAGCCCTGCATCAAAGCTCTGATCAAAAATATTTCATTAAATTTAGGTTAGAATGTCAGGAAATTATACAAACTATTATTGTAAAGCTTCAAGACAAAAATCCAATGAAGTTTCCTGCAACTAAAGGCTTAAGTTTCTTAGATCCATTTACAATTAAAGGAAGTAATAATACAAGCCTTCCAAGAATGAAGATTTTCTGGGAATATCTTTTAGATTATGGTCAAATTTCAATACTAGAAGCTGATATTAGATCTAGAAAATGGGCCAAGATTTTGAGAAACACAATTTTCCAAAACAAAGTGAAAGATTTTAGTGGACCAATATTAGATACATTCCATTGAAACTATATTTCTTCAGAAAAATACAAAGAATTTCAAAAAAATAGTCAAGTTAGTGATATCTCCAGGTAATGCAGAAGCTGAAAGAGGCTTCTCAATCAATAAACATTTACTATAAGATAATGAGTGAGAGATCAATTATCTCATAAAGGCTTGTTCACCAAGCTCTCAGTGATAAAACTGCTGGCAATTTTTCTGATATAAAAATTTATAACAAAATGATGAGCTCTTGTTATCAAGCTTATAGAATACGACAAGAACATTTAGAAAACTTAAAAAAAGATAAATAGAATAAAATAAAATAAAAAGAAAATGCGTAGAAATTCAAAATTTAGAAAATAAAAAAAAAAGATATTGGATGAAACAACTTCAGTAGTGGCATCAATAGACAAACCAATAAAATCTTTACTGAATTAGCATTATTGTAATTTTAGTAATTTTATATTATCTTTGTTACTGTAAAGTTTTTTATAGAATAATATTAAAAGTAAAAAGAAAAGTATAGTTAAATGCAGGGGTTTAGAATTTGAATATATAAAGTTAGTTAGATTTCTAAGTTGGCTTGGAGTGGACCCTTAGTGGAACTTGACTTGTGAAAAAAAAAATCAAATTTTTATGATATTTCAAAAAGTTTCCTTTGATAATTCTGTGCCAGCTGCAAATATTCATGTAGCATAGATTTTAAACAAAATAAATGCTATTTTAGGTAACTAGTTGATATTGTTCCTGAAAATAGCTAAAAGAACATGTATATAAGTAAATATTGATTGAAATTAGTCCTCTAACTTTTCCACTGAAGGTCCTGTAAAGTCCTTTTTTTTTACCCTGTTATATACAGTTCTGGGTAGACCCCAGAGGATAGTCAAAATAGACTCAAACAATAGCAGGCCAGAAGAAGAAGGCCTTGTCATTGGGTATGGGTTGCTCCTCTCCTAAGGAGGTACACATATCCATGACTGGTTACCCCTTGAAGGATGGAGAAGAAGTTGGATTCACCAAGAGAGGAAAAAGCTGCTCCTTTGCTATCTAAGAAGATGAAGACCTGTCAAATTTGCCATCAAATAAAGAGTCTATCTTAACTGTCTTAGCCCGTTGCCTATAACTTGGTAACCAGTTAATAGTCCATAACTAAATAACCTACAAACTTTCCATAACTGGTGATCCTTTTTGATTGAATGAAGAGAGGCATTAGAAAATGGATTCACAGAATGAAGGAGTGGAGTTTAAAGAAACAGAAGTTGCCAATGCAATCACCATCAAGCCAACTGTCAGCTCAAGAAGAAGTATACTTGGTGAGCTCCATCCCTGACAGCCTCCCCTTGCAATGAAGCGCCATTAGAATGGTAGAGGCTCATTTCTATGCACCCGACTACTGCAAGCAACCTGAATGAGCTATGATGAACCGCTACAAGTGGTCTTAGGTTGATACCTAACCCAGCAAAAGTTTGTCCAGTCTCTACCTATGAACATAGCACTCATCATCACAGCTCCAAAAGGATAACACTGGATGAAGATGAAGGTAACATACAAACTAACACCAATTGTATGGGTACAATGTTAAAAATTTATAATAATAATAGTGTTCACAATAAAAATAGTGTAAAATTCCAGAAAAAAATCAGTTTACAGTGTAAATTCAGTGATTTGTTTAGTTTTAAAAGTAAATAATGAAAAATACAGTGTCCACTGGTAAGAAGGATAATATTAATTTTATTAGAATAAATTAAGTGTATAAAGTCTATAAAATTATTACATTAAAGTTAACCCCATATTTTGAGTACAAAGTCTGTATAATAATTAATTTAAAGTTAACTCCCTATTCTTAGGTTCTGTCTAGTTTAAATCAAAGTAGTGTGGAGCATACACACAAATTAATGTATATAAAACACGTGAGAGTTTTCTAGAACATTCTCAAACATTCAGGAATGTTCTGCACAAAAACTGTAGAGTTTATAAGGCATGTGAATGGCGTACTTTCATTGTCTTTATTTGAATAGTGCTGTGTAAAGGATGCACTCTCTCTCTTGTTAAATGGGTTTATCATAATAATAACATTCATAATAATATGTGTGTTAATTGAATGTTTAATTATTGAAAGAGATATTCTCTTGGGTTAACTCATTGATTTATCTTTCTGTTTCTCTTTTATTAGGTTTAATTTAAAGAGTAATGACTTAAAGTACTAGTTAAATTTTATAATCAACAGGTTTCTCCATCTTTTTTCCTTTTTACACATTTGTATATATTTTTAAGTTACTTTTAATCTATTAGGTTTGTGTTTGTTTTAACCACTTTATTATCATTATTTTCTTTGATGATTTTATTTTATTGTTATTTTTAGGGGGGAGGGTGTCACTTAATATTTTATGGATTTTTTTTTAAATTGCTCTTATTTTTTTTAGATTTGTTATTAACCACTTTATACTTTTGTTTCTTTACTGTGATGTTTCAATTTTATTTATAGTTTGATTCTTTTTTCTTAACATTCTGTTTTACTACTCAGATATATGATTTATGATAAGGTAAATTTAAAAGAAAAGTATATATGTTTATTTATAATAATATAGGAATTAAAATATAACCCAAATTTAAATTTAACTTAAATATAGCTCATATTTATTATATAACCTTCTATTGAATTGGTACATGAAAAAAAACTCAGTAAATATATAAAATCTGATTCTACTAAATAATAATTAAGTGAACTTTAATTGCTTCTCACTTCTCAATTTTCACTTTGCAGATGGATAACGAAGACGTTGTTACACCAGATGACCCTTCAATTGTGGATGAGGAGATCCAGGAGGATGTACAAATACCTCAACTATCAGCTGCACTGGCAAAGTTTTATTCTATGTCAAGTCTACTGACAAGAATCTCATAGCCGACTGTTTTTAGTGCAAAAAGTTGTATTCGGCAGCAATGAAGGCAACATCTAACCTAGTTTTCCACCTCAGAAGAGTTCACAAAGTTCAGTATGATGAATATGAAACCTTGAGAGCTGCAGAGGAAAAGAAGAAGCGTGAACTCTGCGTCACACTCACAGACCAAAATTACCTCATTCTTCAAAGTCAAACATGCACAAAAGAATTTTTTCTTACGCTAATCACATCAAACAATGGTCTATAGTAAAGAAACTCTTAGACTCCATCGCATGTGACCAACTGCCTTTGAGTATTGTTGAAAGTAAGACTTTTAGAGCTCTTCTGCATGAAGCAGAACCACACTTAGAAACAGTTTACTTCTGCAGAGAGCAAAAGACATAGTTGAACATCTCAATCGTATGTACCTGACATTGGACCTCTGGATGAATCAGAAAATGATATCGTTTCTTGCTGTCACTGTCCACTTCATCAACTCATCACAGGTGCTTGCGATCAGTTTATAGACCGACATACAGCAGTGATCATTGCTAGAGCATATGAGGATATAGTCACTAAATTCAGAATTTGTGGCAAGGTGAAGAAGGTGGTTGCAGACAATGCCTCGTCTATGGTGAGAGCATTTGATGTCTGTCTACCAGGATTATATTCAAATGAAGTAAGGAATGAAAGTATCGGTGAAAATGAAGACACCACTGACCTTGATATTTTGGAAAAAGAACTTGATCTGAATGAGGTGCTTGCCCTTCTTCCACCGGATCAGTCCAGTGGCTTTGCACACACACACAACAACTCTGCATACAAGATGCCTTCAATGATCCCTGTGTCAGAAAGTGCAATTGCAACTGTGATACACAAGTGCTGTAGTATTGTAGTTGCAATACGTCGATCTACTGTGGCAGCACCGTTCCTGGACAAAATTGGGGTTTCACTGCAGTCTGCCAACGCTACTAGATGGAACTCTCAACTGACAATGCTTAAGTCAGTTCTCAAGGAAACCGACCTAGCTATTCATCTCCTAGGATCGGACCGAACTGTAAAAGAGTTGAAAGGAATGGAAATAGCAATGCTGAAAGAAGCGATACAAGTTTTGGAACTGTTCCAAGAGGCGATGATGTAAATGGAAGGAGAAAACATGGTTACACTTTCTTGCATTGCACCAGTTGTATTTGGCCTTGAGCACAGCCCCAAACTATTCACGGAAAGTAAACCGATCTACTGTTTTAACTTGGAAAATGTGCTACAGTCTTCTATCAAGAAGAGGTTGCATCCATTTCTTGAGAGGACTGATGTCATTACCACAGCTCTCATGGACCCCAGGTTTAAGCTGACATGGATGCCATGAAAGCAAATGCAAAAGGAAAAGGTTTTGAGAATTGTGGACTTAATTCTTTCTGAGTCAACTCAATCAACCTTGAATAAGAAAGTAATTCAAGAGAGTGAACTTTTCATCTCCTTGAGCACGAATCAAGATGAGGCTAGCATGAGTGCAAAACGACCTTGTCTTTTTGCCTACATGCCTCGAACTGGGCAAATGATGGCAAGTGCTTCAACAAACGATACTACTGTGGTGATGTCAGAACTTGAGATGTAGCTAGAAGAAGGTGTTCTGCCTTTTGATGTCTCCCACTGAGGTACTGGCGTGATACAAAAAGCTTAAAAATTTTGAAGCATTTCGCCAAGAATATTCTAGGGTGCTGTGCAACGTTGGCACCATCTGAGAGGGTGTTTAGCAAGGCTGGCAATTTTTACACTCCTGAGCGACCAAAACTCACCTGGAAACCTTTGGGCATTTATGATGATAAAATGCAATTATGATATGTAAAATGTAAACTTGAGGAAAAAAAGTATGTTTGTTTTTTGTATAATTTCAAGAGTATTTTTATTTGTATTTTTGAAATCTGGAATAGGAGTATTTGTATTTTTAGATTCAGAAATAAAAGTATTTGTATTTGACTTATAAAAATCATTATTTGATCCAACCCTACCTCATTATATGTCTTTAATCCGTTCCAGATCCTTGGACTTATATCAAACAAATTTTTCCCCTAAAAAAATAAAAGGAAAATGATTAATCCATTCCCATGCAAAAAAAAAAATCATATTTTTATCCGCATAATATACATTGATGGGGTTAAACACTGCTTAATACTAAAATATAAATACAGAGCAATTAGATGAAATAAATGAAAATTTAATCTCACTTTACCTTGCTGAGAAGAGTCATGTGCCTCATAGCACTGTGAATGCCAGACCTCTTCTTAAAAATATCAAACCAGCCATGGCTGGCTTTAAGCACTTCACTTTCTCGTTTCGTTTCTACCTTTGTTTTCAAAAGATTGGCACATATCAGCTTTGCCTTTTCGCAAATCATTGCTTCCAATACACTATCGCCAGCAGACTGTTTTTCTGTTATCCAGATCAAATACAATTTTTCGACATGCTCTAATGTCCCTGATCTTTGTTTGGTAATCATTTTCACCCCTTAACATAACATAACATAATTTCACGGATGACAAAAGCCATCAGGGCCTATCAAAGGTCATCTGCATCTGTCAAAACTCACCCACTAAATGCATCCATAGGATGTGTCAGATCATGCATCTACAATATACAATTAAAACCATATACAGGAATGTGTCAAAAACAAAAATCATCATCATCAAGTCTCAGCAAAATACAAATCGATCATAATATACAATAATAAAAAACTGCATCCACAGGAATGAGTCCAGAATACCCTCCAAAGTTTCCCCCTCCCCCCCATATAATCATCTAATCTTCATTTTAAAACAATCAAGTTTGGACTGTCTACCAACTCAGATGGCAAACTATTCCAGTAATCTACCACTCTATTGGTGAAAAAATATTTTCTAACATCCAACCTGCACCTCTGTTTTTTAATTTTTAAGTGGTAACCCCTAGTCCTTTTACTTCCTTCCAACTCAAATAACTTGCTAAAATCCAACTTATCCATCCCAGAACAGATTTTAAAAAGCTCAATCATATCTTCCCTCACATATCTCTCAGTCTATCTTCATATTCAAGGTGCTTCAGGGAAGGTATTATTTTTGTTGCCCTCCTTTGTAGTGACTAGCAGGTTGATGCCATGTCTAAACTGTATACAGTAATGTGGCCTAACATACGAGTTGTAGAGTTTAAGGATAATCTCTTTACTCTTGTAGCTAACATTCCTCTTAATGTATCCTAGCACCCTATTTGCTCTATTTTTTGCCTCAATACACTGCTTTGAAAACTTCAGTGACCTATCTACTACTACGCCTAAGTCCTTCTCATCTTCAGCTGAATTCAGCCAATGCCCATCCATTTCGTAGCTATATTCCCTATTATCCCTTCCCATGTTAAGATTTAATGTCTTTGTTTTTCACAATTATAGATACCGTTGTTCTCATCATATGGTATGCATCAGCCAAGTCCCAGATATGCATGCCACCTTCATACTTTTTCAAGAATCTTTTTCTTTGTTGCTTTGCTTTACTCATTAACTATTAGGACTCATGGTTAATGAATTTACTAAAATTATGTGAAAAAACATAAAATCATGAAAATTTAGAGAGTTATAGTGTGGATTGCTCACTGAATAGTAGCAACTGGCATACTGACGCTCGTGGGCAGTCAGGGCTTTATCTAGAGAGAGGTTAGCGCACAGTGTCATGACTCATTTTGACTCATACAAATTCTAGCATGCAAGTTGTATTCCAAACAAAGGTTGTATACCAAGCTAAAGTTTTTGTGTCTAAACAGGATGTACAGTGTCATGACTCATACAAATTCTAGTATGCAATTCGTATTCCAAACAAAGGTTGTATACCAAGCTAAATTTTTTGTCTAAACAGGATGTATGCCAAGTCGGACCTATTCCAAAGCAGACGTATACTGAGGTACAACTGTATAACAAAAATGAAATAAGAAGTAAATCTAATGTTGTGGTGCATGTGCATAAAACTGTATGCATAAATAGAATATAAAATAGGAGTGCCTAAGAATCAAATTTTATGCTGTGGTCAATAAATAGAAAGTGAAGGAAGGCAAATAAAAAAAGTGGCACACGCACACACATGAAAAAGAAAAAAATTTCCTTCACATTAAAGAGCTACAGCTCCCACTTCTGAATGCTCCAATGACTCCCTCATTTTTGTATTTCTAGGAGGTCAAGGGCCTGATGTTAAATTAGGTTAAAAATCATACCATTACAAGTATAATTTCAGTCTGAGCCATAATTTATATGTGGTTAAGAGCAGTTGTGTGAGGCACTCACCCGATTCAGACCAATACTCAAGTTTGATATAACCCTAAGTCTATGTAATAATGTACATTAAAAGTAAAAATTTACCTCTCATTCCTAAAATGTATGATGTATTGTAAGACTCCAAAAGTCAAAGGAACACAAATTTTATGTAAAGATGTACATTTCTTAGAAGTATATAAAAAATATCTTAGATTCGTTATGAAGAGGGTGCCACACAAGGAAGTGTCCTCAGTGCGACACTGCCCTGAGCATCAACGGTATCACCTTGGTGCTGCCTCAAAATGTTCCTGCTATGCTCGACTTGGATGACCTTCCAATTTCTTTTTGTGTGTCTTAGATGCCAACTCTGGAAATGGCTCCAGCCCAACAAAGACTTGTTCCCACAGTAAGTTCAGCTGGAAGTGGTAGATTCCCACAGTTACCTCGGTCATGTTTTCAACTGATGCCTTATGTGAGAGGCTCATATTCGCAACTTTAGGGTCTCTTGTACACTCGCCGTGATGTTCAGCGACTGGGGCGCTGATAAGGCTACTGCCTTACATTTTATCGATCCTTCATTCATTCGAAACTTGAGCTTTATGCATCTGAGGAAGGTGGACTCGATCCACTACACCAGCCTTTGCCCGGTGACCGGTGACTTCCGCACGTCTCCCATTAAGGGCTTACTTTTTCATGCCGGGGTGATGCTACTCTCTCTGCGTGTATGTATGCGCGAGCCCAACGCCTACCTCAGTCGCCAACAGCTCTCACTACATCCGCATCCGATCTTGACGTTGCCTATGCCACTAAGAGACCCCAGTCATGCCAAAGCGTTTTGCTCTTCCGCAGATCAACTACATGGCAAATATCAGATCAGCTTCTTGGGCTGCCTGGCAAAGAAGATTGGAGACAGCCGAGAGGAACTTAAAGTTGCGTGCCATCACTCAGCGACTGTTCTCCTGGACTTAGCCTTCAATGCCATTACAGCTTCAGATCTTAGATAATTGGGCACACCCGTGTATGTATGCGCGAGCCCAACGCCTACCTCAGTCGCCAACAGCTCTCACTACATCCGCATCCGATCTTGACGTTGCCTATGCCACTAAGAGACCCCAGTCATGCCAAAGCGTTTTGCTCTTCCGCAGATCAACTACATGGCAAATATCAGATCAGCTTCTTGGGCTGCCTGGCAAAGAAGATTGGAGACAGCCGAGAGGAACTTAAAGTTGCGTGCCATCACTCAGCGACTGTTCTCCTGGACTTAGCCTTCAATGCCATTACAGCTTCAGATCTTAGATAATTGGGCACACCCGCAGGATGCACCACCATTTGATGGAGCCCTTCCCTGCACCTTACTATGATGACTTGAGTTGTCCTCACACATTCTTGTATAATTTCCTACTCTTGGTGATCTTTGTATGCGTTATTTGCCCTAATACCTTGACAAACGGTTTCGCTCCCGCTTGTTGCTTGTACTTGGGATTGATTTGTGCACCCGCGACTATGCAAGAGTCGAGTTTTTGTATGAAACAAGCTTTTCCAACCTAATTTAGCGGTTTAGTTTTAGTTGTATGTTCAGGTCCCTAGGGAGCATACCCTTTCCTTTCCTATTTTCTAAATGGTTAATATAGCTTAAAATTATGTTAAACATTAATACGGCAGCCTTTGCCCTTTATTGCATTGCCAGGTAAACTCTCCATAAGAAAACACCTGCATATTGTGGGAGTGAGAAGTCAGCTGTGAGAGACTTAATCTTTCCTAGCCTCTCTCTCATACCCAATATGTTAGGTCTTTTTTAACAGTGCTCCCTCAGTATGGTTTATATAATCCTCAGAGGTACTTGTTTCCTGTGTAACTCACTGAAGTTTCTTACAAAGTAATTTTTTTTCAGATTCAGAAATTTTTGGATGTGAGGCCCCTTGAGGTTTGCCTTCTTGATTTTCAGCATTTCCATGAAATGACCATCAGGGATCACTTCTCACTCATATCTCTCATCAGTGAGATCTTTTCCGGTATGATTTGTCCACCTTCGGGGTCACAGGATCATCTCTCCCTCTCTTTCTTGGCCAAGAGAAAGCATCAGGTGAAGTTCTGTCTCAGGTTAGAGATGGATTGTTAGAGGAGTTGGGATCAATATTGGTTTTCACAGGCAGGGGTGGTGAGATCTTGCTTACGCCATGGATAATGCCAGAAGAAAACCCCATTTTACTCCTTTAACGTCATCAGAGTCTTTCTTAGGCAACTCCACAACAGAAACGGAAGTCATCTTCCTGTGTTTTCCCAGCCGCCCCCCCCCCCCATCCCCGTAATGGGATGGCGATTTGCTTTCCTGGCCGCCGTGCTGACGGGACTCAGCGCCCCGTCCAGCCCCAGCCTCGCCTCTTCTTATTGACAGTCTGTGTTTTTCCCTAATATTCATTTTCTCTACAACCTCTAATTTCACGGTAGACGCCGACCAACTTCCTCTCATCCACTATCTCGGATCGGGGCTAATGGGGAAGGGGGACAACATTTCCTCACCACTGAACTCTGGCCTGGGGTGGTGGATTTTTAACAACCTGCTTCATCCTCACCCACACCTTCCTCACATAACCTTTCTTCCTCCTTTCCCTGTGTATCAGTTTTATGCCGTGCCCAAGGTGGAGCTGCCAGGCCACTAGGCGGGAGGATTGGCCTCAAATGGCAGTTGGTTCCCCCCTCCCCCGGAGTTCACCCTTCGCAGAGCTGCTACTGCGTGGAGGTGAGGAGCATTTGCATCCTGTGCTTATTATATGGTCGCTGCCCAATGATGAATTTATTTTTTCATTGACGTAGCTGCCTTCGGGCAGCCCCACCAAAATATGGAGTTCCCCTTACAAGTGCTTTCACAGGGGACCCTACAAATCTCTTTGAACAGAGAGGAGGTTTACTCCTCCCCTATGCATATGGGTGAAGTAGTCTCCCCCTTGCTTCCCAAGGGGACTGCCGGGAAAGCAGGCAGGCGGCCCATAATTGACCGCTTGGTGGGAGTGGTTCGATAGGGTCAACCACCTTAGGGGGGAGAGGGATGGCAGAGCCCGTCGACCCATGCCCTACAAAGTCCTGCGAGCATGCATATTAAGCTTACAGGGGGTCACTGTACATGCTTCCCCTCTCTTCCCTGACGGATGCTGGTTCGCAGGCTCAAAATAGGATGAGAGGTACCTCGAAGGGGACCCGTTATGTCTTGGGGAGGGGGGCACATGGAGGTGCCCCCTGAGATGAACATGGTCCCTGGGGTGACCTAGAAATAGACGGTAGAACCTTTCAAGGGGTCAAACACTGGCTCGGTGGCAAGCACAGAGCCCGATTCCACCCCTCTGAAGGCTTCTCAGACGATGTGGCCGCCTGAGGCCTTACAAGGAGAGGAGGGATCCTGTCCTCCTGTGATAGGAAAGCCATTCTTCTTTTCAGATAAGGATCTGGCCTAGTGGCTCATAGCGGCAGAGGGGAGAAGCATGGTTCATTCCCTGCCCTCCTCTCCTAAGAAAAAAAAGATGTGTGTGGGGGGGGGGGGGTTCTTCTCTCCCGCCGCAGGGACGGACTGGGCCGCTGCCGTTTCGGTATGCAACCAAACCAAGGACGGCACGTCCGGCCCCAGTGCTCCCCCGGCTGGGAAGTCCCTGACAAAAACCAAAAAGTGCGTAGAGCAGAGCCTTGTTTACATCGGGGCCCCTCATTCAGAGGTTACCTGGTCTTTTCAAGCCCGCTGGCTTCAAACACTTCCTTGTTATTCACTCCACTGATGACACCATGTTGGCTTAGGGCAACATGATGCATCAGAGGAGAGCTCTTGCTAGCGTGATTGGTAGAGAGAGTAAGGTAACCCTTTTCTCAGACGGGAGCCTTTTGGCGAATGCGTCGAATCCCTTCCAGACGGCCATGATTTGTTCCCTTCGGACACTTGATGGCACGCCGGTGAGTGTGACGCCACACTCTGCCATGAACTTCGTGAAAGTAGTAGTTTATGCGAGGGAACTCGTTGACTACTCCATAGATGACATCACCTTAGAGCTGGCCGAGCATGGAGCGGTCAAGGTCAAACATGTGATGAAAATCAGGAAGGGTCCTCGAGACCCACCCCTATACTCTTTGCCACGTTCAACCGTGACAGGCTTCCTGATTCGGTGTGCGCCGATTGGTATCGCTACCGTGTGAAGGCATTCATGCCACTGCCGCGGAGGTGCTACTACTGCCCAGGCATCGGCCATATGAATCGGTCCTGTAGACTGGCAAAGTCGTGGTTACACGAAGTATGTGTAAGTTGCTCCAAGGCCGCACACGATAAGTCCAAATCGTGTGTGGCCAAGTGTGTAAATTGCTCCAAGGCGCCAACTCGCCTCTTTGAAGCAATGTGGCTCCTATCTCCTTGAGAAGGAAATCCTGGCCATTCAAGCCCAAAATCGTTTCTCATTTCGCGAGGCTAAGGATTTGGTCTTGGCGCGTCCAGCGCTGCCTGAGACGTCTTATGTCTCAATGTTAAAAAGACACCCTCTGTTTCTGGCCCATTCAGAACCCTTCTGTGGATCTATCTACCCAGGGAGCTCCCTTGGTACAGCTGGCGTCACAAAGGGTTCACACCCAGGCCCGGCTAAAAAAAAAAATACCTCCCCCCCCACTTTTTCCCGCGTGACCGTTTCACGTAAGACGAAATGGCAGCGTGCCTCCACCGAGTCGTTAGACTCACAGGAGGCAATACCCCTGAAGTTGGTTGTGAGGCCATCTTCTGGGGTTCCTAAAGCTGGTCTCTGAAAGGAGGACAGCACCAAAGGAGCTTCAGCTCCTACGCACACACACAATGCTAGGCTGGGTGGCTCCAAGATGGTGGATTCTCCAAAGGAGGGACCCCTGTTCCGAAGCTGTCCCGACTGCCTACGGTTCCGAGGCGGAGAGATGAAAAGACTCGCATGGAGACCCAAACCTCCCCTGATAAATCCTCGAAGGAGACAACGCCTTCAAGCCCATTCTCCGGCCAACAGCACCCGGAGTTCTGCCTCCAGGAAGTGTACCGCCATTCTCGTGAGGATCTTCTCTTCTAAGAGTTCCCCCCCATCTCCTCCGAGCTAGGCTTGGAGGGCATATTCCTCCAATGGAATTGCCGCGGACTCCGGGCCAACTGTGAGGTGCTGTGGAGGCTCGTCTCCTCCCGTTTACCCTTAGCTATCTCTGCAGGAAACCATTCTGGTGCGTGCTCCCTGCCCACTCTCCCGGAGAGTAAGTGTTTTGCGACACCACCCGACCACCACGGGATGGGGGCCGTGTAGAAGAATGCGCCATTTACACCCGGCATTATGTCTCGGTTCTTCTCTTTGCTTTAAATACCTCCTTTCAGGGAGTATTAGTGCAGCCGCACCTGGATAGTAGGTATACTGTTACTTCAGGGTACATTTCACCGTCAGCCGACTTCCGCCGCGTCGTGGCATGGTTGCCGAAGCCCTTTCTCTTGCTCGGAGATCTGAACTGTAAACACTCCCTTTGGGGAGACTACTCATTAATCCCAGGGGTCAAGTCGTTGCCGACCTGATCGACGAGCTGGAGATTGGTATCCTAAATGTGGATGCGTTTACGCATCACTGCCCGAGAACCGCTTCATTTTCCTGTATCGATCTATGTTTGTGCTCGCCGGATGCATAGCTTTATTTTGGGTAGGGGTGGTGGATGACCTCCATGGTAGTGATCACTTTCCCAATCAAATATCATTTTCTGGGCCGCTGCCGCCCGAGAGTCCGCCCCGGTGGTGCATTTTAGGTAGGTAGATGAGGCCGTTGAGTTATCCGGCAACCTCATCTCAGTGTGCCTAACTACTATTCCTAGAACGTTTGGCCATTTTGCACGCCTTTGGTCAGCCGAGTGTGCGGCGGCCCTCAAACAGAAGCGTTATGCCTACATGCACTATAAGCACCGCCCGAACGATTTCACTGTCGGGGAATTTCGTCATGCGAGGGCTAGGTACCGTTATATTTCGAAGCACGCCCGGGCATTCGTGTTTTCACTTAACGAGAAGACCCCTCTAGCAGAGGTGTCGAAGCGAGTCAAAAGGATTCGGGGCAAGTTCTCGCAGGAATCCCCTATCCTTCTCCAGGAGAATGGGACTGCAATCTTGGACCCCGCGTCCGTGGCTGAATCCTTCGCAACCGCTTCTCCGCATTCTCTAGTCGGGATGCTTCTCCGCCAGCATTCAATGCGCGTCGTAATGTCGCCTCAGGCCGCCGGCTGGACTTTACCTCCAGAGGCGGAGAACCCTTCAACGACAGGTTTACTTTGAATGAGTTTCGTTCCGCCCTCGCTTCGTGCGCTGGCACTGCCCCTGGTCCAGCCGATGTCCCGTACGCCATTCCTCGCCACCTGGGTGAGCGACGCATGGCCTTTCTGTTAGATTTGTTCAACAGGATCTGGGTAAAAGCCAGAGGGTATCCTCCCATATTCCTGGTGAATCTCCACTGTGCTCGCTTTTCGCAAGCCGGGGAGAGATTACTCTACCCCGGCCGGTTTCCGCCCAATTTCTATAACCTCCTGCATGTGCAATTTGATTGAGAAATTGGTAAATGTTAGATTAGCCTTTTTTCTGGACAGCGGAGGCCATCTATCTTCTGCACAGTGCGGCTTCCGCAAGTTCCACTTCACGTCGGATGCTCTGCTCTGACTAGAAAATGCCGTTTGCGAGTCCTTCATTCGTAGACAGCACTACCCCATGGTGTTTTCGATCTGGTGAAAACCACTGATACCGCTTGGCCGATACGGTATCATGGAGACTCCACTCGATGGGGACGAGGGGACGCCTCCCAATCTTCATATTGGAATTTTTTCGAGATCGTCGATTCCCCGTTATAATGGAACAGGGAAGTGTCTTCAGTGTCAAACGGCATCACCTCGGTGCTGCCCGAAGACGTTCTCGCTACGCTCTACATCGAAAACCTTTCGATCTGTTTTGGCGCTGCCCAGATGCTAACTCTGGAGCGTTGACTCCAATAGGAATTGAACTGTGTCTCTCGCTATGCCGAAGCGCATACGCTTCGGTTTTTCTTGGACAAAAAAAGGTGGTGCAGTTCTGCCGCTATCTGCAGCTCCACCCTGAACCTGATTTGTTTCTAAATGGGGTTCGCCTGGAACTGGTAGACTCTAACCATTTTCTTGGTTTTGTATTCAACCGACGACTTACCCTGGAGGCTCATATTCGCACCGTTAGGGTCTCTTGTACCTCTGCCATGGACATTCTTCGTTCCATGACGTTCAGCACTTGGGGCGCTGATAGTGCTACTGCTTTACCTTTTTATCGATCCTTTGTTCGTTCGAAGCTCTTGTACGGATGCGAGTTTTATGCATCCACAGCCGAGCTTATGCTGTGGAAGGTGAACTCGATCCACCACACCGGCCTTCGCCTGGCGACCGGTGCCTTCCGCACTTCCTCCACTGACAGTCTACCTGTCGATGCTGGGGAGATGTCACTCGCTCTACGCTGTACACAGTGCACTATTCGCCTATACGCGCTAGCCCGGCGCCTCCCTCAGTCGCCAACACCTCTCACTGCATTCGCAGCTGATTTCGACGGTGCCTATGCCGCCGAGGTACGCCAGTCATACCCTAAGCCCTTTGGCTTTAGGGCCAGGAAACTCCGGGAGCTAGGTATAGCTCTCGGCCCGGTGGTGCCCCTGATTCTGCCCAAGACGCCACCATGGAGAGTACTACCTTTGACCATTTGTCGCCATGCCTCTGCTTCCAAAGCTTGTACAGCGCCGGAAGTACTGCGTTCGGCCTTTTTGGAGCACATTTCGCGTCACGCTGGAACCGTGCCAGTGTATACGGATGACTCCAAGTCCCAAGAGGGGGTTGGTTTCCACGCCGTATCCCTTCTGTTTGAAGTCAGCGGGTCTCTGCCAGGCATTGTTTCTGTCTTCACGGCCGAGCTGATTGTAATACATCGCTCGGTACGAGAGATAACGTGGCGTGCCCGGTTCGGAGACCGGATTGTGATTTATAGCGACTCACAAAGCGCCCTTTCTGGGCACTAGAATCTCTGCATTCCTTGGTTCGTGATATCCGTTACGCCACGGTTTCGGCGAGCCGGGCGGATGTCGAGATTATCTTGTGCTGGGTTCCTGGACATGTAGGAATTGCGGGGAATGAGGGCCCTAAAGATTCTGCCGCGAGGACTGGGCGACCAGACCAGCGTTTCGCTCTTCCTCACACCGTTTACATGGCAGAAATACGGGTAGCTCTTCGGGCTGCTTGGCAAAGAAGATGGGAGACGGTCGAAGGGAATGTAAAGTTGCGTGCCATTGCGCCGCGACTGTTCCCATGAACCTACCCCGCAATGCCGCGGCGGCTTCAGGTTGCTTTCTTTCGTCTCCGAATTGGACACACTCGCGGGAGGCACATTTTTGTCGAATGTCCCAGTCTGGGTGATCTTCTTGCACCTTACCTGTCCCGGTACCTGGACGAGCGTGGACGCTACCGCTTTTCCCTTGTTCTCGGGACGAGTCCGCGCACACTGACTTGTGGACTCTACCACTATTTTTCCACTTTATGTACTTGACTGTTTGTTGTGCGTCGCATGTTCCTGCGCCGGGGAAAGGTGGGCCTATCCCCGACGGCCGAGCGCGCTTCCTTCCTGCCTTTTTGTTGTTTTTAATTTTTTTTTAGCCTTTGTCATTTTTATCGTTATTTGTTATTTACATATTATTTGTTTTTAATATAGCCTAATAATAAGCTGGATAGAGTACGTTGACTTATGCCCAAGTAGGCAGTCGCCAGATAGCCTCCTAAAATAAACAAAACAAAACCCAACTAGATAATGAAATTCACACAACACTCAGAATGACAATCACTGGCAATCGCAAGAGTAACTCGGGTCGGTCCTCGTTGTGAAAGGAAGTTGCAGGTAAAACGGTACGAGTGTGTTTGCCACCAACTAGCGACCAGGGAGTCCGTGGCCAAAGGGAGAGACCCCCCCCAGTTTCGCATTAGGGGAGTGTGGATATTAAATTACTTCCCCGTAATATCGCCCCTTATTCTGGGTAAATGAGCCTCTAATGTCTTCGCTTCCCGCCCCAGGTTCTGATTTTCTACCGCGACCCCGCAATCCGCCTCGCCTCAGAAGCGCTCTGGCCATCGGACGCCATTCCGAATCCATGGCCGCAAACGACGTCCCTCTCACACTTGATGTCTTTCCTGAGAGATGAGTTGGCGAAGAGGTCGAGGACGAAGTTCTTTGTTGCCCAGTGAGTATCAGTGGCTCAGGTTGATCCTCGGGTCTGTTTGAGTTCAACTTCCCCTCCTCCAAGCTACTAAGATGACAAAGAGGCCGCGTGTCCGGCTTTGGACCTTCTCTTTCGGGGACTTTGGAGATAAGTCATCAACACCCCTGCCCTCAGGGGTGAACTTTATTCTCCTCCAATACCCTCTTCACTAGCTTTCTTCCCTTGCCCCCCCCCCCTCAATGCCAGGTATAAGTACCCTATCAGCAGTTTCAGGGACTGAGGAGACAATGAAATGTTGTGCTGGGAAGTTGGGAAGGGATATGCAGCGGTCTTTTGATTGGCTATGGAGGTGATAAGGTGTGTAGGAGCTACTTACACCTGCCGGGGTAGGCAAAACGTCTCTTTTCCTAAGCTGTCGCGTATTCAAATCATTCCCACATAGCAACCCCACCGATGCAGCCCAACATTCAACGCTGTGGACGAGATGTTGACCGAACATCGCAGCGCGTGTTTACATACTTGACTGGTGTGAAATGAAAGTTTATGTGCATTTCAACATTGTTTTTAATAAAGGCAGTCTCCATAGTGTTGCGTCACTTTATGAACACTGCCCGAATATGCCCCCCAACCATATACTACCCGAGTACTTAGGGTTGAGAAAGATTGCTTTCAGTCTCTTTCAGCTTGATCTATTCACTATACATTTATGGGTATAAAATGATTAAAATATCAGGATGAGTCATGAGTAATTTCTTTATTTGTGAAATATATTTATTCATGAATAGATGAACAATTAAATAATTTCAATTAATAGTATATTCGCCATTTTTTTGTCAATCACCTCTTGCCATTTAGCAGGTAGCCTGTTGATCCCTCTAAACTCTAAAATTCAGCTGGTTTTTAGTTCAAGAAGTCCACGAATATTTTTACCTGGTCGTTAAATTCTCTTTTACCATTCAAGAGTATTTTGTAGTGAACAAAACCCATGGAAATCACGGTGCAAGGTCTAGTGAATACGGTGGATGGGGTAGAACAGAGCAGCCTAAGTCCAATATTGTTTTCTGCGGGATTCTCGCTGTATGGGGTCTTGCGTTATCATGAAGAAGCACCACGTGTCTCCTTTTTCATGGGTTATGTCCTTGCTGGTACTTGCCAATATCGCCCCCCCCCTCATTAATTAAAATAGCGTCAGATCAAAGATGTAAATTACTTACAAAAATATATATATTCAGAGCCCTTTCGCCTTTATTAGACAGTCCTCATTCATGGAATAGAATAAGGCCTGTTTAATAAAAGCGAAGCGCTCGAAATCTTATCTTTTACCTGCGGGTAATTTACGAGGAAATTATGTAACTAGGTGCTGCATCAAATACCATCACGTCGTCGCTAGAAGGGTGATTACTTTGTGTTGATGCGCGCCAATCCTTTGTGAGAATGAGGTTTAGGATGGTGATATTATTCACTCACGCTCCACAGGCTTTCTGCCCCCCTCCCCAGTATAACGCTTTATTATGTCCATCCCTCTTTTCCTTCCTGCTCTGGGCATGGAATTGAAGACCTCCACGTCTCCCCAGGTGCGTGTTAACGCCGACGGCCGAATTCATCGCCAGAAATGTGTGTGACTCCTTAGAGAAGCGTCTTGCCACCCCCTGCAACGAACGCATTCTGCCCTGGCTCCTCTCCCTGCACTTGGAAGCTTTGAAACCAAACGTGATCATGACAGATTTCAGTGACTACCTCCACTGGGCATTACCTGCCACGGTCATTGGCCTCAATTTTCACCATTCTTAAATTTCACGAGCGATCAATAAAATCGCGAAAATCCATTTACAGGAGTAGTAATTCATTGCAACTCGTATTTGCCTTCCTTTATCAAGAGGTTCCCCAAATGCATTGGTGCGGGTTGATCACATATACTTCTAAAGATCGGTTTAAGATTCTCTCCATTTTAACTAAGTTATTTATTTAAATTTAAAGCAAAAACCAACGAAGGCATCTTTGCCAGGAAGGTCGTGAAATGACGTTCATAGATAAAGTGAAAGTATAAAGCACCCTATGGAATCAGTCGTGATTAGACATTAGTAAATAAATTCAATATACATATATACTATAGATTTATTTATCATCATCATAACTAACTATAATTTAAGAAAGGGATTTTTTTCAGTATTTGAATAATAATTTCATCTTAGTTTGGTTATGACTTATGTTTTTTTATCAAAGTTATTTCTAATAATTCTTTTATAATATCAAAAAACAAAATGGTGAAGTTCAGAAATAAATATAAGTATCGGAATTGTGAATTTTTTAAAACCCAAAGAATTACAAATGGTGAAGTTCAGAAAATTTATTTTTATATATCTTCTTCTATAACTATATTTTAGCAACGTGATATTTTAAAGGGAAGAAATTTAGTTTAGCGTTCCTTTATAAAATTATTATAATTGGCCAAGTTCAGAAAATTTATAAAAATTTAACCATAATTTAACCATGGCTGCTTTTTTAGATTTTAAATTTTAATATTAGTAGTGAAGCGCAAGCTTTCCCCGTGGGGGTAGGGGGGGGGGGGGGGAGTGGCGAAGCCATTGCCTGTTTTTTAATTATTTTAATACTTAGTTGGCCCCTGTTTTTGCTTTACTTACAGCCATAATTCTCTGTGACATGGATTTCACCCAATTTACACACAAATTTCTGACCCTATCTTTTCCCACTCAGCTAAGTTCTCAAACTTGTGACGTTAGGGTGGTATAAGGTGTGAAGTTCATACTTGGCTGGTATAAATCATCTTCCCTGGCCCTGATGAATCCAGGCAACCCCATACTGGAGGATTGGCGCATCCTCCCGGCCCGAGAAAGTTGTTGGTGCGCTTTCCCCTCGCTCCCTTTCAGCTCTACTTTTTTTTCCCCACCCTACCACTCTCCCCTCAACCTTTTCTCTACCTACACTTGGTACCAGGAGAAATCACCTGGACAGAGTACAAATTAAGGACGCCCCGCCACTGGATTGAATAAAACTGTTGCGCTTCCTCCTCGTTGTCTCTAAGCATTCCTGTTTTTCTTTACGATTACCCCTTCAACCCTGAGGCTGTGGAGTCGGTCAGGTTCGGTTCGCCAAACATGGTGCCTGGGTGGTTTGCACGCCATCCCCGCATAACCTAGCGCCGGGTTATGATAATAATAATAGGTGATCACCTACCTTTCTCGTTAGTGGATCCGTCTCTCTATACTTTCATTTATTACATACCCGCCTACCCCATTCCTCGCTTGCTGTTTTATCCATAGGTTTTGGCTGCTCGGCGACCTTTCGTCCTCTTACTAGCTCTTAGTCGAGTGACTATACCGTGAGATACCTGCCGGGTGCGAGGGCCGGAAGCTCGCTGGCAGAGGGAAATATGTATTAGGCAGGGATGAGCTGGAGTCAGTCAATTTTATCTGGTTTGAGCCGGAGCCGGAGCCGGAGCCATTAGCTTAAAATAATATTTCTCCATGCCCGGAGCCCAAGCTTAAATTTACTATTAAGATCCCGAAATATGCATTATAATTAATAATTGCATATTTAAGTAATTGGTCTATTCTTGAGGAAATTCTCATTAGAAAAAGAAGGACCAGGATCAAACTTAGCAAAAAAAAATCTTTATTTAGTTTACTTAGGAAATTAAATTAAATATTTTTGTTTCCAGGGACATTTTTTTTTTATTATTATTTAGCCCATTAATGATGAATGCAAAAGCAAAAGAGAAATCTGATATTTTCAAATACTTCATCGAAAGTCATAATAAACGCCACTCTTATATGTATTTATGAAGTGATGGATAAGAGTGGGAATACTTTAGATTGTGGGATGAAAATTGGAAGATTTTAGTCTACAAAGTCTGGTGTTTCTACCAAGAGCATACGATTTAAGGTGCCATATGAATAGATTTCATCCTGAGTTCTTAAAATTCTTCCAAGAAAAAGAAAAGCAAATACTTTAATCTTATTTAATGATAGAACGCTTCTAAGACAGAAGGTGTCATTGCTGATGGCATCAAATTATCCATGAAAAGGAGAGAAAATTTTCCATTAGATAATGAACCAATGTTGGCTGCTGTTTACATTGATCCCAACAGACCAATGCAAAAAGTGCCCTTTGTGATATAGCAGTTAGGAATGAAAATATACAAAATGAAACACAGAAAGGGTATCAGTTAGATCATGAAATAGAAAATATGGAATCATCTTTATTATCAACATCTTCCAATGCTTCTGAGAAATGACTGACTTTTAAATCGTCAGTAATAGCGTACATGGTGCAAAGGCTAAATGTCAGTGTCTATTAGAGATTGAAGAAAAACCTCCCTCTAGTGTTACTCCATTCAATAAATTTAAGATGCATATTTGCCAATCTTTTATAGAAATTGAGAAGTTTGATCGTGCATCAAAATTTTCCTTAGAAAAAGCTATAGAAAATTATCAAGAAAAGAAGTATCACAAGTTTTAGTTGCCATGCCAACGAAAGGTGTCACTATGGAGAGGCTTTTCAGCTCTTAAAATTATAAAATCTTATTTAAAAACTAATTTAAAGGAAGAATTGATTGAAGCAATATTGTTCTTAATAACAAATTTATTCACTCAATCATAAATAGCTTGAATTTTTTTAACTTAGGATATGATTTAAGTGAATTAAATTTTTGAATTTATTCTTTAAAAAAAGATAAATTTATTTTTAAAAGGATTTTATTGTTATTTATTGGTGCAAAGATTAGTTGGCTACAATGGTTTATTTCTAAAAGAAATTGAATTTTTTAAGGGTACTTTTTATTCTATTCAGGTGATTTTGTTTCTAACTGAAAAAGTTGTGTTTTATTAATTATAATATAATATTTAAAACTGCATAATTTTCACCATTTCCAATGTGATCGATTAGTAAGGTTTATGATATGTAAATGAGTCGTGGCTTTACTTATTCAAAAAAAATAATTACATGTTCATCTTTAATTTTCGGAATCGCTGTTGAAGATAATAATAGAGAGTAGATACTTGAACCGTAAATGGACGTTTATTCTTTGGTGGACAATCAAAATGGTCTTTGGCTTATAAAGCCCACTACTTAAATTTATTTAAATACAAAAGGAACTTGAGCGGGAGCCGCGGTCAAGGTCACAAAATTATGCCTCCACATCATTGATCTTAGGCGTGGGGCGTGCTGGGCCGTGGACTCTGCTCGCCTCCTTCCAGTACACACATAAGAGGTGGCTACGTCAATACCATCCTTTATGGGCAAAGCTCCAGGACAAATTCGCCTGAATGGCGGGCCGGGTCGTCGAGGCCAATCTTGCACCCGTGGTCCGAGTATGTGTAAATGATCACTCTGGAATTTTATGATCCCATGGAGACGTTTCTCTTAACCTCCCGAGGCATTGAGAGGTCAGAATATTGACTTGTGATGTCTCTATTTATATATTTTTTTTACTATAGATACAACAGAAGGAAAAACGGGGTGGTGACCCGAGGGCACACGAAGCTCCGCCTCCAAGCGCGGCCTCGCCCTCCCTAGCTGTCGTGGGGGATGAGGTAACAAAAGACGGCTTCGACCCCTAGAGGGGCTCGCCTTCTACCATTACCATGAGGCAAAGGAGCTTATCCTGTAGTACAAGGATTAGTATGCCATGTCTCCTCTTTTGCTGGAGTGCCCTCGTTGGTTACCGCGTTGAGAAGACGAATTGCGCCTTCGGTGATGCCTATGTTGGTCGTGCTAGTGCATGCGCCTGTTCCTTTTAGCAATTTTCGATTGTAAAGCTTTTATGTCTCCTCCTCTACTACGGTTGGAAGTTTCGACAATATAGGGGCCTCCGCCTAGCTGCATTCTGACCGGTGGTTCGGAACCTCCTTTGTGACCTGTACCTGTAAACAAACCCTAGAAATAAAATTTGGGGTTGGGGTTTACAGAATGAGATGCTCTCCAATTTGCCCGGGCCATTATATCTGATCAGCCACGTTAACTATTTCTTCCAAGTTACGTGAGGCCACACTCGTCAACAAAGGACGAATATGGTCAAGGATTGCCCGCATGAATATTTCCTTTAAAAGAGTTATAGACCATTAGAATGTGACCCTTTAGCCCGTTGTAATTCTTTCAAATGGCCTCCATATTCTTGAATAAATGCTTTAAATTCTCCCAACACGCGCTCTTTAATAATATGGTTGGTAAAGACCGAAAATACTTATTGGTAGGGATCGTGAAATGAGCATGATCTTTTGTTGGTCAGAAAAGCTGCGGGCACATATGATAAGGTCGCGCAATTACACCCACTCGACCGGTTTACTGGAGTTGTATTGAGGTAAATTAACCGGGGCTGAGATGTAATTCGGTTAAATTGGGGTAGGTTCGAAAATCGCCAAACAGCCTCTAGAAATTAAAATTAATATGATAATATAAGCCCAAGAGATAAAAAGTTAATCGACTCTCGTCACCTCGCCGATGTTTCAATTTTTTTTTTAATTCGTCCGCGGGTTAATGTAATACAGGAAGGAGCTAAATTTAATCAGAGGAAACAGCAATTGGGTGAAACTGTGGAAGAGTTTATTATTGAATTACACTCCCTCTGCAGAATGAGCTAATTAAAAACTGCATAAGTGCAGGCACTCCCTAAGCGTCACTGCGATTTGCTTTCCTGGCCGCCGTACTGACGGGACTCACCGCCCCGTCCGGCCCCAGCTTAGCTGCTTCTCCTTTCTGACACCCTGTCTTCTTACCCTACTTCCTCACTTTCCCTACAACGTCTCCCACAACTTTCTTTGTTCGGCCTCTAATTTCACAGGGTAGATACCGACCAGCTTCCTCTCACCCAACCATCCCGGATCGAGTCCTTCTCACCCCTGAGCTCCGGTTTGGTGTGGTGGGTTTTTAACAACCTGCTTCACCCCCACCCTCATCTTCCTCGCATACCCTCTCTTTATTTTTGCAGACTATTAATTTTACTCCCAGCCCAAAGTTGAGCAGCCATGCTGGTGGCTGCCTGTCCACTGGGCTGAAGATGTGGCCTCTAAGGGTGGCAGCTGGCTTCGCCGGCCTCGTATTCCCTCGATAATAACGGTGGTGGTGGTGGTGGCGACCTCGTCCCCGGCCCGACGATGGGTCGGGGACCCTCACACTTATTCCAGGCCCTACCCCAGCTCCCCGGACCATCGCAGGAGCAGACCCGCCGCCTCCCGTGGTCTCTCTCAGAGATCCGCCTGGCCCAGGTCTGTGTGTATCTGTGTTAAGCATTTGGGGCAGTTTGGTGTTGTGTGGGTGGTCGGAGATATTTTGTGGATGTATGACGTCAGGAGGGGTGATTTGTTTGTTTGTATTTGTGCTAGTATTCTTCTGATCTGCTTTGTGAGTGTTTGTTCTGAGTTGTGTATGGTTGGAGGTGGTGCACTTAATATTTTGTTGTGGGATCTGAGAGTGGATTGTTTTCTTGTTTTGCTTGATTGTGTCTTTTGTTGTTGTGTTAGGGTCTGTGTCTAAGTTGGTGGTGTAGTTGTTGTTATCGAAAATGGTCTACTTTTTGTGTCTGTGATTGGGAGGTTGTCTGCTGATGTAGTGGAGGGAGATGATTTGGATGTTGTGTTTTCTGCCCGAGTTGTGATGAATGTAGTTTTAGAAGATTTTTGATTGGTATGTTTGTGTCACGACTGCATCCTGTGGCAGTGCGGAGGGCTGTGTTTTGTATTGTCTGTAGTTTTTTGGTGTTGGTTTCTGAAATGATTGGAGACTAGATTGTGTTGGCGTATTCTAGTGCTGGTCTTGCGATTGTCTTGTATGTGTTAATGAGCGTTTCCTTGGTTTTTGCCGTGTGCAGTTGTGAGTGCTTGATGACTGAGTGCTTTCGTGGCCTTGACTATTGTGTTTTGAGTATGAGTTTGGGGAAAAGTGAGGCCAAGGATCTTCGGTTCTTTTGTGGTGGGCAGTGTTATGTTTTCTATGTTTAGATTTAGGGTTGTGTTGTATTCTGCAGGGTCTGGTGTGAAGAGAATGGTCATTGTTTTGGTGGCGTTTAGCTTTAGTGAGTTTTCTATTGTCCATGTGTGTATCTTGTTGAGGTAAGGTTGTATCTCTTCTGGTTTGTTGTGTAATGAGAGTATTGTGATGTCGTCTGAGTAGGTGACAATTTTTACTGTTTGTGGGTGAGTTGGTATATCTGAGGTGTAGATGTTGAAAAGTGTTGGGGAAAGTACTTCTCCGTGAGGAACTCCGGATTTTGTGCGTCTGTGTTTTGTATTTGGGTGTATTGGAGTCGTCCCTTGATGTAGTTTGCTATGTACTTGATGAGGGTGGTGGGTATGTTGAGTTTGCGAATCTTGTTGATTAGTTTGTGTAGGTCTACTGTGTCGAATGCTTTGGACTTGTTAAGGGTGACTGTTATGGTTCTATATGTTGGAATTTTCTTGTTGAATCCATTTGTGATTATGTTGTTTATTGTGTGTAATGCTGTGGTGGTTGAGTGCATGGGTTTGAATCCATGTTGGTGTGATGTGTTTGGGATGTTGGATGTGATATAGGGTAGGATGATTTTTTCTGGTGTTTTGGCTATCGGGGGCAAAGCAGCGTTATTGGTCTGTAGGAGTCTCCTTTGTTTGTCTGTTTGGTTTGGGTATGGGAATTATTTTTGCTACTTTCCATTGTTTAGGTATGCTCCTCCACTGGATACGATGATGGACTTCTCTTCCACCAGGCGGATACGATCAGGGACCTTTCTTCTGACCAGGCGAGTTCGAGGCCTACGCAACAGCCTCTATCTCGCCCTCAAACAGAACACATCGCAGCAACCAAATCGATGTTGCCCCTCTTAATATCAACTAACCTTCTAGTGATCAACAGCACCTCAACCTTCGCCGAAAACCGATGACAGACCTACCTAGCATCCTAGCTCCCTCTGCTCGGTCTCGCTATATATCTTTACGTGTTCCAGAAGGAACACGTGAAGAAATGTTCCCTGACTTCTCAATTGCTGGCTTACGCTACCACTTTGTCATTTTCCCAACGCTTGCTTAGCCTACAATCTCTCGGCTCTCTAAAAATATCGGCCAGTGACAAGAACGAATCTGATCTCAGGACCTGCACGTCCTAGTAAATAACTTATTCCCAGGACCTGATACCACAGACGAATTCATCTCTTCCGTCATCAAAGAAGTCTTCACCGACCAACAACATAATGTTGAGTCGGGCAGTTTTTTAAAAAAGCCATCTCGTTCTTCCACTCCATTTGGGGTTGCTAAGATAACTCTAAAACAACAAACGCTACCAATGTTTATAAAGGAAAGGCTGTACTCTCTAACATGATACAGGATGTCGTGGAGCGGACCCAAAGAAGTGTCAGCTTAGCCTCTTCTCCTTCCTTCAGAAAACTTGTGTTTTCCCCGTTTCCTCGCTTTTCATACAACCTCTCCCACAACTTCCTCTGGTCAGCCTCTAATTTCACAGGGTAGATGCTGACCTTCTCAGCCAACTATCCCGGATTGGGGCTGAGGGGGGAGAGGACAATGTTCCCTAACCCCTGAGCTCCGGTTTGGGATGGTGTGTTTTTAACAACGTGCTTCATCTCTTTTCCATCTTTCTTCACACACTATCAATTTTACGCCGCGTTCAAGGTGGAGCCGCCATGCTGAGGGACTGCCAGGCAACAGGTGGGAGGGGTGGTTTAAAATGGCGGCACCTGGCTCTGCCAGGCCTGTACTCACCCTTCGCAGAGCGGGCCACTGCGGGGGGTGATTAGCGTTTGCATCCCGTACAAAAAAAAGGGTCACCATGCCCATGGATGAAAACTTAGAAAACTAAAAAACTCTCCCCATTTCCCCTTTAAGAACGACGGAGCCGCCCTCAGACAGCTCCACAGAGAAAATGGAGGTTTTCCCCCTGTTGTTTCCCAGGGGACCCTCCATAACTCTTCAACCGGAGGAGACTTACTCCTCTCCAGTGCCTACAGGTGCAGGGGACTCCCCCTCACCCCCTTCCTTGGAGTCACCACGTGACTCCATCTCAAATCTGGCAGTCCCGCCTTTGCTTTCACAGAGGACTGCTAGGAAAGCCAGCAGGCAGCCCTAACCGGCCGCTCCCCGTTGAATCGGCTCGGTAGGGCAAACCCCCTTAGGGGAAGAGGGAAAAAAGGCCCCATCGACCGCTTCCCTCTAAAGACCTGCTGGCCCATATATTAAATCTAGCGGGGGTGAAGGCCAAGCCCCCCCAAAAGAACATGGACGAAACTAACATGACCTGTGATGTCATGGGGTGGGGGGCAAATAGAGGCTCCCTCCTGAGATAGACATGCTCCCTGACGCAGCCCAGCCTCAGAGGGTGAGGCCTTCCATGGGGGCAGATTCGGGCTCGGAATCAAACACCAAGCCCGATTCTTCTCCTGTGCCGGGCCCTCGCCAAGGAAGGATCGGGCTGCTAAGACATCACAAGCAGGGGAGGGATCTCCTCCGGTCGGTTCCCCAACGACTGCTGGGACCTTCGCCATCTCGGCGAAGGACCTTGCAGAGGCCGGCCCATCTGGCCTGGTGGCTCCTGCTTGGAGAGGGGAGAAGCGGGTCCATTCCCCGCCCTCTTCTAAAAAGAAAAGGACAAATAAAAAAAAAACTCGGAGCTCTTCTCCCTCCACTGGGGCCGCGGGGACGGACGAGGACGCTAACATCCTTGAACGCTATCAAGCCAAGATCGGCACCTCCTGCCCCGGTGCTCGCCTGGGAGACGGTGGATCCTCGAAAAGAGGGCCACAACACCCGCCTAAGGTTTCAAGGCGGAGGGAAGAAAAGACTCGCATCGCGAGCCCAACCTCCCCCAATAAATCCTCAAAGGCGACAGCGCCTTCACCGGATTGTTCGGCCAACAGCGCCCGGGGTTCTGCCTCCGCGAACGTACGACCATTCCCGTGAGTGTTTTCTCTTCGAAGAGGGTCCCCGTGTCTCCGAGATACGCCTGGAGAGAAAATTTCTTCAATGGAATTGCCGTGGACTCCGGGACAACTGTGAGGAGCTGCGGAGGTCGTCTCGTCTCGTTCCTCGTTAGCTATTTTTCTGCAGGAGACCGTGCTAGGCGCGTGCCCCCTGCCCGCTCTCTCGGGGTATACGGGTTTTGCGACACGACTACCACGAGATTGGGGCCGGGCTGGGGGATGCGCGGCTTACACCCGACATGATGTCTCCGTTCTTCTTTTCACTTTAGATACCTCCTTTCAGGCAGTGGCTGTGCAGTTTCACCTGGATAGGAGGTATACTATCATTTCTGCGTACATTCCACCGTCAGCTGACTTCGACGCGGGGGACTTCCGTCGCGTCGTAGCACGTTTGGCGAGGCCCTTTCACTTGCTCTTGCTTGGAGATCTGAACGGCAGACATCCTATCTGGGGAAGGATTACTCAATAAATCCCACCCCGTAAGGGGCGCGGCGATTTGCCACTCTGGCCGCCGTGCTGACGGGATCCAGCGCTCCGTCCGGCCCCAGCTTAGCCTCTCTTCCTTCCTTCAAAACACTTGTTTCCTCTCTTTTCACACAACCTCTCCCACAACTTTCTCTGGTCAGCCTCTAATTTCACAGGGTAGATGCTGACCTTCCTTTCAGCCAACCGTCCCGCATCGGGGCTGAGGGGGTGGGGGACAATGTTCCCTAACCCCTGAGCTCCGGTCTGGGGTGGCTGGTTTTTAACTACCTGCTTCATCCCCACCCATACCTTCCTCACATCCCTTTTCCTCTCCTCTTCACAATCTATTAATTTTTACGCCGCGTCCAAGGTGGAGCCGCCATGCCGATGGACTGCCAGGCCACCAGGCGGGAGGGGTGGTCCCAAATGGCGGCGCCTGGCTCTGCCGGGCTTGTAAGCACCTCTCGCAGTGCGGGCTACTGCGAGAGGTGTGCGCGATTGCATCCCGTGTTTAAAAAAGGGTCACCATGCCCAATGATGATAAAAAAAAACAAATCCAACCCTCAACTTCCCCTGTTCCATCGATGGAGCCGCCCTCGGGCAGCTCCAGCAAAAAAATGGAGGTTTCCCCCCCTGTGCTTGCACAGGGGACCCTCCATATTTCTCTAACCGGAGAGGAGGCTTACTCCTCTCCTTCGCCTACGGGTGCAGGGGACTCCCCCTCACCCCCTTCTCTGGAGGTGCTTTCGGGCACCTCCCTTTTCCCAGCGGCAGTCCCCTCTTTTCTTTCCAAGGGGACTGCCAAGAAAGCCAGCAGGCAGCCCTTAGCCAGCCGCTCCCCATCAAAGCGGCTCGGTAGGGCAAACCCCCTTAGGGGGGAGAGGGAAGCCAGGCCCCTTCGGTCGCTTCCCTCAAAAGACCTGCTGACAAGAATTTTAAACCTTGCTGGGGTCAAGGCCTGTGCCTCCCCACACAAGACTGGAGACACTGCTAAGGGGACCTGCGATGTCCTGGGAGGGGATGGCCAACTGGAGGCCCCTCCTGTGATAAACATGGTCCTTGAGGAGACCCAGCCTCAGACGGTAGGGCCTTCCATGGGGATGAATTCGGGCTCGGCGCCAAGCACCGAACCCGAATCCGCCCCTATGCAAGGTCCTCCTAAAATGGCTGAGGGCTCCGAGGCAGTAAAAGGAGGGGAGGGATATCCTCCGACAGGTGCCCCCACGACAACCAGGACCTTCTCCATTTTGGAGAGGAACCTGGCTGAGGCCGGTCCATCTGGCCTGGGGGCTTCTGCCGGCGGAGGTGAAAAGCGGGTTCATTCCCCGCCCTCCTCTCCAAAAAAGAAAAAGACGAAAAAGACTCGGGGCTCCTCTCCATCCGCGGGGGCTGCGGGGACGGATGGGTCTGCTGCCACTTTGGTAGGCGACCAAGCCAAGATCGGCACATCCGGCCCCTCTACCCCCTCGTGTGCAGAGCCCCTGACCAAGACTAACACCAAAAGTGCACAGGGCGGAGCCTCGATGACATCGGGGCCCCTCATTCAGAGGTTACCTGGCGTTTTCGAGCCCGCTGGCTTCAAACGCTTCCTCGTTATTCGCTCCACTGATGGCACCATGTTGTCCAAGGGCAACATGATCCATCAGAGGAGAGGATTAGCTAGTGCAATTGGTAGAGAGCCGAAGGTGACCCGTTTCTCGGACGGGAGCCTTCTGGCGAATCCCGCCGAGGCGGCCAAGATAAGTGCTCTTCGGACACTTCATGGCACCCCGGTGAGTGTGACGCCGCACTCTACCATGAACTTTGTAAAAGGAGTAGTTTATGCGAGGGAACTCGTCGACTACTCCATTGAGGACATCACCCTAGAGCTGGCCGACCATGGGGCGGTCAAGGTCGAACGTGTGATGAGAAAACAGGGAGGGGCTTCGAGACCCACCCCTACACTCTTCGTCACGTTCGACTGTGACAAGCTCCCTGAGTCGGTGCGTGCCGGTTGGTACCGCTACCGCGTGAAGGCATTCGTGCCACTGCCGCGGCGGTGCTATTACTGTCACCGCTTCGGCCATACGAATCGCTCATGTAGACGTGCAAAGTCGGGGTCACCCGAAGTCTGTGTAAATTGCTCCAAGGTCGCACACGATAAGTCCAAATCGTGTGTGGCTAAGTGTGTCAATTGCGGAGAGCCGCACCCTGCTTCTTCGAAGCAATGTGGTGCATATCTCCTGGAGAAAGAAATCCTGGCCGTTCAGGCCCAGGATAGACTCTCATTCCGCGAGGCTAAGGACTTGGTCCTGGCGCGCCCAGCTCTGCCTAGGACGTCATATGCCTCAGTAGTTCGAAAGGCACCCTCTGCTCCTGGCCCATCCAGGCCAACGAGCACGGTTGTTTCCGCGCCCATTCGGAGCCCTTCTGCGGGCTCTACCCAACCCGGGCGCTCCCCTGGTAAAGCTGGCGGCAAAAAGGGTTCATACCCAGCCCCGGCTAAAACCAGGGCTCCCCCCTCTTCCCCCAGCGTGACCGTTTCCCGCAAGGCGAAACGGCCACGGGCCTCCACCGAGTCGTTAGACTCACAGGAAACAACACCCCTGAAGATGGTCGCTAGGCCATCTTCAGGGGTTCCTAAAGCTGTCCCCCGAAAGGAGGACAGCAACAAAGGAGCTTCGGCTCCTTTGCCCACGCCCCGAGGTGGAGCGAGTGGCTCGGAGACGGTGGTTCCTCGAAAAGAGGCCCCCCCGCCTCCGAAGCCGCAGCGCCCGCCTAAGGTTTCGAGGCGGAGGGAGGAAAAGACTCGCATGGCGAGCCCAACCTCCCCCAATAAGTCCTCGAAGGCGACAGCGCCTCCAGCGCTTTGTCCGGCCAACAGTGCCCGGGGTTCTGCCTCCGGGAAGCGTACGGCCATTCCCGTGAGGGTCTTCAGTTCGAGGAGGGCCCCCGCGTCTCCTCCGAGCTAGGCCTGGAGGGTATATTCCTTCAATGGAATTGCCGTGGACTCCGGGCCAACTGGGAGGAGCTGCGGAGGCTCGCCTCGTCCCGTTCCCCGTTAGCTATTTTTTTGCAGGAGACCATGCTAGGCGCGTGCCCCCTGCCTGCCCTCCCGGGGTATAAGGGTCTTGCGACCCCACCACCGCGGGATGGCCGGGCTGGGGGATGCGCGGTTTCCACTCGGCATGATGTCTCCGTTCTTCCTTTCTCTTTAGATACCTCCTTTCAGGCAGTGGCTGTGCAGCTACACCTGGATAGGAGGTATACTATCATTTCTGCGTACATTCCACCGTCAGCTGACTTCGACGCGGGGGACTTCCGCCGCGTCGTGGCACGGTTGCCGAGGCCCTATCTCTTGCTTGGAGATCTGAACGGCAGGCATCCTCTCTGGGGAGATTACTCCATAAATCCCAGGGGACAAGTCCTTGCCGATCTGATTGAAGAGCTTGAGATGGGTGTCCTAAACGTGGATGAGTTTACGCATCACTGTCCGAGAACCGCTTCATTTTCTTGCCTTGACCTATCTTTGTGCTCTTCGGATGCACAGCCTGATTTTGATTGGGGGGGTGGTCGGTGACCTCCATGGTAGTGATCACTTTCCCATTCAAATATCATTTTCAGGGCAACTGCCGCCTGAGAGACCACCTCGGTGGTGCTTGGCGCGGGCGCTGTGGCCTGCATTTCAGGAAATGACTGAATTCTCTATCTCAGTCGAGGAGTTTAGGTCGGTAGATGAGGCCGTTGAGTTCTTCTCCGGCAACCTCATCGCCGTGGGCCTGACTACTATTCCTAGGACGTCTGGCCGTTTTGCACGCCGACCACTCCCATGGTGGTCGGCCGAGTGTAAGACGGCCCTCAAACAGAAGCGTTATGCCTACATGCGCTATAAGCGCCGCCCGAACGATTTCACTGTCGCTGAATTTCGTCGGGCTAGGGCTAGGTTCCGGTATATTTCGAAGCACGCCCGCCGCTCTTCTTGGCGGGCATACGTGTCTTCACTTAACGGGAAGACCCCTTTAGCTGAGGTGTGGAAGCGAGTCAAAAGGATTCGGGGCAAGTTCTCGCAGGACCCCCCTCCCGTTCTCCAGGAGAATGGGACCGCAATCTCGGACCCCGCGTCCGTGGCGGAATCCTTAGCGACCGCTTTCTCCGCATTCTCTAGCCGTGATGCTGCTCCGCCAGCATTCAATGCACGTCGTGATGTCGCGGAAGGCCGCCGGCTGGACTTTACCTCCAGAGGCGGAGAACCCTTCAACGACAAGTTTACTGTGAGTGAGTTGCGTTCCGCTCTCGCTTCGTGCGCGGACACCGCCCATGGTCCGGACGATGTCCCGTACGCCATGCTTCGACACCTGGGTGAGCGAGGCATGGCCTTTCTGTTAGATATGTTCAATAGGATCTGGGTGGAAGGTCTTCTCCCAGACTCCTGGCGAATCGCTACTGTGCTCGCCTTTCGCAAGCCGGGGAGAGATCACTCTACTCCGACCGGTTTCCGCCCAATCTCTCTAACCTCTTGCGTGTGCAAGTTGATGGAGAAATTGGTAAATGTTAGATTAGCCTATTTCCTGGACAGCGGAGGCCATCTGTCTTCTGCACAGTGCGGCTTCCGTAAGTTTCACTCCACGTCGGATGCTCTGCTCCGACTGGAAAATGCCGTCTGCGAGGCTTTCCTTCGTAGACAGCACTACGCCACGGTGTTTTTTGATCTGGAGAAGGCCTATGATACCGCATGGCGATACGGTATCATGGAGACTCTCCACACGATGGGGGCGAGGGGACGCCTCCCAATGTTTATATCTGAATTTTTGCGAGATCGTCGATTCCGCGTACGGGTGGGGGGAGCCCTCTCTGCCCCAAAGGAGCAGGAAGAGGGTGTCCCGCAGGGAAGTGTCCTCAGTGTCACACTCTTTGCCCTGAGCATCAACGGCATCACCTCGGTGCTGCCGGAAGATGTTCTCGCTACGCTCTACGTGGACGACCTTTCGATCTCTTTTGGCGCGGCCCAGATGCCAACTCTGGAGCGTCGACTCCAACAGGCATTGAACCGCGTCTCTCGCTATGCCGAAGCGCACAGGTTTCGGTTTTCTTTGGCCAAGACTAAGGTGGTGCACTTCTGCCGCCATCCACGGCTTCACCCCGACCCAGATTTGTTTCTTAATGGGGTGCGCCTGGATGTGGTTGAGTCGCACCGTTTCATTGGTCTTGTATTCGACCGACGCCTCACCTGGGAGGCTCATATTCGCAGCCTTAAGGTCTTGTACCCGCGCCATGGACATTCTCCGTTCCGTGACGTTCAGCGCTTGGGGCGCTGATAGGGCTACCGCCTTACTTTTTTATCGATCCTTTGTTCGCTCGAAGCTCGACTACGGATGCGAGTTTTATGCATCCGCAGCCGAGCGTTTATTGCTGAAGGTGGACTCGATTCACCACACCGGCCTTCGTCTTGCGACCGGAGCCTTCCGTGCTTTCCCCATTTGAGAGCTTACTAGCGGATGCTGGGGAGATGCCACTTGCTCTATGCCGCGTACAGCGTATAGTCACCTGTCCGCGCGAGTTCGGCGCCTCCCTCAGTCGCCAACAGCTCTCACTGCACCCGCAGCTTATTTTGACGGTGCCTATGCTGCCGAGAGACGCAAGTCATACCCTAAGCCCTTTGAGTTTGGAGCCAGGAAACTCCTTCGAGAGCTAAGTATAGCTCTCGGGCCGGTGGCGCCCCTGGTTCTGCCCAGGACGCCACCCTAAAGGGTACCACATTTGGCTATTTGTCACCACGTCTCTGCTCCCAAAGCTTGTACAGCGCCGGGAGTATTGCGTTCGACCTTTTTGGAGCACACCTTGTGTCACGGTGAAAACGTGCCAGTGTATACGGATGACTCCAAGTCTAAAGAGGGGGTCGGCTTCCACGCCGTATCCCCTCTGTTTGAAGTCAGCGGGGCTCTACCAGGCGCTGCGTCTGTCTTCAAGGCCGAGCTGGTGGCAATACACCACTCGGTATGGGAGATTACGCGACGTGCCCGGTTCGGAGACCGGATTGTGATCTATAGCGACTCACAAAGCGCCCTGAGTGCTCTCGGGGCATTGGAATCTCCGCATCCCCTGGTTCGAGATATCCATGACGCCATGGTTTTGGCAAGCCAGGCGGATATCGAGATAATCTTCTGCTGGGTTCCTGGACATGTAGGAATTAAGGGGAATGAGCACGCCGATGAGGGCGCCAAAGAGTCCGCGAGAACTCTGCAACTGGATAATCATTTTGCTCTTCCTCTCACCGACTACATGGCAGGAATACGGGCAGCTCTTCGGACTGCTTGGCAAAGAAGATGGGAGACGGTCGAAGGGAACTTAAAGTTGCGTGCCATTGCGCCGCGACTGTTCCCATGGACCTATCCCCCAATGCCGCGGCGGCTTCAGGTTTCTTTCTGTCGTCTCCGAATCGGACACACTCGTGTGACGCATCGCTATCTGATGGAGCGCTCGCCTGCGCCCTATTGCAACGACTGCGTCGTCCCCCAGACTGTTCGGCACATTCTTGTCGAATGTCCCCGTCTGGGTGATCTTCGCGCACGATACCTGTCCCAGTACCGGGATGGGCGGGGTCGCTAACGCCTGTCCCTTGTGCTCGGGACAGATTCGTGCACACTGACTTGTGGACTTGTTGACTTCTTGGGGGAGGCCGGCCTTCTCCCTATTATTTAAGCAAGGTTTGTTTGTTTTGTTTTTTGTTGTTGTTTTTTTGCATTTTTTGTTTTTTTCTTTAGTTGCACGCTCCTGCGCCGGGGGGACCTCTCCCCGACGCACCAGCTTGCTTCCTTTCCCCCTTTTGGGGTGTGGTTTTTTTTTCTCTTTAATTTCATTTTAAAGTAGCCTAGAACTAGGCCAGTTTTAATACGGCGACTAATGCCCAAGTAGACAGTCGCCAGATGAGCTCTTAAAAAAAAAAATAAAAAAAAAAAATATCAATAAATCCCACGGTACAAGTCCTTGCTGATCTGATCGAAGAGCTTGAGATGGTATCCTAAATGTGAATGAGTTTACGCATCTCTGCCCGAGAACCGCTTCATTTTCTTGCCTTGATCTATCTCTGTGCTCTCCGGATGCACAGCCTTGTTTGGATTGCGGGGGGAGGGGGTCGATGACCTCCATGGTAGTGATCACTTTCCCATTCAAATATCATTTTCTGGGCCGCTGCCGCATGGGAGCCCACCTCGATGGTGCTTGGCACGGGCGCCGTGGCCTGCATTTCAGGAAATGACTGAATTCTCTATCTCAGTCGAGGAGTTTAGGACGGTTGATGAAGCCGTTGAGTTATTCTCCGGCAACTCCTTCACCGCGGGCCTGACTACTATTCCCAGAACGTCTGGCCGTTTTGCACGTCGACCACTCCCTTGGTGGTCGACCGAGTGTGAGACGGCCCTAAAACAGAAGCGTTATGCATACATGCGCTATAAGCGCCGCCTGAACGATTTCACTGTCAGTGAATTTCGTCGGGCTAGGGCTAGGTTTCGGGATATTTCGAAGCTCGCACGCCGCTCTTCTTGGCGGGCATACGTTTCTTCACTTAACGGGAAAGACCCCTCTAACAGAGGTGTGGAAGCGAGTCAAAAGGATTCGGGGTAAGTTCTCGCAGGAGCCCCCTCCAATTCTCCAGGAGAATGGACCGCAATCTCGGACCCTGTGTCCGTGGCGGAATCCTTAGCGACCGCTTTCTCCTCATTCTCTAGCTGGGATGCTGCACCGCCAGCATTCAATGCACGTCATGATGTCGCGGAAGGCCGCTGGCCTGACTTTACGTCCAGAGGCGCAGAACCCTTCAACGACAGGATTGCTGTGAGTAAGTTGCGTTCCGCTCTTGCTTCGTGCGCGGTCACCGCCCATGGTCCGGACGATGTCCCGTATGCCATGATTGGACACCTGGGTGAACCAGGCATGGCCTTTCTGCTAGATTTGTTCAACAGGATCTGGGTATAGGGGAACCTACCAGACTCCTGGCGAATCGCTAATGTGCTAGCCTTTCGCAAAAAGGAGAGATCATTCTACCCCGGCTGGTTTCCACCTAATTTCTCTAACCTCGTACGTTTGCAAATTCATGGAGAAATTGGAAAATGTTAAAATAGACTTTTTTCTGGACAGCGAAGGCCATTTGTGTTCTGCGCAGTGCGTCTTCCGTAAGTTCCATTCCACGTCGGATGCTCTGCTCCGACTGGAAAATGCTGTCTGCCAAGCCTTTCTTCGTAGACAGCACTTAGCCACGGTGTTTGTCGATCTGGAGAAGGCCTATGATACCGCATGGCGATACAGTATCACGGATACCCTCCACACGATAGTGACGAGGAGACGCACCCCAAACCCAACACCAAAAGTTAAAAACGAGAAAAGGAAGCGAGAAGTAAGCACCCTCCTGCTTCGGAGGGAGGTCTCCGTGGCGCAGGAGCATGCGACCTATAAGGGAAAACCCAACAAAAAAACTGGTAAATAATAGGGATAAGGCTGCCCCCCCTCCCCCAAAAGTCAACAAGTCCACCAGTCAATGTGCAAGCTCTCGTCCCGGGTACAAGGGACAGGCGGTAGCGTCCCGCCCACCCGGTACCGGGACAGGTAACGTGCGCGAAGATCACCCAGACTGGGACATTCGACAAGAATGTGGCAAAGAGTCTGGGGAACGACGCAGTCGTCACAATAGGGCGCATGCGGGCGCTCCATCAAATAGGGATGCGTCACACGTGTCCGATTCGGAGACGACAGAGAGCGACATGAAGTCGTCGCGGCATTGGGGGATAGATCCATAGGTAAAGTCACGGTCCAATGGTACGCAACTTTATGTTCTCTTCGACCGTCTCCCATCATCTTTGTCAACCAGTCCGAAGAGCTGCCAGTATTCCTGCCATTTAGTCGGTGAGAGGAAGAGCAAAATGATTATCCAGTTGCAGAGTTCTCGCGGACTCTTTGGCACCCTCATCGGCGTGCTCATTCCCCTTAATTCCTACATGTCCAAGAACCCAGCAGAAGATTATCTCGATATCCGCCTGGCTTGCCAAAACCATGGCGTCATGGATATCTCGAACCAGGGGATGCGGAGATTCCAATGCCCCGAGAGCACTCAGGGCGCTTTGTGAGTCGCTATAGATCACAATCCGGTCTCCGAACCGGGCACGTCGCGTAATCTCCCATACCGAGTGGTGTACTGCCACCAGCTTGGCCGTGAAGACAGACGCAGCGCCTGGTAGAGCCCCGCTGACTTCAAACAGAGGGGATACGGCGTGGAAGCCGACCCCCTCTTTAGACTTGGAGTCATCCGTATACACTGGCACGTTTTCACCGTGACACAAGGTGTGCTCCAAAAAGGTCGAACGCAATACTCCCGGCGCTGTACAAGCTTTGGGAGCAGAGACGTGGTGACAAATAGCCAAATGTGGTACCCTTTAGGGTGGCGTCCTGGGCAGAACCAGGGGCGCCACCGGCCCGAGAGCTATACTTAGCTCTCGAAGGAGTTTCCTGGCTCCAAACTCAAAGGGCTTAGGGTATGACTTGCGTCTCTCGGCAGCATAGGCACCGTCGAAATAAGCTGCGGGTGCAGTGAGAGCTGTTGGCGACTGAGGGAGGCGCCGAACTCGCGCGGACAGGTGACTATTCGCTGTACGCGGCATAGAGCAAGTGGCATCTCTCCAGCATCCGCTAGTAAGCTCTCAAATGGGGAAAGCACGGAAGGCTCCGGTCGCAAGACGAAGGCCGGTGTGGTGAATCGAGTCCACCTTCAGCAATAAACGCTCGGCTGCGGATGCATAAAGTTCGCATCCGTAGTCGAGCTTCGAACGAACAAAGGATCGATAAAAAAGTAATGCAGTACCCCTATCAGCGCCCCAAGCGTTGAACGTAACTGAGCGGAGAATATCCATGGCGCGAGTACAAGAGACCCTAAGGCTGCGAATATGAGCCTCCCAGGTTAGGCGTCGGTTAAATACAGGACCAAGGAAATGGTGCGATTCAACCTCTTCCAGGCGTACCCCATTAAGAAACGGATCAGGGTGGAGCCGTGGATGGCGGTAGAAGTGCACTACCTTAGTCTTGTCCAAGGCTTAGGCATTTTGAGAGACGCGGTTCAATGCTTGTTGGAGTCGACGCTATGGAGTTGGCATCTGGGCCGCCCTAAAAGAGATCGACAGTACGTCCACGTAGTGCGTAGCAAGAACATCTTCTGGTAGCACCGAGGTGTTGCCGTTGATGCTCAGGGCAAAGAGTGTGACACTCTGCATGCACTCGTCCCGAGTACAAGGGACAGGCGGTAGCCTGTTTCTTGCAGAATCGACGATCTCGCAAAAATTCAGATATAAACATTGGGAGGCGTCGCCCCCATCGTGTGGAGAGTCTCCATGATGCCGTATCGCAATGCAGTATCATAGGTCTTCTCCAGATCGAAAACCACCGTGGCGTAGTGCTGTCTACGAAGGAAGGTCTCGCTGACAGCATTTTCCAGTCGGGGCTGAGCATCCGACGTGGAGTGGAACTTACGGAAGCCGCACTGTACAAAAGACAGATGGCCTCCGCTTTCCACGAAAAAGGCTAATATAACATTTACCAATTTCTCCATCAACTTACACACGCAAGGGTTTAAAGAGATTGGGCGGAAACCGGCCAGACAAGAGTGATCTCTCCCCCAGTTTGCGAAAGGCGAGCACAGTAGCGATTCGCCAGGAATCTGGGAGGAGACCCTCCACCCAGATCCTGTTTAACAAATCTAACAGAAAGGCCATGCCTGGTTCACCAAGGTGTCAAATCATGGCGTATGGGACATCGTCCGGACCATGGGCGGTGTCCGCGCACGAAGCAAGAGCGGAACGCAACTCACTTAGAGTAAAGCTGTTGTTGAAGAGTTCTGCGCCTCTGGAGTTAAAGTCCAGTCGGCGGCCTTCTGTGACATCACGACGTGCATTGAATGCTGGTGAAGCAGCATCCCGGCTGGAGAATACGGAAAAAGCGGTCGCGAAGGATTCCGCCATGGACGCGGGGTCCGAGATTGCGGTCCCATTCTTCTGGAGAACGGGAGGGGGGTACTGCGAGAACTTGCCCCGAATCCTTTCGACTCGCCTCCACACATCTGCTAGAGGGGTCTTTCCGTTAAGTGAAGACACGTATGCCCGCCAAGAAGAGCAGCGTGCTAGCTTTGAAAGGATTAAGGTAAGTTACCAGTGGGTTGCTTCCCAATCCAAGTGGATTCTATATGGCCGCTAGGGTGAAACGAGAGATATCATCTATAAAAGGTGGAGGAGACCACTTTGTGACAAAAATTTTAAAATTGACGGGTTAATAGATTCCTCCGCCAATATGAATCGAAGACGGGTGTGTTGAGGAATAGTTAAAAGGGTCGGGAAACAGGACAACCAGAGAATGGTAAAATGGCTACAATCCAATAAAAGGTGGGCAACCGATTGGTCCCCACCGCAAAAACGACAGCAAGGGCTGATATGAGCATCACCCGAAACAAGATGGCCGTGAGTAAGTCTCGCGTGGCCAATGCGAACTCGGCAAAGGGCCACCTCCAACGACCGCATTCTATGACGACTCGAGGGCCAAGAGCGAATAGAATTTTTTATTTTGTATATTATAGATGATGAACAGTCATCCCATTCATTCTGCCACAGTTGAAAAATATACTTTCTTAATGAAGGAAAGTAGTCCATAAAACGCAGAGCCGAGTTCTCAGGGGACACAGAGGGTGCTGAGCAGGCCAGCCGATCAGCCTTCTTGTTGCCCAGGACCTCCACATGCCCAGGGACCAGCAAAAAAATAATTCTATATCCGGATGCATTTTGGATCAGCCAGTTGCAAATTTCTGCGACCAGGGGATGGGACGCATTAAAAGATCTAATTGACTGTAAGACACTCCTTGAGTCGGAAAAAATTACAAAATCACTAAAAGGTAAAATTTGGATGAGTCTAAAGGCTAAAAGGATTGTTGAAAGTTCAGCGGTAAAAATGGATTCTGCTGGCGTCAAAGATAGAGTTAGGGATTCTCCTCTTGGGTAGATGGCTGCGGCGCCCACACCACCGTCCGACTTAGAGCCATCCGTGTACAGTGGGCAGCATAGTTTGTGGGAGATCGAATGCTCTAAGAACAGGCTTTTACTGATGCGAGGGTCCATGGAGGACTTCTCGAAGCTCCACATGTTGGTACATACTGTGGGGAGAGAAGCACGCCACCTAGAGGTCGGTAAGGATGGAAGGGTAAGGAACCTCGAGCTTCGAAATTAACCGGAACCTAACCCTAGCCCGACGAAGTTCACCGTCAGTGAAATCTTTCGGGCGGCGCTTTTAGCGCATGTAGGCATAACGCTTCTGTTTGAGGGCCGTCTCACACTCGGCCGACCACCACTGGAGTGGTCTGCGTGCAAAACAGCCAGACGTTCTGGGAATAGTAGTTAGGCCCGCGGCGATGAGATTACCCGAGAATAACTCGACGGCCTCATCTACCGACCTAAACTCCTCGACTGAGATAAAGAATTCAGTCATTTCCTGAAATGCAGGCCACCGAGGTGGGCTCTCAGGCGGCAGTTGCCCTGAAAATGATATTTGAATGGAAAAGTAATCACTACCATGGAGTTCATCGACCACCCCCCAATCAATATCACGCTGTGCATCCGAAGAGCACAAAGATATATCAAGGCAAGAAAATGAAGCAGTTCTCGAGCAGTGATGGGTAAACTCATCCACATTTAGGACACCTATCTCAAGCTCTTCGATCAAATCGGCAAGGACTTGTCCCCTGAGATTTTTTGAGTAATCCCCCAGAGAGGATGTCTGCCGTTCAGATGTCCAAGCAAGAGAAAGGGCCTCGGCAACCGAGCCACAGCTGACGGTGGAATGTACGCAGAAATAACAGTATACCTCCTATCTAGGTCAAGCTGCACAGCCACTGCCTGAAAGGAGGTATCTAAAGTGAGAAGAAGAACGTAGATATCATGCCGGGTGTAAACCGCGCATCCCCTAGCCCTGCCTCCATCTCGTGGTGGTCGGGTCGCAAAACCCTTATACCGCGGGAGGGCGAGCAGGGGGCACGCGCCTAGCATGGTCTCTTTCAGAAAAATAGCTAACGGGTAACGGGGCGAGATAAACCTCCTCAGCTGCTCCCATTTGGCCGGGAGTCCACGGCAATTATATTAAGGGAATAAGCCCTACAGGCCTAGCTCGGAGGTGACGCGGGGGCCCTCTTCGAAGAGAAGACCTTCACGGGAATGGTTGTACGCTTCCAAGAGGCAGAACCCCGGGCGCTGTTGGCCGGACAATGCGCTGAAGGCGCTGTCGCCTTCGAGGACTTATTAGGGGAGGTTGGGCTCGCCATGCGAATCTATTCCTCCCTCCGCCTCAAAACCTTAGGTGGGCGTTGTGGCTTCGGAAGCCGGGGCCCCTCTTTTTGAGGATCCACCCTCTCCTAGCCAATCAGCCTACCACTAGGTGTGGGCGAATGAGCCGACGCTCCTTTGTTGATGTCCTTCTGTTGAGTGACTGCTTTAGCAACCCTGGAAGATGGCCTGGCGACCAACTTCAGTGGGGTTGCCTCCTGTGAGGCTAACGACTCGGTGGAGGCGCGTGGCCGTTTCGCTTTTCGGGAAACGGTCACGCTGGGGGAAGTGTGGGGTTAGGGGGAAGCCCTGGTTTGGCTGGGGGGGGGGGAGCCCTGGTGTAGCCGGTGCTGGGTGTGATTTTTTTTTTTTAAGAGCTCATTGGGCGACTGCCTACTTGGGCATTAGTCGCCGTTTAAAAACTTGCCTAATACTAGGCTACTTTAAAATCAAATTCAAAAAGATATACACAAAATCAACCCAAACCCAATACCAAAAATTAAAAAAAAGGGGAAAGGAGAGAGAGCAGTAAGCAAGCTTCTGCGTCGAGGGGAGGTTGTCCCGGCGCAGGAGCGTGCGACCTATAAGGGGAAAAAGATCTGGTTAAATAATAGGGAGAAGGCAGGCCTAACCAAAAAGTCAACAAGTCCACCAGTCAATGTGCACGCACTCGTCCCGAGTACAAGGGACAGGTTGTAGCGACCCAGCCTATCGCGGTACCGGAACAGGTAACGTGCGCGAAGATCACCCAGACTGGGACATTCGACAAGAATGTGCCGAACAGTCTGGGGGACGACGCAGTCGTCACAATAGGAGGCAGGCGAGCGCTCCATCACATGGCGATGCGTCACACGAGTGTGCCCGATTTGAAGACGACAGAAAGTGACCTGAAGCCGTCGCGGCATTGGGGAAAAGGCCTATGGGAACAGTCACAGCGCAATGTCACGCAACTTTAAGTTCCCCCGGACCGTCTCGTATCTGCTTTGCCAAGCATTCATAGGAGCTACCCGTATTCCTGCCATGTAGTCGGTGTGAGGAAGAGTGAAACGCTGGTCCGGTCGCCCGGTCTTAGCGGACTCTTTGGCGCCCTCATCGGTGAGCTCATTCCCTGCAATTCGTACATGTCCAGGAACCCAGCAGGAGATTATCTCGACATCCGCCTGGCTTGCCAAAACCATGGCGTAACGGATATCGCGAACCAGAGGATGCGGAGATTCAAAAGCGCCGGGAGAACTCAGGGTGCTTTGTGAGTCGCTATAGATCACAATCCGGTCTCCGAACCCGGAACGTCGCGTAATCTCCCGTACCGAGTGATGTATTGCCACCAGCTTGGCCGGGAAGACAGACGCAGCACCTGGCAGAGCCCCCCTGACTTCAAACAGAGGGGATACGGCGTGGAAGCCGACCCCTGTTAAGACTTGGAGCCATCCGTATACACTGGCACGGTTCCAGCGTGACACGAGGTGAGCTCCGAAAAGGTCGAACGCAATACTCCCGGCGCTGTACAAGCTTTGGAAGCAGAGGTGTAGTGACAAATAGCCAAATGTGGTACTCTCCATGGTGGTGGCCTGGACATAACTAGGGGCGCCACCGGCCCGAGAGCTATGTCTAGCTCTCGAAGGAGTTTCCTGGCCCTAAACCCAAAGACCTTAGGGTATGACTGGCGTCTCTCGGCGGTATAGGCACCGTCGAAATCAGCTGCGAATGTAGTGAGAGCTGTTTGCGACTGAGGGAGGCGCCGGGCTCGCGCGTACAGGCGAGAGATGCACTGAACGCGGCGTAGAGCGAGTAGAATATCCCCAGGATCGACTAGTAGGGTGTCAACGGGTTAAGTGCGGAAGGCACCGGTCGCCAGGCAAAGGCCGGTGTGGTGGATCGAGGCCACCTTCCACAATAAACGCTGGGTTGCGAATGCATAAAATTCGCATCCGTAGTCGAGCGTCGAACGAACAAAGGATCGATAAAAAAGTTAGGCAGTAACCTTATCAGCTCCCCAAGCGTTGAACGTCACTTAGCGGAGAATGTCCATGGCGCGAGTACAAGAGACCCTAAGGCTGCGAATATGAGCCTCCTAGGTGAGACGTTGGTTAAATACAATACCAAGGAAACGGTGCGATTCAACCACTTCCAGTCGCACCCCATTAGGAAACAAATCTGGGTCGGGGTGGAGCTGTGGATGGCGGCAGAAATGCACCACCTTAGTCTTTTCAAAAGAAAGCCAAAACTTGTGCACTTCGGCATAGCTAGGGAACGCGGTTCAATGCCTGATGGAGTCGACACTTCAGGGTTAGCATGGGGGCGGCGCCAAAAGAGATCGAAAGGTCCTCCATGTATAGCATAGCGAGAACATTTTCCGGCCGCACCGAAGTGTTGCCGTTGATGCTTAGTGCCAGGGAGATAACAACCCCCACCCGTACGCGGAATTGACGATCTCGCAAAAATTTAGATATATACATTGGGAGGAGTCCCCTCGCCCCCATCGTTTGAAGAGTCTCCATGATACCGTATCGCCATGCGGTATCATAGGCCTTCTCCAGATCGAAAAACACCGTGACGTAGTGCTGTCTACCAAGGAAGTCCTCGCAGACGGCATTTTCCAATCGGAGCAGAACATCCGACGTAGAGTAGAATTTGCAGAAGCCGCACTGTGCAGAACACAGATGGCCTCCGCTGTCCACGAAAAAGGCTAATCTAACATTTACCAATTTCTCCATCAACTTGCATACGCAAGAGGTTAGAGAGATTGTGCGGAAAATGGCCGGAGTAGAGTGATCTCTTCCCGGTTTACGAAAGGCGAGCACAGTAGCGATTCACCAGGAATCTGGGAGGAGACCCACCCAGATCCTGTTGAACAAATCTAACAGAAAGGCTATGCCTCGCTCACCCAGGAATTGAAGCATGGCGTACGGGACATCGTCCGGACCATGGGCGGTGTCCGCGCACGAAGCAAAGCAGAGAGCAATTCACTCACAGTAAACCTGTCGTTGAAGACTTCTCTGCCTCTGGAGTTAAAGTTCAATTGGCGGCCTTCCGCGAGATGTCGACGTGCATTGAATGCTGGCGGAGCAGCATCCCGGCTAGAGAATGCGGAGACGCGGTCACGAAAGATTCTGCCACGGACGCGGGGTCCGAGATTGCTGTCTCATTCTCCTGGAGAACGGGAGGGGGGTCCTGCGAGAACTTGCCCCGAATCCTTTCGACTCGCCTCCACACATCTGCTAGAGGGGTCTTTCCGTTAAGGAAAGTCACGTATGCCCGCCAAGAAGAGCGGCGGGCGTGCTTCGAAATATCCTAGAACCTAGTCCTAGCCCGACGAAGTTCACCGACAGTGAAATCGTTCGGGCGGCACTTATACCGCATGTAGGCATAACGCTTCTGTTTGAGGGCCGTCTCTCACTCGGCCGACCACCACGGGAGTGGTCGGCGTGCAAAACGGCCAGACGTTCTGGGAATAGTAGTCAGGCCCGCGGTGATGAAGTTACCGGATAATAACTCAACGGCCTCATCTACAGACCAAAAGACCTCGACTGAGATAGAGAATTCAGTCATTTCCTGAAATGCAGGCCACTCCGCCCGCGCCGAGGACCACCGAGGTGCGCTCTCAGGCGGCAGTTGCCCTGAAAATGATATTTGAATGGAAAAGTGATCACTACCATGGAGGTCATCGCTTCCCCCCCCCTCCCAATCAAAATCAGACTGAGCATCCGGAGAGCATAGGGATAGATCAAGGCAAGAGAAGGAAGCGGTTTTCGGACAGTGATGCGTAAACTCATCCACGTTTAGGACACCTATCTCAAGCTCTTCGATCAGATCGGCAAGGACTTGTCCCCTGGGATTTATTGAGTAATCTCCCGAGAGAGGATGTCTGCCGTTTAGATCTTCAAGCAAGAGAAAGGGCCTCGGCAACCGAGCCACAGCTGACGGTGGAATGTACGCAGAAATAACAATATACCTCCTATCCAGGTGAAGCTGCACAGCCACTGCCTGAGAGGAGGTATCTAAAGTGAAAGTAAGAACGGAGACATCATGCCAGGTGTAAACCGCGGATCCCCCAGCCCGGCCATCTCTTGGTGGTGAGGTCGCAAAAGCCTTATACCCCGGGAGGGCAGGCAGGGGACATGCGCCTAGCATGGTTACTGCATAAAAATAGCTAACGGAGAACGGGATGAGACGAGCCTCCGCAGCTCCTCCTAGTTGGCCCGGAGTGCACAGCAATTCCATTGAAGAAATATGACCTCTAGGCCTAGCTCGGAGGAGACACGAGGCCCTTTTCGAAGAGAAGACCCTCACGGGTATGGCCGTACGCTTCCCGGAGGAAGAACCCCGGGCGCTGTTGGCCGGACAATGCGCTGAAGGTGCTGTCGCCTTCGAGGACTTATTAGGGGAAGTTGAGATCGCCATGCGAGGGTTTTCCTCCCTCTGCCTCGAAATCTTAGGCGGGCGTGTCGGCTTCGGAGTCCGGGGGCCTCTTTTCCAGTTTCCACCGTCTCCGAGCCACTCAGCCTACCACTAGGCGTGAGCTAAAGAGCTGTCCTCCTTTCGGGGAACAGCTTTAGCAACGCCGGAAGATGGCCTGGCGACCAACTTCAGGGGTGTTGCCTCATGTGAGTCTAACGACTCGGTGGAGGCGCGTGGTCGTTTCGCTTTTCGGAAAACGGTCATGCTGGCAACAAGTGGGGAGCCCTGCTTTTAGCTAGGGGTGGGTGTGAACCCTTTTTGCCGCCAGCTCTACCAAGGTAGCGCCCGAGTTGAGTAGAACCCACAGAAGGTCTCCGAATGAGCGCCGTAACAACCGTGCTCGTTGGCCTGGATGGGCCAGGAGCAGAGGGTGCCTTTCTAACTACTGAGGCATAAGACGTCCCAAGCAGAGCCGGGCGCGCCAGGACCAAGTCCTTAGCCTCGCGGAATGAGAGTCGATCCTAGGCCTGAACGGCCAGGATTTCTTTCTCAAGGAGATATGCACTACATTGCTTCGAAGAAGCGGGGTGCGGCTTTCCGCAATTAACACACTTGGCCTCACACGATTTCGACTTATCGTATACGGCCTTGGAGCAATTTACACAGACTTCGGGTGACCCCGACTTTGCACGTCTACATGAGCAATCCGTATGGCCAAAGCGGTGACAGTAATAGCACCGCCACGGCAGTGGCACGAATGCCTTCACGCGGTAGCGGTACCAACCGGCACGCACCGACTCAGGGAGCTTGTCACAGTCGAACGTGACGAACAGGGTAGGGGTGGGTCTCGAGGCCCATCCCTTTTTTCTCATCACACGTTCGACCTTGACCGCACCGCGGGCGGCCAGCTCTAGAGTGATATCTTCTATGGAGTAGTCGACAAGTTCCCTCGCCTAAACTACTCCTTTCACAAAGTTAATGGTAGAGTGCGGCGTCACACTAGCCGGGGTGCCATCAAATGTCCGAAAAGCACTTATCTTCGCCGTCTCGGAGGGATCCGCCACATTCGCCAGAAGGCTCCCGTCCGAGAAACGGGTCACCTTCGGCTCTCTACCCATTATACTAGCTAAAGCTCTCCTCTGTTGGATCATTTTGCCCTAAGCCAACATGCTGCCATCAGTGGAGCGGATAACGGAGGAAGCTTTTAAAGCCAGCGGGCTCGTAAACGCCGGGTAACCTTCGAATGAGGGTCTCCGATGTCATCAAGGCTCCGCCCTGCGCCCTTTTGGTCTTACTCAGTGGCTCCGCACCCGGGGGTTAGGCAGAGGGGCCGGATGTGCCGATCTTGGTTTGGTCTCTTACTGAAGCAGCAGACCCATCCATCCCCGCAGGCCCCGAGGATGGAGAGGAGCCCCGAGTTTTTTTAGTCTTTTTTGTTTTTTTCTTTTTAGGAGACTAACAAGCATTAATAAGGAAAGAAGTTACCCTAGAAAACCTTACGGTTCATTCAATGAGGGTACCATTGGACTAGCAGTCGAGCGGGCACATCTCTGCTCAAATGATTTACGTCCTTTCACGGCCATTTTTCAAGACCCTGTCTAGTCTTGACTTGAACTGGTCAACAGATTCACTGTTGACAACTTCAACTGGAAGTGCGTTCCAACTACCGCAGATACTGTACGTGAAAAATTTCCCACACAGATCGCGTTTGTAACGCTTCAGTTCAAGTTTAAAGCCGTGATTTCTTGTTCTGCTCTCAACAAGTGTGAAAATATCCCCGTAGTCAAAATTGTCGAACCCTCGAAGTATTTTGAAAACTTCGATGAGCTGACCACGCAGTTTACGGGTTCCAATGAGAACAGATCTAACCCCCTTAATCTATCTTCATAACTTTTATGTCTGATAGAGGGAATCAGTTTGGCTGCCCTGACTTGCACGCGTTCCAATCTCGCGATGTCCTTTCGAAATGAAGGACTCCCAAATTGTACGGCATACTCCAGGTGCGGTCTGCAAAGTGAGTTGTTCAAACACAGTTCAATCTCCTTGTTCCGATATCCAAACTGGCGCTTTATGTAGCCTAGCATCCTTTGGGCCTTTTTCTCCGCCTTAATGCACTGTTTCGGGAACTTGGGGTCACTAGTGATTGTTACACCCAAGTCCTTCTCAGTGTCGATGGATTCAATATCAGTGCCCATAAGGATATACTGAGATTGGGGGTTACGGTGGCCGATATGCATCACTTTGCACTTGATTACGTTAAAAGGCATTTGCCACGTGTTCGACCACTCCCCAATCCTCCGAAGATCTTCCTGCAGGCGGGCAGTATTTCCATCCTTTGCAACGTTCATACCAAGCTTGGTATCGTCGGCAAATTTGGAAATCTTCGCAACCATGTCACCGTCCATGTCGTTGACGTAGATAATGAATAGTAGTGGTTCCATAACAGAACCTTGAGGAACCCCGCTAGTAACGGGCACCCAGTCAGAAGCCTGCCCATTCATCACCACCCGTTGCTTTCTGCCACTTAGCCAGTTCTCTATCCAGTCGGCTACCTTTCCGTCTATGCCAAGCGCTCGCACTTTCCGGAGAAGGCGGTGGTGTGGTACCTTATCAAAGGCTTTCTGAAAGTCTAGGTAGACCACATCCACCGCCTTGTCCCGATCGTGCTCACTGAACACGAAGTGGAAGAGTTCCACAAGGTTCGTCAAGCATGACCGTTGCCTTCGGAAGCCGTGCTGGGAACTCCTCAGTAGCAGGTTTGACTCTAAATACGACGTCATTTTGTCCACCATCATGCTTTCCATGAGTTTAGCGACTATCGAAGTCAAACTGATAGGTCGGTAGTTTGACGGTTGGCTACGGTCTCCTTTTTTGAAGATAGGAGTCACCTCCGCTTCACGCCAGTCTCTAGGAACGCATTCGGTCCGGATTTACATGTTGAAGATTGCGCTCAGGTGTCGTGACACTTGATCGCCTACTTCTTTCAACACTTTCGTTAGAAACTTATCCGGGCCAGGTGACTTATTCGTCATTAGGTCAGTGATCTTCTTTTCTATTTCTCCTTCGGTGAAGTCCATATCCGCCAACTTTTCCCCCGAGTAGGAATCCGTTGGCTGGGGAATGGGACCACACTCTTCAGTAAACACTGAAGAGAAGTAGTCTTTAAGGAGGTTAGCATTTTCTGCATCTGAGTGCTTTAATGTCCCCTCCTCATTCATCAAAGGGCCATTCGTTTGATGGATTGGTTTACGGCTGTTTACATATCAAAAAAACTCCTTGGGATTCTCATTACAGAGTCTCGCCACTTGGAGTTCCTCAGACCTCTTAGCCGCCCTTATGCTGGACTTGACTCTCCCGGTTAGCCTCCGCTATTCGTCAAAGTCACCCGATATCTTCGATTGCCGGTACACATTTCTCTTCTCCCTAAGCAGTTAGCCGATTTCTTAATTAAACCACTTTGGTTGAACAGAAGGCCGACGGTGGCATTTCAGAGGGATGAAACGCGATTGAAGACTTATGAATGTGGTTTTTAAACTGTTCCACTAGTCTTCAACAGCATCGCACACTTCTAGCCTTGCGTCAGTTAGTCCAGCACGAAAACCTGCAAAGTCTGCTCTTCTTGAATCAAGTTTCCTCGATTTACTAGTTTCAGGCCCTGCCTCGGGACTTTGGCTACAAATCTAATTAGTCGGTGGTCACTGCTACCGAGCTCTTTTCCAATAGAGAGGTCTTCAACGATGTCATCCTCAAAGGTGAAAACCAAGTCGAGGATATTGTCTCCTCTCGTTGGTTCTCTCACCCATTGAGTCAGGAACTCGATGTTCGCGAATTCCATGAGTACTGCGTTCTCGCCACACGGTTCTCTGGTTTCCCAATCAACTTGTGTGTTGAAATCCCCCATGACGATACACACTCTGTCTTTTACAAGTTCGCCCAACAGCTGGTACAGACTCCTGTCCTGTTCTAAGAGTTGGGCAAGGGGTCTGTAAAGTAACAGGGTCCTGTATCTTGACAGGACCTATCTCTAGGTCAACACCTAGATCAGTGGTTCTCAACCGTGGTCCACATGGCCACTAGGAGTCCACACACATAAAATAACGAATTGGGGTCCACGGTGATATTTCGGTTGGCCACAGAGCAATTCTACTTCAGAACTGTTATTATTACTGAGAATGGAGAGAGAAAGAGAAGAGAGAGAGAGAGAGAGAGAGAGAGAGAGAGAGAGAGAGAGAGAGAGAGAGAGAGAGAGAACTACAAGGAGCTACAAGGAAAATAAGTACTCTAGAATACCTTACGGTCCATACAAGGAGGGTACTTTTGGCGCAATCCTCGAAGGTGTCCGTTGGCAACCTCGAAGATCCCTCGCGGGGATCTTAACGGTGATTTCGCAAGACTTTATCTAGTCTTGACTTGAACTGGTCAATAGATTCATTGTTGACAACTTCCGTCAGAAGTGCGTTCCAACTACCACAGATACTGTATGTGAAGAATTTCCCACACAAATCACGGTGGTATCGTTTCAGTTCAAGTTTTTCTCTGTGATTTCTTGTTCTCCCCTCGCTGAGCTGTAAAATATCCCCGTAGTCCAGTCTGTCGAAGCATCGAAGTATTTTAAAAATTTCGATAAGCTGACCACGTTGTCTCCGGGTCTCCAGCGAGAACATATCTAATTTCCTTAATCTATCTTCATAACTTTTATGTCTGATAGAGGGAATCAGTTTGGTTGCCCTGGCTTGCACGCGTTCCAATCTCGCGATGTCTTTTCGGAATTAAGGACTCTAAAATTGTACGGCATACTCCAGGTGCGGTCGGACGGGGGAGTTGTACAGACACAGTACTATCTCCTTGTTCCGATATCCAAACTGTCGCTTTATATACCCTAACATCCTTTGGGCTTTCTTCTCCACCTCAATAGACTGTTTCGATAACTTGAGGCCACTCGTGATAGTTACACCCAAGTCCTTCTCAGTGTCGGTGGATTCAAGAGCAGTACCCTTAAGGATATAGGGTGATTGGGGATTTCGGTGGCCGATATGCATCACTTTGCACTTGTTTACGTTGAAAGGCATTTGCCACGTATCAGACCACTCCCCAATCTTCCGAAGAGAGAAAAAGAGTGGGGGAGGAGGGAGGTAGAGGAGGGAGGATGGTAACGCGTGTTTATGAAGTACTGTTGGATGCCAATTTGTGTTTTCAAATATTTACTTTTGCCATTGATAATTTATGAGCAGTAAAAAAAAAAACAATGAAATTTTCTAACACTATTTTTTTCATATATATATATATATATATATATATATATATATATATATATATATATATATATATATATATATATATATATATATATATATATATATATATCATTATCGTTCAAATTATTTATTAGTATCAATTTTTAATTTCTATTAATACTCTTCATAGAAAACATTATTTGGCAACCTCTCGCCTCCGGTTCCAACTCATACAGATACACAGTGTGAACTCATGGAGAATTCATGTGAATTTTTTCCAGTTTTAATTGTTCGTAAAACGTGTTTTTGTGTTTAATGATTAAGTTATTATAATATCATTACTAGGTACTTTAATTCTTAGAGATGGGATGAAACGTATCAAAATAATTGCATTCCTAGGAAGTTCTTCGCAACCCTTAAAAAGCTTGGAACCCTTCATTCCAATTGATTATAATAATGAACTCCATCAGATTAGATTTGAATCAAAGCGAGGAGTAATTATTGACTCCTGGATTTACTAAACTATTATATTATACCATTTTATACTCTTATGTTATTTTGTATTATATTATAGTGTATTATGGTGTAATATAGCGTATCATAATTATTGTATCATCTTGTATCTCATCGTATTGCATCAAATATTATATCATATATCATAATGGTGTTGAGCCATGTCATCATATTATGTTACTTTACGTTGTGTCATGTTATGACATGTTGTGCAAATATCAACACGTGCGTGTTAAATTAATCTTCAATACGCTTCCTCACACACACAGATACACACTGAAACATAATTCGTGATGTACATTCTGATCCAAAGAAATGGTAATAGTGCCCAATATATTGTACTTTAACTATCGCAAAGTTAAATGTTAACTTGGATGTTTAGTTAAATTACTCACCATTATTGGCCTCTTCACACCATATGATTGCAATGGTTTATCTTAAAATGTCTTCTCTCTTCATCTCTCTCTCTCTCTCTTTTATATATCTATATATATATATATATATATATATATATATATATATATATATATATATATATATCTATATCTATATCTATATCTATATCTATATCTATATCTATATCTATATCTATATATATATATATATATATATATATATATATATATATATATATATATATATATATACTGTACTTTAAGCAAAGAGTGACCAAATTATCATACTTATTTCACCTTAAAATATCAAGGTCACTCACTTCTCTCTGTATTTGTTGCAAATTTATCTTTTAGTTTTGTTAACAAATTACATATAATTCTTAACTATAAACTGTAATATATGCTGTAGCAGCTTCTGATATATTTTTACAGATAACCCATGGCGGCGCTAACAAAGAAAAAGTGCCGACATTATTCTGTTGAATATTTGTCTTACGGATTTATTCCATCACCACAGAATGCAACGAAACCAATGTGCATCATATGCATGGATGTACTTTCAAATGCAAGCATGAGGTTTTGTAAACTTAAAATACATCTGAAAACCAAGCACAATGAAACGAAAGACAAACCAGTAGAATACTTTAGAAAACTCCGTAATGATTTTCAAGCAAGAAAAACAGTGGTTCAAGTGTTTAATAGCCAAGTAAGCAAACTAAAGGATGTTTTATTGGCATCTTATGAAATTAGCAAGATAATAGCAAAGGCTGGAAAACCCCATAATATTGGTGAAACAATAATTTTGCCAGCAGTGTCTGTTATAATTTCATCAGTTCTGAAGCAAAGTGCAAGTGAAATCACTAATTCCATCTCGCTAAGCAACTCATCTGTGTCACGACGCATTGATGAAATGGCAGAGGATGTTGAAAAGCAATTAATAGCTAATTTGCAAGTAAAACAGTTTGCTCTTCAGCTTGATGAATCAACATTAAGAGATAATGAAGTAATTCTACTAACATATGTTAGATTTATGGATGATCAAGGACCCAGAGAGGAAATGCTTTTCGCCAGAAGTCTTAAGACAGACACAAGAGGGGAAACAATTTTGTTACGGGCAGGGTTAAGTCCCACAGCACTAAAGAAAATAATAAAAACCTCTTTATGAACACGAGGTTACAGAACGCCAATTATCGGCTAAGCTGGACTCTATGCCAGTCTTAAGAAACCCCAAATGTATACAAACAGTCAAGTAACAATGATAAGTTACATTAATTGCTTAAATCAGAGTTCAAATTATGCCAATCAATCTTATAAGATTATTCATAATCCTAGAGTTTTCCTTCATATATAGCATAGCCTAGTATTGGTAAAGGCAAAACAACTAAAATATATAAAATTAATATATTAAGGTTATTATTATAGTTATTATTATCAGCAACAATGAGAGCAGTTTAATAGTAAGTCAAAGCTTGTAATTTGGCAGTTCTCCTTTTACTTAATTAAAGTTATAAATAAATATGAGGTTTGGAGAAACATGAATATCAAATATACAGTTTATACAATACATACAAATAAAAAATCTTAATAATACTCATCACACGTTGAGAGAGAGGTCTAAGGTACATAGGCGCCAAATTTGACAACTATAAGAGACTTACATTGCAGTAGTAGTGCACTGAATAATCACACAAAAAATAGAGCACATTAATTGACTAATTACACAAAATCTAGAGCAAATCAATTCCAGTAGGAGCGCGTTAAGTGGTTGGAGGTGAACTACCTAAAATTGGGGAAATTTAAACTTAAATAAGTATTGGTAGCAAGTTAGTTGGTTGTGTGGGAGGAAGTTAGTTGGTGGTATTATGGGTAATCACTAAAGGAGTTGGAGATTGTTGTTTCGATATTACATAAATATATACATTACAAATAAACATATCAAATAAATATGTATTACAATTACATAAATTTACATAATGAAACCTTTTAACTAGTAGTATACATAACAATTTTTAATGAAGTTACATATTTCAAGGAAAGCAATATTCCATTCAAAAACATAGTGGCATGTGCTACTGATGGTGCATCATCCATGACTGGCAGATACAAAGGTTTTATTGCACACTTGAAACAAGCTGTCCCCGGAGTATTTTGCATACACTGTGTGATACACCGTCAACACTTAGTTGCTAAGAAATTTGGGTGGACGCCTACATGATGCCTTTAGTGTTGTGATAAAAGTGGTTAACCATATTAAATCAAATTCTCTAAGAGACGCTCTTTCGTGAATTCTGTAGTCAAAATGAAGAAGAGTTTGAACGTCTTGTAATGCATTCTGAGGTGAGATGGTTGTCAAAGAGGAGTTGTCTTCATCGTTTTATTGCACTTTGGGATTCGATTGTCTTATTTCTGGGCAACACCCATCTTGGAGAACAACTGCTTGCAACTAAATGTGATGTATTTTACTTATCAGATATATTTGAAAAATCAATTTACTTAATAAACAGCTCCAAGGAAAAAATTCTGATCTCATATCCAGTAAAGGTGCAATTACTGCTTTCCTGAAAAAGCTACAGTTGTACATTTTCCTTATTTGGCCTCAATTAGCAGTGATCTGCACGATGATGATCTTGCATTGTATGGTGAATATTTGGAAAATTTACACAAAGATATGCGAGCTCGGTTTAGTGACCTACTCATGATGGATATACCAACTTGGGTGACAATTCCTTTCGAAGTTAATGTTGACGATGTAGACATTTCTTTGCAGGAAACCCCCATTGAATTACAAAGTGATGAAATATTGCAGGCAAAATTTAAAGATGGGAAGCATTATATATGGAAAACAAATGAAGCTACTAAAAAGTATCCACTACTCTGGGATAAAGCACAACTCTACGCCATTGCTTTTCCATCATTTTACCTTTTTGAATCAGGATTTAGTCGTGTTTCTCAGTTATTGTCAAAAGCTCGTAATAGACTCGACATTGTGCAAAGGGGTGATCTTCGACTATCATTGACATCGATGGAGCAGAATATAAAAAAACTCGCCATTGATCTCATTGAATAAATCTACAATTTTCATTTAATTACTCACTTATCTTTTTAAAGGTATATTATAGATTATTTACTAATGTACATAAATGCTCCATAAAATTTAACTATTAAATAATTCTATTTGTATTAGTTTAAACTTAAAGTTTTCCTTCAAAATAAGCATAATTATTTACTATTTTTTTACTTATTGATACAATTCCTTTGCTTTTTTTATTCAGAGGGTAATGAGGCCAATATTTGGTAAAATTTTGTTACTTCCTTGGTGATTTTTGAATTGTAGAATTGAGCCTCTATAATCCTAAACCAACCCGTCACTGCAGTGTCGTTGAATACTGGATCTTTTATCGTCACGGCACTCACTGACTCTGCCTTACCTTGCCTTGTCTGGTTGGCTTTTATTCTCTTTCCTCTTCCTTGTGTTTCCTCAAATTCTTCATTGTTCTTCCGCTTCTTGTTTCGTTTTGTCGAACAACGGCACTTATTGCTAGAAATGGACGGTTCTTAATGTAAGGTCGCCAGTTATGGGGAGGGGGGGCTCTTGAAGGTCGTTCCTAATTATGGGGGAACTTTAAAGGTACTCGTGAAGACAACCCAAGAACCTTGGAAGAGGGACGCTGGTTGCCAGTAATGGTGATAGATTACCGAGTTATCGCGTAATCTTTTGGCAAGGACTCCGGTTGGTTTGCTCTGCCCTTCCTTATTTCCCACGAGAGTTATTTTGTTGATTGCTATGGGGTGCCCTAAGCCGAGGGGCGGTCTTATTCTAGCGACGGGATCAAATAGCCCGGAGGATGGGGATAGACCACACCAGAGTAGAACACTGGTATTTCGGGAGTTTTGTAATCGCAGGGAATTGCGATTAACGAGGAGAATGCGCAACGGCTGTTTTCCCGATTAGCAAGGCCTTGAAGCAGGAAGATTGAGAAACGTCAGGATATTGAAGTCAAGTGCGGGCAAGGTCTAAAGGGAACCAGACGAATAGAGCCTCTAAAGAGTTACTCCTTAATGACTGCGTTATGTACACGAGTATATACAAAGATGAATTACGCGAATCCGAGAAATTGGACTAAACGATATATAACGCGATATATTGTTATATAAAACAGTAATCTAATTATCCTCTTTGTTCTGGCTTCACACAGTTATATATTCAATTTAAGCCATGCCCTACAAGTTCCTCGTCCAACTAAGCCACATCTCCCTCTTATGTAGCGGCCTGTTGATTTCTCGGTATTAACATAACTTGACTTTTGATTGGCTACTGCCGAACATATTAATAAGGAAGGCACTCCACTCCGAATATTGGGTAAAATTCTCTGTGGGCGGTTGGATGTTGCCATGGAGACAGCTTCCTAATCTGCTTTCTATTTGTTTAATAGTGATAGCTATCCGGTTTATTCTGGATTCTGTCTTAATTATAATGTTTGCCTAAGATTGCCTCGACCAACTCTAACAGAGATAACTGTGCTCCGTTTACTACCGAGAGAAATTCTCGTAAGCGGCGCTAACTTTACCTTCCTCTCTCTCTGTACTTTATGTGTGTAGCGACTCTCGCGGGGGGGCTATTTTGGACGTACACACCTGTCGCTACAGAGTTATAGGGATCTGGGTAAGGTATTCACTCTCTCTGTGGTTTTGTAGGTTTGGTTAAGTGATCAACTGCTTCCTTATAGGATGAAGGAATATATATATATATATATATATATATATATATATATATATATATATATATATATATATATATATATATATATATATATATATATATATATATATATATATATATATATATATATATATTCTTTATTCCTAGGTATATAGCTGGAATAAGCTTCGAAATGGCGAATAGGAAATATAACTTTTCTTCTTGAATAATAATAATTTTTCTGACCATCTTTAACACAAAAATACACCTACATAAATAGTTATTCTTCTACTCATAACACTACAAAATTTCAACCAATCAGGATTGATATACATTTTATAGTCATTCTTACGTTCATTTTTGGAATAACAGCCTTAGCGTTGGCAAATTGACCAATCAGCTTTTAGACATAAGCATTGTAATAATTGTCCAATCAGCGCCATGATAGATTTAAAAGGTTACTAACGCTCAAACCGTTTGCACATAAACACGGCTAAAATCAATTTTCCAAATTTTTAGACTTGGAAGAAATCTACAAGAAAATTAAGCTCACCGAAAAGTTCACAGCCGGCAGAGGAGGAAAAGGCGAGGGAGGTCACCTCAAGAAAACGCCATCGATATTTACCTTTTTCCCAACGGGACTTCAAGAATAAGATCTATTTTGTACGGAGCCACGCATACGAACCCATGATATAGTGTTGCATACTGGGGAGTTTAATTTCCTATTTACGAAAGAGAAACACTACAAAGCAGGAGGTTTATCTTCCTATTTACGAAAGAGAAATACTACAAAGCGGGAAGTTTATCTTCCCATTTATAAGGTTCAATGTGTGAACCGTTTAAAATTTTCAAACGAATGTTTACTAGGTTCGACCCACACAGAGTCTGCGACTCGTGAATGGAGGAACCTTGATTTGAGAAGAGCAGACTTTGCAGGTCTTCGTGCTGGATTGGCCGATGTGAGGCTGGAAGGGTGTGAGAATGTTGAAGATTTCTAGAATAGTTTCAGAACTACGTTCATGAGTCGTCAATCACGATTTATTCCTGTGAAAAGCTTGCGCCAGTCTTCTGTTCAACCAAGGTTGTTTAATCGAGAAATTGGTCAACTGCTGAGGGAGAAGAGAACTGTGTACCGACAGTCAAAGATTTCTGGTGACCATAGGTGAGCGTTATCGCGATAACGATATCGGGTTATTCGTTATCCGATATTTCCCCCCGCGTTATCGATTTATCGGTATCGCCGATACTTTTGGTTCCAAAGTAGCGATAATCAATAATTTCAGTTTTTGGTTCCAGTTTATCACAGCGACAAGCCGCGCGTGCCTCCAGGCAGAATTAGGTAGGTCCGAGCTGGGAACCAGCTGTCGGACGAGATGTCACGAGGTGTTGCTCCTGAGCGCTTCTGGTTTTACGCGTTCTTTGATGATTTTTTTCTCGTGCTTCTTCAGTTCTATATATAGTCAATAATCAATATTGTATGATAATTTTTGATTTATTGGTTATCACCTTATCGGGCGATAAATTAATCGCCAGTTATCGATCATCAGTTATCGCTGATAAGGTTATCGTTATCGATTTATTGGTTATCGTGATACATTTTTTCGTTATCGCGCCCACCTATGCTGGTGACTTCGATGAGTACCGTAGGCTAGCTAGGAGAGTGAAGTCCAGCATAAGGGCGGAAAAGCGTGCCGAGGAGCTCCGATTGTCGAGACTTTTCAAAGAGAATCCTAAGGAGTTCTTTGGTTATGTAAACAGCCGTAAGCCAATCCACCGCAATATTGGCCATTTAGTGAATGAGAAGACGGCATTAAAGCACTCAGATGCCGAAAATGCAGACCTCCTGAACGAATACTCTTACTTGGGTGAGAAGCTAGAGGAAATGGACTTCACCCAAAGACAAGTAGAAAAAAGAATCAATGACCTAAAGACGAATAAGTCCCCTAGCCCGGACTGGTTTCTACCTAAAGTGTTGAAAGAAGTGCGTGATGATGTGTCACGACATCTGGGCACAATCTTCAACATGTCAATCCGGACTGGATGTGTTCCTAGAGACTGGCGTAAGGCGGAGGTGACTCCTATCTTCAAGAAAGGAGATTCTAGCTAACCGTCGAACTACCTACCTATCAGTTTAACTTTGGTAGTTGGTAAACTCATGGAAAGCATCAAAATTAGACATCCGTGAAGAAGGCATCACACTGTCAACACCCACTTTATCCACTGTGATGAGTGGTGCTTCTAGCATCCACGGCACTCTACCCACGTCTAGCACATCCGCGCTCAGAACAGACCAGCCTCTATCTCCAATGGTCGCCCCTCCCTTGAAACAATGCACCAAGGAACCTTTACGAACACCCCCAGCTACGCCTTCGCAACAAAGTGACACAATAAAAAAAACAATATCACCTCCCGATTTTGATGGAACACAACCCATCTCTTCCCATCGGAGAGTGCCACTCTCGCTCGAAGTACTTTTTGTTCACCCAAATTCAAAATACAAATCTTCCCCTAATCGCCGGAAAAACCATCAAAGCGGAAGAGACCGCACTCACTCATCCCCCCCTCCTCTTATATGTATTAAATCATGAAACCACCCATGTACTACCTACAACTAAATCCTTAATGATCTCGCACGATGATTAACTTATAAATCATCCACATAACCAGGTGCCTGCCTCTACTAAGGGGCCAATGGGTGTGGAAGCTGTTCCTGCCGCGACTAAGCCCCTGCCCGGTCTCCTTCACCGCAGGTTATCACTGCCCAATGTCGCCCCCGATAGTGAATTCCTCAGTCCCTCACGAGTCAATCGTGAGGAAGGTGGAGGTCGTAAGCGCTCTCTACCTTATCTCTCTGATTTCTCTTTGATCCACTGCAACGACAAACGCACCCGACTCGAGGATGAGGATGCCTCGAACAATGAGTTCCTCAGAAGAAACGTGGCTTTACGACATAAAATCATATACCTCGTATAACCCCTCGCAAAGCACACTATCCAAAAAAATACCTTCACCCGACGAGATAGATTATAAGATATCAGAGCCGGCAAAGACCGTGTGGTCCACTTCTGGGCCAGCTCTCCTTCAAACCACGCCGATGCACTTAAAGTGTGCATCTAATCTGTTCCTAAAGATGTTTATGCTTGTTGATTAAACAACGATCTCCGGCAACTCGTTCCACGAGGAAACTACCTTGTTTGAGAAAAGATTCTTTGCTATATTTGTTTCAAATCTTCGTTTCTTACGTTTGTATCCATGACTTCAGGTGCTTGAGGAAGCGTCCAACTCAAAAAGGGTTTCAATTTTTACTTTATCAAAATTGTTTAGGATCTTAAAGACTTGCATGAGTTTTCCTCTTAACCTTCTCGTCTCAAGTGATTGCAGTTTGAGTGCTTTAAGTCCATCTTCGTAAGACTTTTGACATAGTCTAGGTATCATTTTTGTAGCACGATGTTGCACTCTCTCCAACATTTCTATATTTTTCTGCAAGGATGGATTCCAAAACTGAACTGCGTACTCCAAATAAGGTCGAACCAAAGATTTGTACAGGGGAATTACTATATTTTCCGATTTGTCGACAAAATTTCTATATATGAAACCGAACACTGTTTGCTCTCTTGCATGCCTCCGCGCACTTTCTTCCAACTTTCAAATCGTTGCAGACTATAACGCCAGTGGCAAGCCTTTTATTGTATAGTTAAATTCTTCGTTTATTGCTCCAATGTGTAGTATCTTGCATTTATCAATGTTGAGTTTCATCTGCCAATTTTCTGACCATTCCACCTTGCTGTTTAAGTCTCTGGATTTTATGTTAATCGGCAAGTGCTATTGATTTACCACCCAGCTTTGTATCGTCAGAAAATTTTCAGAATAGGCTCGCTATGCCTTCATCTAAGTTGTTTACATATATAAGAAAAAGCAATGGACCCAGCACGGAACCCTGGGGCACTCCGTTTGTTATGTCTCGCCATCTTGATTGCCGATTGCTGACCATTTATGACTGTACGTTGTTTCCTTCCGTTAAGCCAGTCTCCGATCCACTTCAATACGTTTCCACCGATTCCATGAGCGGCAATCTTCTTAAGTAGACGCTTGTGGGGGACAGCATCAAAAGCAGTTTGAAAATCTAAGTAGATTACATCTGCTGCTCTATTCGTGTCCTACTCTTCGATGATGGTTTGAAAAAATTTTAGCAGATTTGTTAAACATAATTTGTTTTTCGTAAAACCGTGCTGTAATTCGCGGATGATACCCAATTTGTCTAAATGTTCGACTATTTTCTATTTTATAATAGATTCAAGCATTTTTCCGATTAGAGATGTCAGGCTTATTGGCCTGTAGTTGCTTGAGCTTTGTCGCTCACCCCTTTTAAAGATCGGAATAATGTTTTCACTTTTAAAGTCATCTGGAATGACACCTTCTTCCAGTGATTTGTTGAATATTGTGTTGAGTGGCTTGGTTATCGTTTCTTTCAACTCTTTCAGGTGGCGAGGATGGATCAAATCCGGACTTGGCGATTTGCTTACCTTTAAATTTTCGATGTTTGATTACGTCTTTTTCTGTTACTTGAATACTAGTCATAAATAATTCTTTTTCGATAACAGCTATTGGTGCATCAATGTCTGGAATGGTGTCGATGTTTTCCATTATAAAAACTAACGTATAAAAATCGTTTAAAATCTCGGCAATGGCACCTGGGTCATATATTAATTCTCCATTTTGTTTTTTAAGTGGGCCAATTGAGCCCCTTGCCGTGTTTCTGTTGTTTACATACTGGTAGAACATCTTTGGATTTTCTTTTCTATTTCTAGCTAGCTCGATTTCGTAATTCTTCTTTAATTTTCTAATTAGCTTTTTGACACCGCATCTTAGTTCTATGTATTCGTCATGGACGTGCTCCGCGAGTATCACTACAATGTTTATATGTCTGATTTCTCTTTTTGATTAGATCCTTGATCTCGTTGTTCCACCACTTTGGTTTTACCGTAGATTTATGCATATGAATTCTTAGGACGTATATTTGGTCAGTGTTTCTGAATTTGGTTATGAAATCATTCCACATTGTAGTGACAGTGTTGTTATTATTAGTCCTAAAACTAAGGGCGTCCTTCAACACACGCTCAAATTCTTTAGAATTTGCTTTGTTAAAGTTAGGTACAAGCATACGATTTGAGTCTGTGTTTGAACCTGTAGCAATTTTAAATCTGAGAGAACTGTGATCGTTGTCTCCGAGCGGTTCGCCGACTTTAACATTTTTCACAAAGTTTTCATTTGTCGTTAAAATAATGTCCAGGACATTGCTTCCTAGCGTAGGGCGATCAACTCATTGCATAAGGAAGTTATCATCTAGGAAGTGAAGTAGTTCTGATCCAACTCTGTCAGCAGTAGCATCCGCAACGTTTACATTTAGAAAGTTAAAGTCATCGATTATTATTGTAGCTGTGGATCCAATAAGTTAATGGAACGAGCGGAACATAAGCTGATCTGACATTTCCGTCTGGGATGGAGCTTTATAGACAACGACAGTGTTGAATACTATGTTTCCAGCTGACGATTTCACGCATACAGTATCTGCATCGCTATGATTCTCCACGGCAACCTCGATGGGATTTAAATTTTGTTTGCAGTACAACATCACGCCGCTCCCTCTTCTACCAACCCTCTCCTTGAAAAAGAGATTATAATCTGAGATTTTAAATTCACCGACAAAGTCTCTATTAAAAATATCCGCCCAACTCTCGGAAATTGCCATTGGATCGAAGTTTTTATTTTTTACCATAAGCTTAAATTCGTCGATTTTATTTTTAATACTACGTGCGTTGGCATAATAAACGTTTAAGGAGAGTGGCGTTTAATTCGGGCATCGAACGCTGCATTCCGCTATCTTGTAGATCTCTCGCTCGCTAAACTACATGGAATCTGTACACCAGATCCCCCTCACTGTACCGATAACGATAACACTCGGTATCGCCATACTTAAATACAACCACCGAGACTGCCCCAACTACTAACCATTGTCAGTCATGTGATTACCTGGCTGACTAATCACCTTGTCTTATGCCCCTCGTACTACCTAACCGCTCCTCCCTGATTACAGATTATGATTCTGTAATCATTATTGTATTATAATTTTGGCTTTATCGGTTATCACCATATCGAGGGATAAATTTATCGCCAGTTATCGATTATCGGTTATCCCCGATAAGGTTATCGTTATCGATTTATCGGTTATCGTGATACATTTTTTCATTATCGCGCCCACATATATATATATATATATATATATATATATATATATATATATATATATATATATATATATATATATATATATATATATATATATATATATATATATATATATATATATATATATATATATATATATATATATATATATATATATATATATATATATATATATATATATATCCTATCGAGGTTGCTGTGGAGAATCATAGCGATGCGGATATTGTATTATATACGAGTATATATATAAGCGACCGGTCTCCAAGGGGCTTGACCTTTCACTTGATCTGGAGGAGGGGCGAAGCTAACGATCAGCAAAGCTCGCTGGCTCCCTTTTGAGTGGAGCTACAAGAACCATGTGCATCTCTCCAGTTGATATGCTCTAACACGATTATTGTGCCTTCTCCCTATCCACAGCCCTTTGGAAATTTTAACCGGTCAAAATATACATTGACCTGTATTTGTTCAGCTTGTCCCGGCTTATCTATCATAGAGACCTTTTTAACTTGCAGCTGTTTCTTAGTGTCTGTATGTATGTGTGTCCACGTGAGATTCTGGTGATCTGCTTGTTCCATACATATCCTTAATAAATATACAATTGTGATATATATTATTTCTCTGATTTTCTTTGGTTTCCTGTCTATTACATAGCATAATATTTCATTAATTCATGCGAGTACCCATTTGGAGATTTCATAGATCCCCTGAGCATCCATATGTGGAGGTTCCTTGCTGGGCCTACCTCTCTTTCAATTTGGGTGCCATAGGCCTACTTTACTTGCGATTTGAGCGCTACAAGCATTCCTGGACCAAAACGGATGAAATTCTCTCCCTCCCATTTGCCTAACTCAACCTTTAACGTTACAACGTCTTCAACCTTCCGTCTGACATGGAATATCCGCGGACTTCGAGCCAATTCTTGCTCACTGCAGGTCCGCTTAAAACAATTTTTCCCTGAAGTGATTTGCTTCAGTGAAACAAAGCTCCCGAGGCCTAGATCCCTCTTGCTTTTCTCCTGCTGGCTATTCCAAGGTCAGCCTACTACAACCCCAATTTTATGGTAACCTCCTCCTGGTCCGCAGGGATATACCATTTACCACCATCCACCTCCACATGAACCTGAACGCCCTCGCTGTTCACCTTCGCCGATCTACACTCCAAACTTGTTTCCCAACTCCCGAAACCATTCCTTTTAACTGGAAACTTTAATTCTCGTAACCATTACTAGTATGATGTCATAAACAACAGAAAAGGACATATTGTACTAGACGTAGTATTAAAAACTCTGCAAGTCCCCAACGACGAAGACTCTACCCATTATCATCCCCAGACAGAATCCTTTACCCACATAGATATCTCTGTGCTCAACTGACTTCCCGCCCGATCACTTCTTCCGAGTATTTAATGATACGAGTATGTGTGGAATTGATCATTACTCTCTACTGCCCCTTTGTCCCATCTCTCCAAGACCATATTGGGCCTACCAAAAAGCTGACTGGGAAGCTTTCGTACCGTCATCCTCTTTCATAACTGTGTCTGATAAAACAACAGACTGTACATCCCATTTAAAAAAGTTTGTGAAACTTTTTTCAGCAACGGATTACCTTTGATAGGCGCTTGTGGCTTTCGTCATCCGTGAAATTATGTTATGTTATGACTCAAAGCATCGGTCGCCTGGTGGAACAAAGAGTGTAGCACCGTAAGCGCGAACGAAATAGGCTCCATAGCGCCTTTCAAGATAATCGCTGAATGTCTTCTTACATTAACTATAAAAGACGATGTGCCCTCACCCACCGGATATTCAGCTAGGCAAAACGTCACTCCTGGATTCAATACACATCGTCCATCACATCCCGCAACCCTCTAGTCAAGGTCTGGCAACGAATACATAAAATCCGCGTTTCCTCACGACATCCCAACCTTCCCATCCTTTGTCATAATTACAAGCTCGTCAGTGCTCCCCAAGACGTCGCATAGCTAATTGCGAACACGCTCCGCTCAATCTCCCATGGATCTCTCCTCCCAGAATTTAACTGAAATAAAGCACTAATAGAATCGCAACCCTTTAATGTTTGAAACGTTCAAGAAACCGTGCTACAATGAAACCTTCTCGATGAAATAACTCTAGGAAGCACTCTCATCATGTAAGAACTCCATCCCTTCAGATGACTTAATATCATACAGACTCATCAAGCACGCCCATGTAGATGTCCTACAGTACCTCAACAATTTTTAATGTCTTCTCCTCCAGAACTTTTCAGGAAGAATGGCACCACAGCACTATACTTTCTTTCCTAAAACCATGAAAAGACCCTCCCAATCCAACAAATTACCGGAAAATCGCCCTTACCTCCTGCCTATTCAAGTTGCTCGAGCGCATAGTGAACGCCCGCCTGATGTGGTATCTTGAAGAACAGAAGCTTCTCTCTCCGTCCCAATTTGATTTCACACAAATTGCCCCGTAAGGGGCGCGGCGATTTGCCTTCTTGGCCGCCCTGCTGACGGAACTCGCTGCCCCGTCCGGCCGAAGCTTAGTCTCTTCTCCTTCTCTCTGACAGCCTGTGTTTTTAACTTACTTCGTCATTTTCCCTACAACCTCTCCTATAACTTTTTCTAGTCGGCCTCTAACTTCACAGGATAGACGCCGACCAGCTTCCTCTCACTCAACTATCACAGATCGGGGCTGAGGGTGGAGAGGACAATGTTCCATGAACCCCGTTCTTGGGGTGTGCTTTTTTAACAACTTGCTTTATCCCCATCCATACCTTCCTCGGATCCCCTTTCTCTCTCTCCTTTTGACAATCTATCGACTTTATGCCGTGCTTAAGGTGGAGCCACCATGCCGATGGGCTGCTAGGTAACTAGGCAGGAGAAGTGGCTTCAAATGGCAGCAGCTGGTTTTGCCGGCCCCGTATTTACCCTTCGCAGAGCGGACTACTGCGTAGGATGATGAGCATTTGCGTCCCATGGCACTAATAGGGTCACCATGCCCGATGATGAAAATTAAAATAAACCTTGTTTCCCTTCCCTTTACCAGCACCAGATCCGCCTTCGGTCAGCTTCAATGAAAAAAATCGAGGTCGGTCCCCTGTGTTATCTCAGGGGACCCTCCCAATTTCTTCTACCGTAGAGCAGGGTTACTCCTCTCCTAGGCCAACGGGTGTAGGGGACTCCCCCATAACTTAGGCACGGCGTAAAGTCAATAGATTGTCACAGGAGCAAGGGATGGCAGGACCCGTCGGTACGAGCCCCTTAACATCCTGCACTCATGCGTTAAGAGCCTACAGGGAGTCACTGTACGTGGTACCTTAGGTGACCCAGCCCCAGATGGTAGGGTCTTCCATGGGGTCGAACCTAGACTCGATGCCAAGCACTGAACCCGAGTCCGCCCCAGTGCAAGGTCCTCCTCAGACGACTAGGGGCCCACGAGGCCTTACAAGGAGAGGATGTATCTCTTCTCCCAGCAGGTGCCCCTGTGAGAGCCAAGACCTTCTCCATTTCATAGAATGATTTTGCCCGTGGCCAGCCCATCTGGCCTAGGGGTTCCTACCGGTGGTGGATAGAAGGGGGTTTATTCCGCGCCCTCCTCTCCTAAGAAGAAAAAGCCTCTGGATTCCTGTCCCGCCGAGGAGAAGAACGCGGCCACTGCTGTTTCGGTATACGACCAAGCCAAGAACAACACGTCTGGCTCCGGTGATCCCCCTGGTGGAGAGTCCCAGACTACGACCAAAAGTGCGCGTAGCGGAGCCTCGATTACATCGGGGTCCCTCGTTCAGAGGTTACCTGGCGTTTTCGAGCCGATGGCTTCAAACGTTTCCTAGTTATTCGCTACACTGATGGCAGCATGTTGGCAAAGGGCAGTATGTTCCATCAGAGAAGAGCAATAGCTAGCTTGATTTGTAGAGAAGCAAAGGTGACCCGTTTCTCGGACGGGAGCCTTTTGGCCAATGGGTCAAATCCATCCTAGGTGGCCATGATTAGTGCCCGTCAGACACTAGATGGCGCTCCTGTGAGTGTAACGCTGCACTCTACTATAAACTTCGTGGTGAAAGGAGTAGTTTATGCGAGCGTACTCGTGGACTACTACATAGATGACATCACCTTAAAGCTGGCTGACCATGGGGCGGTCAAGGTCGAAGGTATGATGATAAAATCGGAAGGGGACTCGAGATCCACCCCTACACACTTCGTCACGTTGGACTGTGACAAGATTCCTGAGTCGGTGCGTGCCGGTTGGTATCGCTACCGCGTGAAGGAATTCGTGCCACAGCCGTGGAGGGCCTACTACTAATATCACTTCGGCCGCATGAATCGATCTTGTAGACCCTCACAGCCTTTCCCGTGAGGATCTTCTCTTCGAAATAGGCCCCCGCCTCTCCTTTGTGCTAAGCCTGGAGGGCATATTCCTTCAATGGAATTGCCGGGGACTATGGTCCAACTGGGAAGGGCTGTGGAGGTTTGTCTACTCCCGTTCCCGTTAGCTATCTTTTTTGCAGGAGATCATGCTGGTCGCGTGCCCCCTTCTCACCTAAAGGGGGCATAAGGGTTTGCGACCACGGGATGGGGCCGTGCGGGAGGTTGCGCGATTTACACCAGGCATGATGTCACCGCGCCCGTCCCGGTGGTGCTTGGCGCGGGCTTAGTTGTCCGCATTTTAGGAAATGACTGATTTCTCTGTCTCAGTCGAGGATTTTAGCTCGGTAGATTAGGTTAGGCCATTGAGTTCTTCTCCGGCAACCTCTTCGCCGTGGGCCTAACTACTATTCCTAGAACAGCGCTATAAGGGCCGCCCGAACGACATCAGTGTCAGTGAATTTCGCCGAGCTAGGGCTAGGTTCCGTTATATTTCGACGCACGCCCGCCGCTCTTCTTAGTGGGCCTACGTGTTTTCACTTAACGGGAAGACCCCTCTAGGAGAGGTGTGGAAGCGAGTCGAAAGGATTCGGTTTTCGCAGGACCCCCTCCCCCCCGTTTTTCAGGAAAAGTGGGGCCACAATCTCGGACTACGCGTCTGTGGCGGAATCCTTCGTGACCGTTTTCCCCGCATTCTCTAGCTGGGCTGCTGCTCCGCCAGCATTCAATACCCGTCTTGATGTAGCCTCAGGTCACCGACTGGACTTTACCTCCAGAGGCGGAGAACCCTTCAACGACAGGTTTCCTTTGAATTAAATGCGTTCCGCTCTCATTTCGTGCGCTGACAATGCCCCTGGTCCAGACGATGTCCCGTACGTCATGCTTCGACGCCTGGGTGAGCGAGGCATGGCCTTTCTGTTAGATTTGTTCAACAGGATCTGATTAGAGGGTATCCTACCAGATTCCTGGCAAATTGCTAATGGGCTCCCTTTTTGCAAACCGGGGAGATATCACTCTACCCTGGCCGGTTCCTGCCTAATCTTTATAACCTGCTGCGTGTGAAAGTTGGTGGAGAAATCAGTAAATGTTAGATTAACCTTTTTTTTTGTACAGCGGAGGCCAACTGTCTTCTGCACAGTGCGGTTTCCACAAGTTCCACTCCACGTCGGATGCTCCGCTCCGACTGGAAAGTGCCGTCTGCGAGGCTTTCCTTCTTAGCCAGCCCTATGGCACAGTGTTTTTCGATCTAGAGAAGGCCTATAATACTGCATGGCGATACGGCATCATGAAGACTCTCCAAACGATGGAGGCGATGGGACGCCTTCCAATCTTTATATCTGAATTTTAGCGAGAGCGTCGATTCCGCGTAAGGGTGGGGAAAGCCTTCTTCGGCCCAATAGAGCAGTAAGTGGGTGTCCCGCAGGTAAGTGTCCTCAGTGTCACACTTTGTCCTAAGCATCCACAACATAACCTCAGTGATGCCGCAAGATGTTCTCGCTGCTCCCTACGTGGACGACCTTTCGATCTGTTTTGGCCCTGCCCAGATGCCAACTCTGGAGCGTCGACTCCAACGGGCATTGAACCGTATCTCTCGCTATTCCGAAGCGCACAGGCTTTTGTTTTTCTTTGGCCAAGACTAGAGTTGCACCGATGTTTTTTTTCAAAATGTTAAAAAAAGACAAAAACGGTTTTTTTTTTAAAACATGACTTGAAAAAAAACATGAAAAAAAGCGAGTTGTTTTTTCAAAATATTATCAAAATAACATATTTTTATGTACTATTTTTAGGTAAATGAAAAATATTAAGCATTTACTAGATAAACAATACCATATTTTCATATTCATAAGTAATTTTAGCTCTATCAGAGTTGTAAAAAGCATTTTAGACGATATCTATATAAAGATTAGTATCAATAAACTGCCAACTCACCAATTCTTTATGAAAAATTTTTCCCAATGACCAAATTTAATGAAATCTTTTATAGAGGAATATTCAAATGCCAGTAGCCTCCTTTTGTCTTTACACTACTTAATAGTTAGTACTGACTCGTTACAAAAAATGGTTGATCTATGATTCAAAAATAATCTGACTCCCTCTAATTTCAAAGTTAAGGATTTCGAATATGTAATAAAATGTAATGCAACTAGAAACTACTTATCCAAAATTTGGATCTAATGTTTAATCAGTTGGAGCTCTTTAGGGTGATAAATAAACTCATTAATTAAATTCAATGTATATATATATATATTATTTAAACAATTAGTAAATTGTTATTATAATTCTTATTATTCCTTTGACTAGACTTAAAGTAAGAGTAGGAATACAATAAGATAACATCCTTTATTTATATAAATGAATTAATTGTAGTTTACTAACAAGTAAGAAATCCTCCAATAAGCATGGGAAAAACTAAAGATATTTTGTAGGTAATATAATAAAGGTAATATAACACTTGACTCTTAATAATATGCAATATAATTTAATTTCTAAACTAATTATTTCAAAGGGTCTTTTAGAACACATTGTGAAAGATAACTATCCATTTAAACATTGAAACAAATATAAACATATCATAATAATAAGCTGTTATATCTTTCAAAAAATCTATTTTGAAAGATATTTGCAAGCATATATAATAATTTTGAAAAAAATATATGTTTATATATTTGAAAAAACTATGTATATATAGGGTCTTTTAATAAGGTCGCTCAATTTTTAAATGTAAATAAAACAAGTTGTGTGTGATATTTGCACTCAATTTATTCTAAATTTGAAAGTACATTTTATGGCATTAAGTGTGGAATATGATGACTTTTAAATGTCCGCCGCGGCTTTGCTTGGTGGAACGTATTTGGGAGGCCCAATTTTCGATGACTTTGTCGCATAAAACTGGCTGAATTTGCTGGATGGTGTTCTTTATGTTGACCTTGAGGACATCAACTGTTTGCAGATTATTCGCATAGACCTGCGATTTAAGGTAGCCCCCCAAGAAAGTAGTCTAATGGCGTTAAATCGCATGATCTCGGTGGCCAGTTGACGTCGCCACCGAGCGAGATGACCCTGCCCTGAAATCGCTGGTGCAAAATGTCTATCGTGGCGTGCGCAGTGTGGCACGTAGCACCGTCCTGTTGGAACCACATGTCGTCAGTATCCATATCAGGCATATAATTCAGTTGAGGCCACAATAATTTGCTTATCATCAAACTGTAGGTCTCGCCGTTGACGGTTATGGCAATCCCATCTTCGTTCTCAAAAAAATACGGACCAATGATTCCGTTAGACGAAAATCCGCACCAAATAGTGACTTTGTTGGGATGCAATTGGTGCTGGTGTATCTCATGTGGGTTGTTTTCGTCCCAAACTCGACAATTTTGCTTGTTCACAACTCCATTCATCCAAAAATGGGTCTCGTCGCTGTGGCGAGGGTAGAAATCACGTAATGCGCGCAAAGTTTGTCGAACGGAGCACTGATTTTTATAATAACATTTGATGATTTGCACACGCTGTTCAACACTATAACCTTCCATCGTGACTTGCCAAGTACTACTGAACAGTTCACAGTGAGGTTGCCAGATGTCGCTTTAACAACATTGTGACTATCGCCTGACAAAGCTCAAGCGTCCTTGTTGAAAGACCCTATATATAAATACTTATTACTTATATTATAGAATAAAAAAATAGAGTATCACAAGTTTCCTTTGACTAAAGTCGATATTCTACATTAGAAAATTGACAGTAACTCATTTTAAAGATCTCTGTGAGCACATAATATAATTATAAACCATAGCTATATATATGTTATAACAAGATTAAGTCTAACCACTAGAACTAAATTAAATGCATAATCCTAAATAATATATGTGGACTGTGACTAGCAATATTTTCCTTTGGCAAAAAAAATTAATATAAGTACATAGAGTTAATCTTAATCTGTTGAGTGACAAGAAGGTAAGACTAGGTACTGATTCTCTAACTTGAGCTACCATCTAATTCGGAGATATTCTCATCGCTACTGTCATATAGGCTATATTGATCTGATAAATCATTTGAGGATAATTAAACCATTTTATCATCATCTACTGTTAGAATGGAACTTAAATTTAAATCCATTTGATTCTCATTTTGATTACTACTGGAACCACTAAAGGATGGTTGTGGTTGTAGAGATTCTGACATTATCTCTTTATTTTCTACATTTTCTCTTTCTTCAAGATCAGCTCGCTTAGAGGATCCTCCACTAATGTTGTTAAACAATTTGTAGTTATGTGAAATAAACACTAACTTTTCAGCTCTAACATTTGTTAGACGATTGCGTCATGTGGAATGAATCCAGGCTTGTTTGCTGAAACTTCTTTCTACTGCTGCACTTGTTGGTGGTGGTGCAACTAATTTGGCTGCTAGAGATGAGAGATTTGAATCAGGAGCCATTGATCTCCACCAAGTGTGAGGTTTCATTTTGTTCAAAGGTTTCCATAGAAATGGTTTTGAAAAGATAGCCTCTTTAAGCCTATATTCAGCTAGATTACATAAAATTGAAGCTTCTTCGATGGTTGGGTCTCTCTCAGCTGCCTTAAAAATCATTTCTGTTGCATCCACCTGTAGAATTATATATTATATATAATTACGCTTTAAAGGGAAAATGGTGTGCTTAAAAGTTTTTAACAGTTTTTCAAAATAAAATAGCCTATATGTTCAATGACTTAAAATTACATCAATTAATTTTATTTTGTCTATTAGTTTTTTAAGTGGAAATGTTCAGAAAAAAAACTGATATTTTTTTTGGTGGTTTTGGTATTTAAAAATCAGAAAACCCTATCTATTCCTTCATAAAAAATGAATGCATATTAATGAATAAAAAAACTTTGATAACAATCTAATTATAGTAAAGTATTAAATTTAGTATATAGGTACTCACTTTTTCACTTTCAGTGATGTGACAGCCTTTGTAGCGTGGGTCGAGTAAGTTAGCTGCAAAATGAACTGACTTCAGAACCAAATTTCTTCTCTTATAATTCTTTTTTAATTTGTTTTGAAACAACCGTTTCAAGAGAACTTTTTGCGACAGTTTCTTTGAGATCGAAAGAGATTTTTGGTCCTATAGATAGGTCAACTACATCTCCTTCACACAACAATATTGCATCTTTTATTGGGCGCAGTGACTTGAAAAGCATTTCTACTTTATCCCCAAAAGAGTTGGATTGAATTATGAACCTCAGATTATTGGTATCAAGCAAGTCAGCTGCCTCTCAGCAACTGAGAGTCTTTTCAGAGCTGCTTTATTCTGAATTATGCTTTCTAAACAAATAACATCTGAAGCATAATCATGAATCTTGATCATTCTTGACCATATTAAATTAAAAATATTCTGCTCTTTCAACAACACTTTTAAAGTTTGAAAATAATTACTAATAAAATATATTTGTCTTTATTATAACTTATTTCAGTTAAAAGTTAAATATGATTTATCAACTATAACATTGACAATATCTGTATGCTTTAAGCTTACCTGGTTTTAAATGGCAGTTTTAGAGAAACTTTATTATTATTTTCTTCTTTGAGATATACACATTGCCTTTGAGACTGTTTAATTGTTTTTACAATTGTTATTGCTGTCTCATCTTCTTTGACATCAGAAAATAGTAAGTGCAAAGTATGAGCTAAGCACCCATATGCATGAATGTGAGGGTACCGAATTCTAACTTTTTCCCATGCAGATCTCATGTTGGAAGCATTATCTGTTACTAAAGCTGCTACTTTGGTTGGACCTATATCCTCTATCACCTCAAAAATTAACTGGCTTATGTATTCTCCTGTATGTCGTTCTGATTCTGTATAGAAAATACGATAAATATTTTAGGTTTTCAATCAAGCTAAAGTCCACTTTGGAAAATACCTATAGTCAAAATTTCACAAATCCTAATTATTTAAAAAAATCTTTGCCTTTTGAAAAAAAAACTGAACAGATAGAGATTTAATTAATTGGAGGAGAAAAAAAAGTTTTCATTATATCAAATAGCATATGTCCAGACTCCAAAAGAATAATGGTCATGCTTATGTTATGCCTAGGCAGAAGGCAACTTATCACACAATGGACAGAATTTTCTCATCCTTAGATATCAAAGAGTTAATTTGTGGAAAGTAATAAAACTTTTAAATTTTGTTTATTTTTAAGGGCAAGTACTTACCAGTTTCAATTCCTTTCCAAAATATTGCCTCTGGAGTTATAACAATGAAATTGATTATCCCTTCATTTCTGTTAAAAAATAGAGCCATAATTAATTTTTTTTTGTCATAATATATCAAAATCTTTTTTTAAAAAGTATATTAAAATTAATTGGAGAAATGTTTCTTTTAAATACATACTTTACATTGCTCCATCCATCGCAAATCAAGCCAACACTTGATTTGGAACTGATGATCTCTCTTATATCAGATGCATATTCATATATTGGTTATCTCATAGCTTGTTAGAAATTGTGTTACGGCTTCGAAGTTTGAACTTTGGTCTTAACATTTGAAGAGTTTTACCCCTCTACGTGTTCAGTCATCCTGAATGAACATCCACTAACATATACTGCTTTTGCAAGTTGTTTTTTACACTTTTTCTGTAATTGAATTTAAATATTTATCAACTAAAAAAACTAAATAGTTAGGTATATAATATATTCAATAGGGAAAATAGGAAATTTGCATTTTCAAGTTCAGTAGGGTTTTCTCTACTAAAATCATTTTTATTCTGCATTTAATTGAGTTTTTTGTATTAAATATATTCGGGTTATTTCAAGAAGGAGTTGTGAAATTTAAATATTACTTTTAATTATGTGGTTACCTAAATTTTAGAGACTTACATTATCATTATCGTTCATTTGATCCATGAAAGCACTGATTTTTTTTTATTGAGGAGCCAATTTTTTTGAGACCAGATTTTTTGATGCCTTTGCACAAGGGGTTGAGGAACAACTTGGCTCCGAAAAATTGGGGCAATCCTTTGTGGGCTTCTATTATGTTCTTCAAAGGTATCAGTTTCAAATGATACATTAGAATGTGAATCAAGTGAAGCACCTGCGTTATCTTCCACACTAATAGATTCAACATAGTCACCAGTATCAGACATTTTTCCACTTGGTAAATATTTTATCTTCACTGATTCATGGCACTTTTTGCATTCCTTGATATGGTTTATCATTCCTGAGCCTTTTTTTGGTACTTCTTTGCTCTTTGACCTTCAAATTTACGGTTCATTGAGTCCTTAAATAGTTTATTTATTTTAGACTTTTTGCGTCCTGAGCCTTGAACTTTACCCATATTGAATAAAATTAATACCTATATCTGATAGGAAAATTATTAAAGATTAAATGCTACAATAAACGGTACAGTATTAGCTTGGGTAGGTCCTTGTCAAAACATCTTTTAGTTTGGATGGGTCCTTTAAAAATAAAGAAAGGAATTTTAATAAAATAATTTTATAATTAACGATTTAACTTTAAAATCATAAAGAATAGGTTAGGTTAGATTAGTTTAGGTTTGGTTAGATTAAAATAGTTTTTTGCTTAATGAAAGGACCTACCCAAACTAATAGTGTACCCAATAAAATTATACCCTCAATTAAATTAAATCTATCAAATTAAGTACCTATATGGTATACACAAATATACGTAAACATATAAAAGGAAAAAATTGGGTAAAATATCAATATTTTCTTATTTTGACCCCAATAGCAAAAAAATATTAATTTCTTGTGTTAATATTATTTTATAATGCAAACTTTAGTTCCTTAATGATAAATTGTTGACTATAATTGCATAATACTCATTGTTTTAGGAAAAATATAAAAGCTTTTGGGGAAAATATATTGAATTTTTGAAAAAAAAAAAAAATTGTAAAAAATGAAAAAAAAATTGAAAAAACGTTTTTTTTCTCTGAAAAAACCATGATTTGAAAAAATAAGTCTTTTTTTCCAACACTAGCCAAGATTAAGGTGATGCACTTCTGCCGCCATCTGCGGCGACACCCTGAACCAGATTTTTTTCTAAATGGGGTTCGCCTGGACGTGTTAGACTCGCATCGTTTCCTTGGTCTTGTATTTGACCGACGCCTAACCTGGAAGGCTCATCTTCGCAGCCTTAGGGTCTCTTGTACCCCCTGCCATGGTCATTCTTCGTTCTGTGACTTTCAGCGCCTGGTGTGCTGATAGTGCTACTGCCTTACTTTTTCAATCAATCCTTTGTTAGTTCGGAGATCGACCTCAGATGCAAGTTTTATGCATCCGCACCCAAGCGTGTATTCCGGAAGGTCGACTCGATCCACCACACTGGCCTTTGCCTGGGGACCGTTCTCTTCTACAACTTCTTCCATTAACAGCCTACTAGTCGATGCTGGGGAGATGCCACTCGCTCTGCTCCGTGCACAGTGCATAATTCGCCTGTACGCGCGAGCCCGGCGCCTCCCTCATTCGCCAACCGCTCTCACTTCATTCGCAGCTGATCTCGATGGTGCCTATGCCGCCGAGAGACACCAGTTTTACCCTAAGCCCTCTGAGTTTAGCGCTAAGAAACTCCTTCTAGAGCAAAGTATAGCTCTCAGGCTGGTGGCGCCCCTGGTTTTGACCAGGACACTACACTGGAGAGTACCACCTCTGGCTATTTGTCCCCACGCCTCTGCTCCCAAAACTTCTACAGCACCGAGAGTATTGCGTTTGGACTTTTGGGAGTACACTTCGTGTCACGCTGGAACCATGCCACTGTATACTAATGGCTCCAAGCCCCAAGAGGGGGTCGGTTTTCACGTCGTATCCCCTCTGTTTGAAGTCAGCGTTGCTCTGCCAGGCGCTACGTCTGTCTTCACGGCAGAGCCGGTTGCAATACACCGCTCGGTATGAGAGATAACGCGACGTGCCAGGTTTGGAGAACGGATTGTGATTTATAGCGACTCACATAGCACCCTGAGTACTCTCGGGGCATTGAAATCTCAGCATTTCCTGCTTAGCAAGATCCATGACGCCACAGTTTTGGCGTGCCGGGCGGATGTCGAGATTACCTTCTGCTGGGTTCCTGCACAAATAGGAATTGTGGAGAATGAGCGCGCCGATCAGGGATCCAAAGATTCTGCGAGGACTGGGTGATCAGACCAGCGTTTCGCTCTTCCTCACACCGATTGCATGGCAGTAATACCGGCTGTCCTCTGGGTGGTTTGGCAAAGAAGATGGGAGACGGACTAGGAGAACTTAAAGTTACGTGCCATTGCGCCGCGACTGTTCCCATTGACCTACTCTCAAATGCCGCAACGGCTTGAGGTTACTTTCTGCCGTCTCCTAATTGGACACACTCGCGGGACTCATCGCCATTTGATGGAGCGCTCGCCTGCGCCTTTTTGCGATGACTGCGTTGTCCCCCAGACTGTTCGGCGCATTCTTATTGAATGTCCCAGTCTGGGTGATCTTCATGCACGTTACTTGTCCTGATACCTGGACGAGCTGAGTCGCTACCGCTTATTTCTTGTACTCGGAACTGGTTCGTGCACAGAGACTTGTGGACTATATGACTTTTTGGAGGAGGCCAGCCTTTTCCACTCTATATGACACTGTTTCTCTTTTGCTTTGTTTTCTGTAGGTCACTTGTTCCCGCGCCTGGGGGAGGCGGGCCTACCCCCGACGCCGGCGCGAGCTTCCTTCTTTGTTTTATTTTTCTTATTGTTTTCTTTAGCCTTTGTACTTTTTATCGTTGTTGTTTACATATTGTTATCTGTTTTTCAATAACTACTAGCGTAGTAGTACTTCTTGTGTGAGTATGGCGACTTCTGCCCTAATAAGCAGTTGCCAGATGCGCTCCTAAAATAAAAAATAAAAAATGACCATCTCCCTTCCTAAAACAGCGCCGGGAGTATTGCGTTCGGCCTTAATATTTCTATATCGCCGATTAAATTTGCCACCCATCCTAAATTCCTAATTCTTATATTTGACCAACAAATGACATGGCAATACCATATTGAAGACCTTATGAGAAGATGTGCCCCTGTACTTGCCCTTATGGCCTCTTTATCGAAGCTACACTGAGTAGCTGACCTCCGCACCCTCCTCGAGATCCACAGATCACTTCTTCTGTTAAAGCTTGATTACGGGTACCACCTGTTTAGCTCAGCTTCCAAAATCACACTGAACAAACTGAACTCACTATGTCACAGAGGCCTGCACCTTGCTACAGGAGCATTTAAGTCTAGCCCTGTGATCTCTCTCTATGCTGAAACAGGATTCCTCCCCTTCTCTTTACGCCGTAATGAATACTGCCTCCGATTCGACATCAGATGCCTCCGTATGCGCTCTAAACCCGCTCGAATTCTCTGCTCAACGACCCCTCAACCAGAGATTCGCTCTCGTACTTTCTATTCATACACCCTACGTATAGCACAACTCTTATAGAAAAACTAGAGTTTAGACACCTCTCTGTTGCTCTGGAAAAAGCACCTGCGCTCTCCCCGTGGACTCGCGGGAGTACTCACTTTTGTGAACCTTTGCTGAGGGGCCCCAATGATCAGATATCAACCGCAGCTCAACGCGCCATGCTTCAAGAGCACTCAGACCCACATCACGGTGAAACACCCATTTATACCGACGGATCGAAAACTGAGGCAGGGACTGGAAGTGCCGTGCTCCTTTCCTCTCACACCTTACGCTCCACCCTACCCCCTACAGCATATGTCTTCTCAGGAGATTTCGTAGCCATCAAAATAGCCGTACACGCCCTCGGTCTCCATTCCTCAGGGTTTTATGTATACCATATTTTCAGACTCTATGAGCGCGCTGACTTCCCTTCAGCGATTGTTCCCTCTCGCCAGACTGTAGCCATCGAGATACTGTAAACTGTAAACCTCTTGACCGGACGCTCTTACTCCGTATCGTTTTGCTGGCTGCCTGGACACTCAAACATCTAGGGAAAGGAAACGGCAGACCTCCATACTGTTCCGTCCATATCTGAATTACCCATCTTCCACCGAGTCTACATCCTTCTCATCCGTAAATCGGTCAGAGAAGAATGGGAGCGATATTGGAACTCTTATGGACACCCTCAGCTACTTTAACTTAAGAAAACTGCTTCCCCGTGGCCATCATTCTACTCCCCCACCAAACAGCATGAAGTTATGTTGTGCCGCCTGCAAATCGGCCACTGTCGCCTCACCCACGGACACTTAATAGCTAGCGAGAGACCATCATTTTGCCAGGTGTGTCATTCTCGCATCTCACTGCAACACATCTTACTCACCTACCCGATAATACTGTGCCCATGGAAAGAAGTACTTCGGTCATCACCTCACCTTTTCCTGTATTCTTGGAGATTCTCCCCATTTTATGCCCAACTTAGTCCGATTCCTGGAAGATGCTGGCCTTTCCTTCAAAATCTAATACCCTAGTTACCTCCTTACTGCCCTAGGGTTTAATCATATTTTACTCTCCTTAATTTTATCCGAGCCTTGTCCATTCCTATTTTTACATGAAGGACTTTACCCAATCGCATGTTCTTGGTCTTTTGTTTTGTTTTTAATCTTTTAACTTAACTGATATGTCCACATTATTTGACTGCCTCTTTTGCTGGCACTAAGTATTTTTATCTCTTGTTTTTAATACCAACTTAAGCTAGATGAGCCCATAGGGCAAAGAGGGCTATAAATCCTTAAAATAAAATTAATAGGTACAGGCATTGCAGATGCCAAGTTAGCTCGTGCATTATAATTGGCTGAAAAGTTGTCTCGAGGGTGTCATTGCTAAAGTAATACATTACGAAATAATTTCCGAACAATTTCACAATTCACAGAATGACTCGCAAGAAATCGATATTGTCAAAAAGCAAATTAAGCAGCACCAAATTCTTCATGTGAGGAAAATTTGGGTCTCTTATCTTTAGGATAACAGCTCCTTTCATCAAGAATGATTTGGTGTGTCATTTATCATCAGGTGAACCGAATTTCTTGTCCTTTTTCTTTTTTCTCTATTCCTATTTAATAAAGGTGTTCCCCAAAGTATGATATTTAGGGTCTCTTTAAATGGTACTCACGCTCTTATTTTTATTTAGAATTTATTAAAGTACCCCATAATGTTCAAACTCCTTTTTTATGCTTAATTCTGCTTTTAATCAATGCTCTGCTTCGTTTTCTTTGTAAATATATCTTTTTGTGCCAAAAACAACAACTGAAGCTTCATATTTTGCCCGCATTTCTGCCAATAATATTCACCTTCGATATTTAATTCATAATACATAGAATTAAGAATCACGAAAAAGGAATATTGGGAAAGAATAGATGAAACGAATTTCTAGAACGCGTATAAATGACACGCGATCGATAATAATGTGATCTGCAGTATTACCTCGATGTAAATACTATGCATATTATACCTTCGTAAATTAAGAATAAAATATTGCCTTACGTACGTTGGACTAGAAATGCATACACTGGTGATTTTGAAGGAATTTAGATTAAAGAAAGACGTAATTCCTAACTAATCATATTTCAGATCTAGCAACTCTGCACAAAGCGAATTTTGCCTTGAGATTAAAAAAAAATCTTCCAAGCCTGCAAAAAACGAATTTTGCCTAAGACTGATCAGCTCGCAGTTTAGAAGTGTTTGGTCCTATTTTTGAGTAAGGAAACAAACCTTAACAAGATGTATCTATGAGGATTCTAGACTAAGGTTATTGCAAGTTCAGAACGGTTTACTGCGAGAAAAGGGTACTTGTAAAAATTGCAAACGACCTGTTATCTTTACTAAGAAATCACGAGGAAAAGATATGCCAGTATGGAGATGTAGAAGAAAGGGTTGTCAGGCTGTTATCCCCGTTAAAGGTGGCAGTAATTTCTTTTCGTATTCCGATCTAAATGGAAAATTGCATTGCAATATGAGCGTTTGTGCAATCGTTGAACTTATTTTTTGTCGTCTATTGAGTTATCATTATCACAAGTTCCGCACTTTACTACTATATCATCTTCTACTGTTGTTGACTGATTCAATTACTGCTGAGAGATTTGTTCTAGTGTAGTGTTTAGTAATTGTAGAGGAAAAAATAGTTGGAAGAAAAGAAAACTCAGTTCAAATAGATAAAGCAAGATTTGCCCGACGTCGCAAATACGACAGAGGATGAGCTTTGGAAGGCGACAAAGCAGCAGATAAACCAGATCCCTAAAATGTGGTCCACAATTGGAATCAGGGACAGCCAATTGATGCTCTTGTGTATTTGGTTTATGCAAGTGAGGATGATATGCGTTATTTATAGATTCAAAAGTGAGATACAATTACTTTATTACCCATCATTGAAAGGAAAGTACCAAGGGATCACGGATACACTCGGACGAATGGCCTGCATATCGCTAACGCTCCTGGGTTGTATAGCGTGTATGTGAGACACTCTGGCATGTGATATATTCAATATTATGAATGAAATGTGCCCTTTTTGTAACCAATTTATGTTTTAATTTACTTTTAAACTTATAATTAAACTGACGGCTAGTCCCAGCTGTGATCCTCCCCCCCCTCACCTTATGGGTTTGGTTTTGTCCACTCCATGTCGGCAGTGAGGGCGCCTGCCTCCCGCCTGTAGTGGGCGCCTATTGCCACACATAACATGATCTGATGCTCAAATGAGCACTGAGCACAAATAAATAGGAATTTTAATTTTCAATCTCATGGCGCCCATTAGAGAATGCCGCTCTGGGCAATTGCCCCGTGTCTCATATCAAAAACCGCCACTGGATATGATCATCAAACTGTAAACCACCGAGAAAATTATTTGGATCCAAATACATCAGCTCATTCAGCAAATACAACGACATTGGCTAAAAAGTAAAATAAAGATAATGAAGAAAAAACGAGGAGCTACCTAGCCATCATCTGCAAGGACGCATAAATGAAGTTTGTTGGAGACTTTCAAAGGGAAAGATGCGGACTTATTTCTTGAAATGCTGGCGGACATTCATAGTTTTCCATAAATTTTCCATTTTTTCATTATTCTCATGTTTCTAAAATAAAATGTTTACGTTTTTAATTGAACGAAGTAAGGATGACTTCGTCTTTTTCTCAACTTTAATTGAGGTAGGAATCACGCTAAATAGAAAGTTGATAGGAATCACACCGAAGCAGCACCGACGTTCCTTTCTACTTCAGTTTTAGGAAAACGTGAGGAATCCTTGGCCACAATACTGACATAAATGTCAAGCCTTAAGAAAGAATAAATATAATAAAGCAAATAAGTAAACCAGAAATAAGAATAAACGGGTCAATTAAAGGAATACTGAAAATTTAGTTCTCTCGCTAGAACCACATGTGTGTGTTGTGTGCGTAAAGGGGTAGCACATGTAGACTTCCATCTGAAGGAATGGCGCACTCTTCCACTCTCATTACCCACAGTAGTCTCAAAGTAGAAGGAAACTACCTGGAAATTATTCCTTCTATACATTTTCATTTACCCTTTCATCGACACTTTCTTGACGAGCCTCTTCTAACCTCTTACCTGGAGGCTGATTTTTCAGGCTAGTCACCGCCCAGTGTTCATTTTTCAGGCTAGTCACCACCCAGTGTTCATCCATCCAGCCCAGTGGTGGTGTAGTGTAGTATGTTACCCCCCTTTACTTTTGGCTCTGGTTGAAGGGTGTTGGTTTTAAATATGCTGACACATTACTCGCATTTTAAATAATCTACTCAATCTTCCTATCTTTTTACGGGCAATTCCTGGTGGCGCAGGTGCAGATCCAGGGAGGGGGGGAAGATGAAGCTCCGCCCAATTGACTCAAGAACGCTTCAACGGCCTGGCGCTGTTCGGTATTGACAACGAAAAGTAACAGGAGGTTGTTTCTTGTGAAATACCGTGACTAATGCTGTGTGTTATTAATGTGTGTTGGATGCCCTTATAAACCCTTTCAGACCAGTTTACCTTTATATTTCTTTTTTAAGCCATACTTGTATTCTACTATTCAACAAAAGTTATATAATAATATAGAATACACTCGTATATAAAAACGGTTTTTAAAATCATTGCGATCAAATGTATTTTATACGATACATATCTAAAATACAAGTGTTTCAAAATTATTAAATTATTAAATTCATTATTATAGTTTAGCTCACACCCCAAAACTAAAATAAGCCACAACTCATAATTTTCTGTTGTGGAAAAAAATTCGTATCTGAGAGAGTTTGTGGTGCTCGTGTTATATAATAGGTAGGCTGCTGGCACCAAATTGCAGGATTTAATAGGCTCAACAAGAAACTCCACAAATGGACGCTCGGTGGATTTATCAAATCCTAACAAATTGCCTTGCATGTAAATAACGGAAATAATATGTCTAATGTGAAAATAAGATGAAAATATATGTTAATTTGTATAGAGAATTAGAGAATAAGAAAATGAAAATACATATGTTAATTTTATAATTAGAGATGAGGCAAGCGGTCATTAGAGTCGCGCGTGGAAACACACAAAATACGAACGCGGAAAGCAAATAACAGGTCGAACACCTGAGTCAATACGAGGTCACGCATAACAAACATTCGCGTCTTGTGAAAGATTTATCAGAAAACAAGAGGCTTCAAAGCAGCTGAGCAAATACATATGTAGGTATATCTTAAACACACAGGTGTTCTGTAGCTCCGCCCCAAGGGTGGAAATTAAATAACCAGACCACTGGGGTCCGCCCTCCCACGGAAAAATCAAGGTCACGCCCCTTAGGAAACGAACATATATGTATATAGTCAGACATTTATTATTTCGAGAGTCACAAGAACAACCAGAGTCAGAGAAAGAGAATCATTATTCGTTAACGCCGTTAACTCTCTTGGTAGCGTTATGGAGCCCGTTTAATTTGCTTAAGTCCTGTCGAATTTTAAACTAAATACTTCCTCGCGTAGAATAGAAATCTTACTTATTGCCTGCAAAGTACTCGTGACGTGCCGCTTGCCCCCTTATTAGGCCAGTGTAAAAATAAAATTATTATTTTTACTACGTCCTTTTCGAAGTCCTTCTTTACCCCGATTACCGGGAAACCTTCGGTAAGCCCAGACTTAATCATAACCCCGTGGAAAATTATTAAGGAGTCAGAAACAATTTGACAGAAGTATAAATTAAGCCCATTCGCCAAAGGGCCCCACCACCCATCGTGCGCAATAGCAACAATGACTCTTCAATACACTCGCCATTGTGACTACCAACCAAGCTCACACTAATCCGGGTAACTTTTACCTCCACGTCCTTATTAGACAAAACCACCTGTTGCCATCCCTTTTCCTCATCCATAAACCAATCTCCCATTCACGTATAAACAGGCCACCTATAAATTGGTAAGTTCCTCACTATAAGTTAGTCCTCACTCCCGTGTGATATACTTATTTAATATCAATGTTGTGTGAGATAGCCATTGTTAAAGATCAATGCCCTTTTCTCAGATTACTCAAAGAGAGGAATTCGGGTTAGCGCCCCCCTATTTTAAACCTGGATGCACCACTGCGGTGGCGCTCCCGCCCCCAAACGTTTGGCCAAGGGGCGGAAGAGGTGATGCCAAGCCGGCCCAACTGGCACATGTCGCGCCAGGTCAGGATCGAGCCTTTGGGGTGAGCGTTTGTGTGTCTAATAAAAAAAAAGTCTCTGTGCCCGTATATAGTAGAAAAAATATTACCTCTTGACGGTGAAGGTGGGTCCTCTTTACCTAGTTCTCGCAAGAAATGGGCTTTCTCTTTGCCATCTCTCTGTGAGCCGCTCGCAATCGGGTATCTTTCTATGTCGGTATCCCCACTTATGGCTTCTCAAGGGCCCCTCCCCCAATAGAAAAGGCAGGGAGGGGTGCGTACGTCATCTAAGTTCACCGAAGACACGATTAGATCCTCTGCGATGGACACTAACTGGCGCAGACCATCCCTGATGCCAGGCACACTTATTTAATACCAGACTTGTGAACCTTCTGGTAGTCGCTGTGGCGGCTCCCAGGCATGCTTCCTTTTGGAAACGGTAAGCTGGTGGATCCTTCATCCTGGGGAGACCACGGATGAGGTCCCTGAAACCTTAAGGGAAAATGGCACGAGTAGATGCCTCCAAAAGGCCCTGGGATACCAAGTGAGTAACCATGGCGATGTCTCCCCACGAAACAGGGTCCTTTCCCGGAGAAAATGTTTGCTCTGAGGAGAAAACACCAACGCCTAATCCTACTCTTAGGCCAGGCTCTGTCGGCTGCCCCGAGGACACCAAAGAAAAAGAAAAGACCAAGAACTCCTCTCCTTCCGGGCTTGTAACTGAGTGGGAGAGACTTTTGTCATCTCTTCCAAGGATCAGGACGAAGCAAGTGAATCCGGCTTTGGCGCCTTCCCGGTCGAAGGTTAGCAAAGGGCAGAAGCGTCATTATTGTCACCAAAATAAAAATAGGGGTTCTCCTCCTGCCAGTAGAAGGGTGGCTTCCTCGTCTATTTGGTATGGAACCGCGGTTAGGCTAGTACGTCCATCCTCGGGGCCACTTCTTAGAGTGAGAGAAAGAGGTAAAAAAAACATCTCCACCCAAAAGGAGAAAAAAATGACAAAGCGGAGCTTAGGGTGATTTCGAGGGCGCTAAATTGAAAGGCTTTCAGGTGTCTCCAAGGCCGTTGGTTCAAGAATTACTTGGTGCTTCACGTGACTGCTGGAGTAAGGTTGTCTGAATAAGATATATTTCATCAACATAACGGCTTAGTAAGGTTCCTTGGCAGGAAAAAAAATAAGTCTCCTTTTCTCGGACGGGCTTTCCTTGGTCAATGTAACTAACGCTGCGGAAGATTTCAAACTGAGTGGTTTTCTGATACTCAATAAAATAACAACTGTTTCGGTGATTCCCCGCCCCTGCATTGAATTTTGTAAAGGGGGCAGTGTGTGCCAAGGAACTGGTAAACTACTCCGTTAAGGTTATTATTGAAGAGCTGACTGAGCATGCGGCGGGGGGGAGGGGGGGGGGGCAGGGAGGAGTCTCGAAAGTGGACCAAGCCGCTTGAGACTTAGTCCGTCTTCGTAAGTCGGTTCGTGATGGTTGGCATCAATACCACGCGAAAGTATTCGTCCCGTTACCACAGAAGTGTTATAATTGAAACCGACTCGGCTATTCGAATAAATCATGTAAACGTGTTAAGTATGGTCAAGCCCAAATCAAGACAAACAGCTCTTGTGCCGGACACGATAAATATGTTTTTGTTTAAGGCTAAGAGTATGAATTATGTTGGGTCTCAACGGGCTTCGTTTAATCTTTGCGATCGATATTTGTTTGAAAAGAATGTCCTCGTTATCCATACTGTGAATCCAGTTTTGTTAAGGGATGTTATGGACTGCGTGATGTCGTGGTTTGCCTAACTAAGCGCTTTCTACGCCTTTTAAGTTAAAAAAAAAGCATCCTTCTTTCATGGCCTTTCCAAGACTACGAGTTTCGTGATTCTACCGCTCCCGGGGAACAGTCCATTGGCACTAGCACCGTGAAGGATGCAAACCCTGCTCCGTCCGAAATGAGGGCAGGACCAGTGGAGACTCGACTCTCTCTCCCCTGTCCGGAGGAGCTGGGCGAGGTGCAACCAGTAGAGTCGACTTCCCCCAAAAGATGGACGAACGCTGACCACCAAAGTGCGTCGCCAGCAGTGAGATGCAAAGCAGGAAAAGAAGGCTCACGTGACAAGTTGGAATTTTTACATAGAGCAGTTGCAAGCAACTTGTCGATGGCGGCTCTCGCGTTTAATAACCCTCCGACCTTGGTCTCCGAGCGGATTTCAGTCATGCAAGTGAGGGATTTTACTGCAATGGAATTTCACTCAACTCCAGGCTAATTGAAAGAAACTTAAAGAGGTTTATTTCCTCTTATTTTTCCTTAACATTCTGTCACTAGTATACCATGTAGTGTTTGTCATACCTACCCACACTCCAGGGTCACAAGAGTTTCGCGACTTCATCACCACTGGATCTGCGTCGGGTAGGTGCATTAGCAATTTTAACTGTATATGATGGCTTCGTTCTTTCTTTGGGCCCCTAGGCTTTCTTCACGTGGGAGCAGTTAAGCTTTATCTAGATAGGAGGGATTCTCGTGTTTACCTTGTAGATAGAGGGGAGTAGGAAAAGGGGCAAAGTAAAAATAATAGCGTAGGCGAGTTGCGAACAGCTTCCCGCGTCGCTGGACCACTGTTAGCCAGCGGCGAATCCACTCGGCCATCCTGAGTCTCAAAAAAGACTCATTCAAACGAAGCTTTTAAGCCGCTCGCCTGCACTTCTCGTACGCTATACAACCCCCCCCCCTTCCTCCCTCCTAGAAGCGGAGCTTATTTTGACCAAATGAAGAGAGCCCGTTAGGAAATGTTATCCAAGGTCTAACGCTCCCCCTCCCGGGTCTGGGCACCATTGTAGATAGAGGGGAGTAGAAAAAGGGGGCAAAGAAAAAATAATAGCGTAGGCAAGTTGTGAACAGCTTCCTGCGTCACTGGACCACTGTTAGCCAGCGGCGAAACCACTCGGCCATCCTGAGTCTCAAAAAAGACTCATTCAAACGAAGCTTTTAAGCGCTCGCCTGCACTTCTCGTATGCTATAATCTTATATGCCACCGTCAGACGGTTTTGATAAGGCTTAGTTCCACTGCATTCTAATGCGGTTGCCGAGGCCCTGCGCTCTCCGGGTGCACATTCAAATAATAGATGGGGAGTCGACGACCTCCTTTGCAGCGATCATTTTTCAATTCAAATATCTTTTTCTGGGCCACACTTGACTTACTTGACTTGACGTAAGGGCGAAGGTCATAACGACCCCTTGCTATGCGTTTGCCTGCTTTCTCTCGCCCCCAGTCCACTTTGCCCCGAGCCAGCAGTTCACACTCGTTCAAAGGCAGCCCAACATACACAGGGATCTGGTCCTCCTATCTCTTGGGTGGTCTACCTCTTGGTATCCAACCTTGAAAGCTGCTTGTATAGGCTTGTCGTACATAGCTTTCTGGCGGTATTCTCATAACATGTTCAAACCACTTGATTCTCTTCCTTCTGATTCAATCCGTAATTGTCCCCTCCATATTCGGCTGGCCAAGAAATATCCTCGTGGCTCTTGTATCGTTCACTTTGGCCCGCAGTCTCGGAGTTTAGTTTTGTTGATGAGGCCCTTGAATTGTTCCCTTATATCATCATCTTCATGTGCCTGGCTTACATCCCTCAAACGTCTGGCGGTAACACGTGTGAGACGGCACTCAGAGAGACACGATATGCCCATAAGCTCGGAGGCCGTGTTGCAATTTATAGTAGTATTGGTGACGCCACGGATACTGCGTGTCGGGCTGATGTTAAATTATCTTCTACTGGGTTCCTGAAAATGTAGGGGTTGAAGGGAACGAACGCGCTGATGAGTAGGCCAGGTTGTCGGTACAGATTAAGCAACCGTGCCGGCGTTTCGCTTTCTCCCACTCTGACTACATACAGGAATCAGGTCACCTCTTAGGACTGCATGGAAAAGAAGATGGAAGATGGTGCCTGTGAACAGGAAACTGCGTGCCATCACCCCACGACTGTTACCATAGACCTATGCCAAAATGCCTCGACGGTAACAAGTTATTTTTATCGGCTTTCAATTGGGCACACTCGTGGGCGCAATCTCATCAGATGTGACGCTTCCCTGAACCTTTAGGTCAAGATTGCTTCGTTCCAAATAGGGCAGCATACTTTTTGGTTGAATGTACTAGTCTGGGGGAGTTTCGCTAGTGGTACCAGTACCAGGGTAGACTGTCACTACTGCCTATTTATAGTCCTTGAGGAGGGAGGGAAGGCGGATGCACATCGGTATTCTAGTTTTTCGAAGGGGTAGGGCTCCTCCATGGTATTCAATTATTTGTTTAGATGCTGAAGCCACTGAGGGTGGTGGGCTTTCCTCTGGCATCTAAGCGTGCCTTGTAGATATTTGGATGTTATTGTTTTGTTGTTTGTTGCTATTTTTTGCCTCATTTCTTTTATTTTTATTTTAGGCTTTTATAAATTGGCCCCAAAATAGGCCTTTTTGTTACTTCGGAGGATGTGTTCTATCTGCTGGCCGCCAGGAGAGATAATATAATAAACAAGGTCTGCTGACCAAAGTCGCGTTCTATCACTTATTCTGATTTATGACCTTACCACCTTCAAAACTTTCAATAATTCCCGGAATAACTTTGGAAGGGCATTGGTAATTACATCATTCGAAAGAGAACATAAAACAACATAAGATTTTCCAATTTCGTTAGAATCGGCCGAATAGTTAGGATGTTATTACCAAAGAAAAAAAAGCAAAACAGGCTGACCGACCGACATATTGAGATATAGAGTCGCACGCGACTAAGGATAAATTAAAAAAATCTCTTTTTGCTCCGTAAAGGCCCATATTCCTATTTCTGTCTTCCTTATCCATGTACTATCGTAAATCTCAGTTGTGTATATCCTCTTAGTAGCTAATCAATATTAAAAAGCCGCATATTTATATTTTTTAACATGTTTTAGACACATAAGAAAAACTGTTTTGACACATTTAATTGCTTTTGACGCACTATAAATCTTCGTGAGTGTGTTCACTTACTTCTCTTTCTGACGCCTGAACATTTATCAGACTAAATTCTGCGTCTCTTTTTTTGTTTGTCCCCGACCAATGCACCCACAGAGTCTGTTGTCGTCATTAGCGTTGTGTGGCACCTCGTCGGCTGATCTCTGTCACACTGTCCTTTCATCACTCTTCTTTCACTACATAGTTTGTATGCAGTAATGACTTAATATATTATATAATGTAATTAAAATATTGAACATTCGTACGACCCTTCAGAGCCTCAGATTGATATTATGTATATTATGGGACGCACCGTGCGCAATTGACCGATCAGTTCCCAAAAATGGAGGGATGGATGGTATTGGGAAATTTTGTGTTGAGAGAAGGATGGTAAAGTTATGAGGAGAGGGATTTAGGTTTATCAGTAGGGAAGCGACGGAATTCGGTTCCAATCGTGGTGGAGAGATAGGGAGCCTTCACTTCTGTCTGTCTGTCTGTCTATCCATTTGTCTATCTACTTGCCTGTGTATTTCTTCATTAAAAGGTTCTAACATAATTTCTTAAATAGGATTTGCGGCTATAAATCTTCCAGACATTTTTACTTGTTGCCTTTTCACCTCCTAATTTACACTTTTTCTACTTACACACTTATTGCGCGAGATGCCTTCGTTAGTTTTCTTTTTAAACTCGAGGGGAAAAAACGGCTTAGTTCTATGTCTTATTTCTCCCGTTGTTCATTTACTTGTTAGCAGGACTAAACACATGAATAATCTCTTGGACCATTTTATAGCTTTGTTAAAAGCATTGTTTAATAAGCAAAAACAAACGAGGAAATGTCCATGAGAAAGTTAGCGAGAAGTTCGTCAAGAAAAGTAGTGAAATTAATCGAGGTGTAAGACAGAGTTATGTTGGGCAATGCATACAAAGAGATGAAAGTGAAACAAATGATTAAATACTGCAGGAAAGCAGCAAATGAAGAATTTGGTTAGATGAATGAGGATCCATATGGGAACAGGAAGCTATTCTGGAAGGCAGGGAGAAGGGTGAATGAGGAACCGGGAGAAGAATAGCTCTGTGAACATCTAGAACAAAAATGACAGGGAACTTGTGACCAATAAGGAGGTCAAAAGTAGATGGCGAGAATACTTTCATGAGTTGTATAATGTGGGTATTGTAGATGATGCATATATAAAGATTTTCGTACACCTGAAATTTGTATTATTTCTTGGGTATGTTTAGGATTATGATGGGGTAGATTTGCCCAATACATCTGGAAATAAAAATAAAAGTAGGTAATTCTTATAATTTTTTTTATATTTAAAATATCCATGTTATTGAAATTTATGAAATCCTGTTATCAGTATGCGGCATGTTACAGTCAAAATGTCTTCATATAACATATTTTTTGATTAATATAATATTCCATGTCGACAGGATTTGATAATGATATGATAATGGCGAAAACACGCAACTATACCCTGTAGAACAGAAATCTGATACGCACGCTGCACGTACAAGGTGTCGGCGGATTACACTCCGGTGTTGCATGAAGTTTTGAAGAGGTTCCGAGAAAGTGTTAACGTCCGAGACCGGACTCGTTCTAGACGAACCGGGTTCACTGCTTAACGCGACGACAGGTCTTTGCGTCGCATGTGCCTTCGGGATCGCAAGAAAACCGCAGTCTAGCTGCAGCATGAATAGACATAGGGCAGTCAGGTTAATGCATCCGTCAGAACAGTTCATCGAAAAGTTCTTGTACATGGCTTGAAGTCATGTCAATCAACCTTCAGCAGAAGCGACGTCGACTGGCTTGGACACGTGCTTACTGCAACTGGACCATGCGTCAGTAGGGCCGTGTCTTATTGTCCGACAAGTACAGGCCTCCAATGAGGCATCGCCGCCTGTCTCTAATGGTATAGGGCTGCATGGTAACTTTAGGGGTAGGTTGTCTCACCGTGTGTGGTGTCTATATGCTGCCCTCAGCCCGAGACTTATACAGAAATGTCCGGAATATTATTTTCCAGCAAGACAATAAATACCCCATGTCGCAAGTCTGCATTGCCAACGCAGTGGTTCCAGGACAACAATATCACGTTGATAGACTGGCCACCTCAGTCTCTGGATATAAATTCACTAGAAAAACTCGGCAGGACCTGAAAGAGGCCATAATACGCCATCAGCCAGCCTCCAATAAGAAAGGGAAGGCAGGCGTCACCGAGAATTGGTCTACCATCACCCCAACCGAGTTTGCACCCTTGTGGAGAGCCTGCCTTGGAGAATAAATGCTCTCACCATAGCCAAAGGACTCTCGGTACACTTATGAGCTTTCTCTATAAGCTTGATGTTGCTGTAATTTTTATAGAGCTTAATCTGTTTGTCTGTTGTTACATGTTTGTTGCATATATAACTTATTGATATTTATTCCTCCTTATTTCAGTTATATTCATATTAATATGCAAAAAAATAAATTTACTACTCTACATTTATCTAATTTCCCCTAAATTTCCGAGGTGTTCCCTAACCTTTGGCCGTGACTGTAAGATTGGTTTCATGGTTGTAAATCAGGTGTGTATCTGGGTATGGAAGAGATAAGTGATCGAGAGGTTCTTAGTGTGATGAGAAGTCTGGAAAATGGGAAGGCACCTGGAGTAGATGATATAATCGCCGAAATTCTAAAAAGTTGTGATCATTGTACTAAAAATGGGTCAGGTAGTTGTATAGTAGGGCTTTTGAAAGCAGTAGAATGTCTGAGGACTGAAGGAGTGCAGTACAAATGCCGTAGTAAAAGGCTGAAGGGGAAAGAGGTGAATGTAAAAACTATTGGGGACTACGTCCGTTTAGACTTATAGGTAAAATGTAAAGAAAATTCTGATTGGGTGTATAAGAGAAGTAAAAGTTTGATAGGGGATGAACGAGGGAGGAATTCTTCGAGTGGGTAGGGGATAGTGCGTACGCGTGTTGGATAAGGTGGTTCGAATACCGAAAAAACACAATAAAATTAGAATTGGGGAAAATTGAGTTTCACGTTAAAAATATATATTTAACAAAGAAAGACGACAAAAATATAACGCCTAAAAAATGAAGCAATGAATTCGCTAATGAATAGGCTGTACACGAAATTGATAAAGGTTTATTTAATATTAAAATAATAACTGTAATTGGAAATTTTATTTGAAGAACTAAGTTAGATATTAATTATTATTAAAGGAATTCTAAAATGGCTGCGTTAGGGAATAAGGTAAAAATATGAGAAGTTATTTAACCATTTATTAGAGAATTTTAATAAAACATCTTGAGGGATACATATATCATATAATTTAATTTGTTAAATTAATTACTCGGAGGTTAGAGTTAAATCGATAATAAAATATAAAGATTTTCAATGTAAAAACTTTCGATTGGGTGAAAATACAAATATTTATTTAAGAAAGTTAGATTTATTTAAGAGAGTTAGATTTAGTTAAGAGAGCTCAATATTGTACTAATATGCAATTTTTAATATATTTAATATATATATATAATATATATTAATAAATAATATATATATATATATTAACATGTTTAATATATATAAAGTAGACTATATTGAAGCTCAAATATCAATGAATTCTAATTACTGTTTTTTTTTCAGATTTATTTTCAGATTTTCACATTAATAAATACTTATTTGTGATATCATTTCTGCTTGGCTATGTAATTTGAAAGAGGCGAAGCATTCGAACGTTCAAAGATGGTACGACCAAAGGTGATCCGCGGGGCTTGTCTCTCAAACTGAATTTTGGTGAGGCAGAATTGTCTTGAAGCTGATTTTTCTCTTGACTGCCTACCGCTACCGATGGGGGTTCCTACAAAAGAAGAGAAGGCGACACCATTTGTGAAATATACGAGTTTGACAGTAGGAGTTATATACAAAACATTTTCGGGTACATCTGTATCATTTTCATTGAGAGTGAAAGCAAAAGACAAGGACAGATCAGGGTGAACAGCGTCGATAAATGCATGTTTCAGACGGTCCAAAGAGACGGTATCCTGTTTGGTGACACTCTGTAGGATAAAGAATCTTGGCCTTCTGAAAATGAGGACGCATGCATGGTCCGTCAAATACGGGCTGTAGTGGGGAGTCAGCTGACTCACAATGGACAAAAACATGGGAACAACTTATCATTTATTTTGGGCACGAAAACATTCCGGTTAGTAGGTACTTTAGGCTCTGGTGGACCGAATTTAGCTATCTCCCGTACATAATTGTGGACATGGGAAGCAAAATATAACGAAGAAGGTAAAGGTCGATCAGAAGAAGAAAAATTGACATGGGATATGAAGTTGTGTACCATAAACTAACTCTGCATCAGAGCAAGACAAGTCTTCTTTTAAGGGTGAACTAATCCCCAGCAGGATAAGAGGCAGCTTATCCACCCACGTAATACTAAATCCGTGGAGCGTAGGTTAGCCTTGATCTGCCGGTGTACATGTTTAATAGCGTTATTAAAAAATGGCATCGATCGCCTCTAATGCGATTCAACTTGGCTTTCGTGGTCGGTCATGATCGTCGAAGGAACAAAGCACGAAATCCCACACGCAATAAACAAAGCTTCTGGTCAACGAGTAAAACAATCTGTTTTGGCTAGGATATAGTTGAAGCCTTGAGAACAGGGTAGAAGACCTACCAGATCGAGGTGAATGACGTCACTAGCAAGGTAAGCTCTAGCGAGTCCATTTGGCTACGTCAGCGTTCATACCTGGTGACACGAACCGATGTGCAATAAGCTTTCAAGTAGCGCTAACACCAGGGTAAGAGAGGCTGTAAATTTGTGCGAAAATATGCTGACGATAAGAAAGATGATCAAGAGAATGAGCACAATCAGGTAGGGAAAAATCGACAAGGCCGTCCCTGGACGGACTGTATGGAAGTTCGATTTTTTGAACAAGTTAAAGAGAGTCACGTAAGGAGTGAATCTGCATGTATTAGTGTTTAGCTAGTGCTAGTGCTGCAAATTCAATGGGCAAAGGAGGAGAGAGGTGCGCACCTTAAATCGGTGAAGTGCGAGATAGTTCTCCCAATACGACGTTTGAAGAACCAGGAACAAAGTAGGTGTCACTCGTGAATAATTGCAACGTGCAGAGAGTGCACCAAAAAATAACATCTGGTTAGTGAGGATAGTAAAATCACGCCCTTCCAAATACGGGCGACAGTAACTTAGAATCAGTAAGAGAGCAAAAGAAGAAAACGAGGGATTACCAAGAGTCATGCACTTTCTGCTAAGCGTTACACCAGCATGGGCGGTTGACGCGTCCAATGCGACGCTGATGTGGGCACCAGGTGAAGGATAGGCCAAACAACTAGCAGAGGCGATAGCTTCTTCGGTGCGAAAAAATGATTCGCACGCCTCTAAAGACCAAAGTAGAGAAGAGTTATTTCTAGTTTTCGATAGTACTGTTTAGTAGTTGCATGATTCGAGCATCGTGAGGAATGAATCTGTGGTAGAACTTAACCATACCACAGAATCAACGAAGTTGCTTGAACGAAAAAGGTAGAGGAAAATCCAGAGTATCAGCAACTTTGTGGTCCAGAGAACGAATTCTTTCAGGAGAATCCTGGTGTCCGAGAAAGGAGAGTGGCCAGACACTAAAGGTACACTTAGAAGTGATAAGTATGATACCATACTCTTCTACACGAGTATAGATTTGAGGAAGTTGAGATAAATATTCATATAAAGATGAAGATGCTATCAGGAGGTTGTTTATATAGCAAAATACAAAAGGAAGACTTCTTTGAACCAGATCCTGAAGCGTTGGAAGGTGTGACCACTGTTGCAATGAGCATAAGGCATTCGAACCATCTAAAAAACGCCATAAGGTGTAGTGAAAGCTGTCTTTTCGACGAGCGAAACGGGTCATCCTATCATCTTAATCTAGGGAACCACGTTGTTTCACAGGCATACCCTTGAAAATAGGAAGGGCAGGCTCAGAAAACTCCTGCTAAAGGCGCTGGAAGTAAGTTTGATGTGCGGTCGACACGATTTTGGCCATGGAAAGTGACTAAAAGGTATTTGGTAGAAATGAAATCAAGTTCCCAAATAGGTCAGTCTTCCTCGTCATTGACGAAGGTCCATCTAAAAATTTGACCGAAGCCGAGGAAAACTTGAAGGATACGCCTTTCATATATCAGAATTGTTGGCCGCTCGAAAAAATAAATCAGGCAGAAGGAAAGATTTGTTACTTGAGAGGATATAAGGGCACCACTGTATTGAGCACCACTGTCTCCTAGGAATGAAAGGTTAGAAACAGGATCATATATGGGGATAAGTGGACAAACATACAGAACAGAGTTTAAGGTGACGCAGAGCTGTTGCCTTTTCAATTGAGATGAAGAGTGATATGATGAAATGGAGGAAGAGGATGGCTGAGTATAAGAGTGATGTGCTGAAGTGGAGGAAGAGGATCGCGGAATCCTTGGATTGTTATAACGGCATTGTTATATACCCTGTGCAGCTTAATTTTAGTATTTGCGATGGTGCCAACATACGTCCTTTGATATTTTATGAGATAAAGAGTTTGAAAATGGAGTGAAAGATGTGTGAAGTTGGCACGATTGTACATATCGTACGACGTTAATGCAAAATTTTCAGTCGTACCAACATGTATCAAAGGAGTAAGACGGAAACCACTAATGAAGATTGGAATGAGAAATAGCATAAAATTATTATGGCGTACCTCACCTCATTTGCTAGAGTGTACTCGTTGTTATGGAATTGGGAAGACGTTGATTGTATGTTGGTCGTGCTAGAGATGCATCTATCTATTTGTTGCAACAGGATATTGGATATTTGTTGGACTTATTCCGTTTCTTGAAGCAAATATTGGATACTTGGTGGACTTATGTCGGAAAATATACCTTGCGAAATACAATTATAATTCAATCCACTTTTTTATAACTACCAGGCAATGGCTTCGCTACTAACATTAAAATTTACAATCTAAAAAAAAGCAGCCATGGTTAAATTTTTATAAATTTTCTGAACTTCGCCAATTATAATAATTTTAAAAAGGAACTCAAAACTAAATTTCCCCCCTTTTAAAATATCACGTTACTAAAATATAGTTATTAAAGAAGATATATAAAAATAAATTTTCTGAACTTCACCATTTGTAATTCTTTGGATTTTAAAAAATTCACAAAATTTCGATACTTATATTTATTTCTGAACTTCACCATTTTGTTTGAGATATTATAAAAGAATTATTAGAAATAACTTTGATAAAAAAACATAAGTCATAACCAAACTAAGATGAAATTATTATTCAAATACTCAAAAAAATCTCCTTCTTATATTATAGAGTTAATGATGATGATGATAATTATTGACTACTCTAATAATTTTTCCATATCCATTATTTTTTATATATTGAATGTTTCTCTTTTGTAAGGTTAGTTAACCAAATTTACTTAATTTTTATGTATGGAGAGCTTATGTCGTGTGGAATCCATTCTAGCATACCTTGTTAGCTTAGAATTCTATCCGCGTATATCACTGTTAAATGTAGCTTTGCTGTATTAGCTTTATACTTTTCCCTCATCTGTTCCCCCATTATGTTTTTTTTTTACGTTGTTTTCGATTACTCGTTTAGAAACCCTTAAGGTGTGTTTAGTTGTGAATAATAATAGCTTATAAGTTATTTATAAGTTGTATTTAATTTTCGCGATTCCACTCCGTTTCATTCTAAAAGCTTTTAGTGCGAAAAATTATCGTCACGTTTGTGGCAGTTTTCTTTCTGTTCCCTTTCTGAGTGTGGACAAGTATTTCTCAATGACCCTTTGAGACCTAACTACATTGGTGCCCAGACTCAGGATATTATTTCTCTTATTAAAGTACGCGGTGGTCATAGAGCGATGGACTGTACTTTGGGTAAAAATATCCATTCATTAACCAAGAAGGCGGCTCTTGATACAAATAGCCTTTAAAACCGAATTAAAATCCCTTAATTATCATTTTCAAAAATATTACTCCCCGATGATAGAGTTGCAGAGGATATGGATAATCAAGATGTCATTATCAAAGAAATTATAGAGGTTTGCGAAGTCAAGGGACTATAAGTATAGGTTGACCATAACGAAGGCTGGACTGAAGAATGCCTTCAATCTAATAGTCCATGTGGGAAAGACAAGTTAGCTCGGAGCTCACCCGAAGAGGTGAACTTTGATCGAAATGTACCTCAGTGGAGTAAGTTTATGGTTTAAATTATAGTACTTTTCTTATCCTTGATACCTAGAACTCTTGCTAGGCGAGTGGATACGGCGTGTGTCTGCCAATGTCGCGGTACTGGGTTCGATCCCGGCACGAGCGGACACAAACGTCAGCCCCGGAGAGATCTGGCTGCAAATTGGTGGAGGCGCTGTGCTTAGCCCTGTATTCAGGTAGGTAGATCTTACACTTTTCACCACACACACAGCCAATTAAAACACTGCTTTCTTTCCTCTTCAGTTTTCGCAGCGTAACACGCATACACTCTCTGTTCCAAGGAATCCCCCCCCCCTATGGGTATCTATATCCATATACCTCTGACACTAAGCAGGTCCCTCCGCCCCGGGGCGACGAAGGTTCCCCTTAAAAGCTGTTTGGGGCCAAAACATAAGACTTCCTGGCACGTCTCCACAAAGAGGACCGGCCCCTGGTGCCCTCGGCCTCACCAGCGATTGTCACACTGACCTTTATGTCTATTACTATTACTACTATTCTTGATATCTCAAAATGCCCCCAAATTGGCCTACCTTGTTGGCCAAGTAAAGGAAGTGGCCCTCGGACTATTAAATGGCTTATCCAGATCTGGTGACCAGTTATCTCGAAGTTACTGAAAAGGACAGATGGAAATAAAAGACGAATTGTCCTACCCCATGTGCACGCAAACCTAGAGGAAGGCATGTAATCTCTCATTACAGCTTGGTTCTTCTCTGAATCCATTGTGTGCCATCACAAACGGTGAGATGGCCTACCTTTGAACTTGACAGGCAACCTAAATCATTACAGATCGGCCACCATACTTTATTATTGGGCAGCATTGCACTTTCCATTAAACTGCTCTCGTCGAACTATAAGACCCGACAAGCCTCGTGCAAACATTCTGAGACGAACTCTTCTGACGAATGCATTAACCCGATCGTCCTCTGTGTTAACGTTGAGTACTGACCCCGGAGCGTCCAGAACGAGGTCGGTCTTGGATATTCCCTCTTTATTGGATCCTCTTGAACCCTTCTGCAACACCGGAATGTGATCCGCCAACTCTCTCGGCGATTTATCGACAGCTGAGACCTTCCTCGAGCAGCGCCCCATCAGACTTCTCTTATCCACGGTATAGTTATTTGTTTTTGCTATGATGATGTCATTAACATACTCCGTCAACGTGGAATATTATATTAATCAACAAATGTGTTATATGAAGACATTTTGACTGTAACATGTTGTAAAGTGATACCAGGATTTCACACATTTCAATAACATCGCTATTTTAGATATTTAAAAAAATAGTTGTAAAGAAGTTTGTGCTTTTATTTTTATTTCCAGATATATTTGGCACATAAATACAAACCTACACCATCATAATCATAGACATACCTAAGGAATAATAAAACATTTGGCCGTGCCTGTACGTGTACTGACTAGCGTATGTGTACATTCAACATACGTGTGCCTAACATAGCTCATTTCACCGTCAGCGTGCAATTTGCGTCTGAGGTACGTGTCTTACCGTTCAGTATTGTAGAATGCGTTTGTGGTACGTTCATCATACGTTCATATTGCGTATTTATTGCGTAAAAGAAAAATTTCTGTCAACTTTCGGTGCCTTGGCCGACGAATTGGATGAGGGTGTGGTACACTCAAAGTTCGGCACTGTTTGGTGGGGATTGCATTTCGCTACTGATAACATGCAATCCAGTACGACCTGTTTCATGGCCAGGTTGTCGGGAACTCAACTGACGCCGTCCCCTAGTTATTTCATAGTTATTTAAAGGGTTGATAAGTCGCTAACGGGACTAAAAACAATTCATGAATCAGGGCGTGTACACTATGAAAAGCATGTATACATGGTCAGCCATCACTTTAGAGCCAGCGGATGAACCGCTTCATTGGTCAACGGTGATTTTGGGGGAGAGTAGGTCTTGTAGTGAGTCTACAATCACGTATCTGTCCTTCAGTCGCTGAACTACTCTTCATTCATCTAGTTTCATACGGTCCAGAACTCTCTGGATTTCATGTACACACTAGTCTTTGTGGTTTCAAGCTGGTCGTCTTCATTGATTTTTTATTATAATAATATGTGTGAACGCCGTGTAATATTATCCTCTCATTAAAATAAAATCTTGGAGTTATATTGTATTACGGTGCATATCTTATTGTTGTATCATCACCAACTACAAATCTTGAAAATATATGATCGATCGTCAATGACAAATCTCGTTGTTGTGAAGTATTCACCTCCAAATTTCCTAGTTGTATCGTCTTTACCTAAAAATCTTGTTTATCATCTCTACCAGTGGTTTTCAACCTTTTTATGATAGTGGCACCCTAATTGCTATAAATAAGCTGCCGATGTACCTCAATAAAATATAATTTATGCATAAATATTTAATTTCATGGAAAGTACTTCAAAATTAATCATGATTGACATTTAACCTAATTTAATTAAAATCAGTGTTAAAAAATTTGAAAAAAAATAAATCTTACCTTTAAAAGTTCAATGGGAAATTTGAACTTGATGAGTATCACATAATTCTTTAATATCGGGACGTAGAGTTGACAAGGCAATTCTCATTTCTTCATTCACTGTCTGCGATCTTTTTCTTGTCGTTGTTTTTTACATTGTACAATGCAGAGAAGCTAGTTTCGAAATACTTTCAAATGTAGCTAGAATTTTTATAAATGTTTGAAATACTTATTTTTTTTTGCAATTTAGGCATTTAAATAATGGGGGGGAGGGTGCTCCCGCGGCATCCCGGTCGAAAACCAATGATTTACTCATATACCAATAACTTTTTTAGTGTATCGTCCCCACGCTCAAATCTTGGAATTGTATGAACCAGGTATAAATCTCTTAGCTGCCTCTACTTTACTCTTAATGGCATCTTCAGGAACAAATTTCGGAGCTGTCTACTATTAACTGCATCGTTTTCACGATCTTATAATAATATCATCTCCACGTGCAAAGGCCATAGTTAAATAATCTCTAAAGACAAAGTTTGTATTTGACTCTTCACGGAAAAATCTTTTATTTTTAAATCAAGTTAAAATTGTTTAGGGTTGTATCAGTTCCACGTAAAATTTCGTGGATGTATCGACTCAACGGGTTTTCTCGTATGGATATCATCGCCATCTGCAAATCTTGTCGTTGTGACATTCTCAGGTGAAAATCGTGAAGTTGTATCATTTCCACGTGAAAATCTCGTTGCTATATCGTTTATACGTACAAATTTCGTCAGAGTATCATTTCAACGTATAAAAATCGCAGTTCTTTCGTCTTTAGTCGTGACACTGAAAATCGTGAAGCGTTCCACATTCTTATAAATTTTAATATATATTCCATATATTTTATCTTTCACCCATTCACTGATCATCTTTTACCCCTTCACCCCCATCCTTCTCATTCATCCACCAAAAAATTATTCTAAATATCTTAAAATAACATTGTAGAATTTTTTTTTCAAATCAAATATCTTACATTCGTCAGTCATAATTCATCTATTCAGTCTCATTCACCAACTCACCCTCACCATCTCTCATACATTCATTCATCCATCCATAACTCATTACTCATCTATTCATAGCTCTGTACTATATCTGCAAATACGCATTGTTTTAAATTTATAATCTAATTGTTTAAAAAAAATTATTGAATCATAATTTAAAATTTTCAACCATTTTAGATCTTCAACCATCCGTCCTCCATCCATCACCCATTCACCACCCATAATAAATCCACAAATCACATGAAAATGTTTAGCTGGTGTCAATAACCTAGTAGTTGCGCCACTCAAAAAAAATCAATCAATCATTCTCTAATCGTGAATCTTGAAGTGGTATCACCTTCTTATCCAAAGTCATAGTTTTGTAACCTTCCCGTACTGTTCTTTTAATGGTAAAAACTCCCCTTACCATTCTCACAGTTGTGTTGTTGTTTCAACATACAAATCTATTAGCCATAGCATCTTCATGCACAAAATTCTCCCAGTTATATACATAGTGTCCAAGTACAAATCTTTTATTGATATAGTCTCGTACAAAACTCTTTAGTGTTATCGTTCCTACGTGTAAATATCGAATTTGTACCGTCTCTACGTGCATATCTCGCATTTGTCTCGCCTCCGCCTAAAAATATTGTAGTTGCCTTATTTCCACGTGCAAACGCCATAATTGTATCCTATTCGTATAGTTCAAATCACGTAGTTTTATTGTCTCCATTTACAAATCTCTTAGTTGTATCGTCTCCAGTTACAAAACTTGTGGTTCTATTGTTACCATGTACAAATTTCACAGTTGTATTGTATTCTTGTAGTTCAATCATTCGCATATACAAATATCGTAGTTGAGTCGTTTTCCGGTAAAATTCGTGTAGTAGAATTGTCTCCACGTACAAATCTCGTCTCGGTATCGTCTCCAGGAACAAATCTCGTAATGGCATAATCTCCACGTGTAAATCTCGTTCAATTATCGCCTCTATGTACAGAGTTCGAAATGTTACATCTTTACTTACAAATCCCTCTCGCCTTCTTGTCTTCACTTAAAAATATTGTAGTTATATCGCCTTCAAGTTCAAATCTTTTAGTTGTATCATTTCACGTATAAATTTCATAATTATAAATCTGACATTTGTGACGTCTCCACTAACAAATCATCTTGTACTATAGTCTCCACTAACAAATCTTCTTGTATTATCGTCTCCACTAACAAATCCTCTTGCACTATAGTATCCACTAACAAATCATCTTGTACTATAGTCTCCACTAGCAAATCCTCTTGTATTACCGTCTCCACTAACAAATCGTCTTGTACTATCGTCTCCTCTAACAAATTCTCTTGTACTATCGTTCTCCACTAACAAATCCTCTTGTATTATTGTCTCCACTAACAAATCCTCTTGTATTATCGTCTCCACTAACAAATCCCCTTGTACTATCGTCTTCACTAACAAATCCCTTTGTACTATCGTCTCAACTAACAAATCTTCTTGTATTATCGTCTCCACTAACAAATTCTCTTGTAATAGAGTCTCCACTAACAAATCCTCATGTATTATCGTCTCCACTAACAAATTCTCTTGTACTACCGTCTTATCTAACAAATTCTCTTGTAGTATCGTGCCACTAACAAATTCTCTTGTATTATTGTCTTCACTAACAAATCATCTTGGTCTATCGTTTCTACTAACTGATCCTCTTGTATTATCGTCTCCACTAACAAATTCTCTTGCACTTTAGTCTCCACTAACAAATCCTCTTGTATTATCATCTCCACTAACAAATTCTCTTGTACTATCGTCACCACTAACAAATACTCTTGTACTATTGTTTCCACTAACAAATCTTCTTGTATTATCATCGCCACTAACAAATCTTCTTGTATTATCATCGCCACTAACAAATCCTCTTGTAATATCATCTCCACTAACAAATCTTAATGTATCATCGTCTTTCATAACAAATTCTCTTGTATTATCGTCTCCACTAACAAATCCTCTTGTATTATCTTCACTAGTAAATCCTCTCGTATTATCGTCTCCACTAACAAATTGTCTATTATTATTATAGTCTCCGGATATGTACACATCTTGTAATTTTCATGTGTGCATGTTAAAGATCTTGTAGTTGTATTGGCAAAATATCGTAGTTACATAGTTTCCAAGGTAAAATCTAGTAGTATTAGATTATCTTTACATAGAAATCTCATAGTTCTATTTACCTTCACGTACAGATTAGCCGGATGAAATAAAAGGACGTTATGGTGAATGAATCTGTGAGAGTAGCCATATCTGTTTATTTTATAGGTATTATGGGTATAATAAACTCACTATTAGCATACAGATGTGCGAGGCATAACTCAAGACTCGTCTGCTAACGTATGCCTTACATCATTTTGCCTGTCAGATCGCGTATTCACATACACCTATTCATTCAAACGATTGACTTCGTCGTCTACCATCCACTTTGGTCCTAATTAAAATATACTCATGTTAAATATACGTGGGTTTAACAGTTTGATTTTTTTATGTATATGGAATTTTCCCACCCGAATACACATACACAATTTTACCTTCTTGAACTACATTCTAAGCGTTTCATTTTTATTCGCAAACATGTACGTACACCTTCATCTACGTAAATCACATACGCAATCTCATTTACGCATGTATACCTCTTTTCATCTACTTATTATAAATTCATGTAAACAATGAATACGTTCAATTATGTATGTATAATGGATTTCTCCTCTCTCTCTTCTCTCTTATCATTTATCTTCTCTTTTACATCTAATTTTCCACCTCTTTTTAGATTTTGTGATTCTAACTAATTGAAGCGTGTACACTGGTTTGTATGTGTGTAATTAAGTAGACATGTACGTTGGATTCTATGCGTGTACGCAAATATCGTTAAGAGAGCATAAAGTGTCATTTGTGAGAGGCATCGCGGTACTGCCGTCACTGGCCCTGGCAATAATTGTTTGTGTCATGCTTCATTCTTTCATTCTTTTGCTTAATGAGAATTTAAGCACCTCTGCGAGTACCGGAAATAACAGGAAACACTCTTGGCCTAATTCAAGAGTCATTTTTTTTCTTCAGTGCCATTCGGAAAGTTAAAACTTTCTCCCTGGCACTTATAAGATGGCCCTGTCTTTTACGGTATTACCATAATGTCACTCATCTATCATTCGTTGTGTTTAAATTGCCTCATATAATTTTACATGTCTGCTTAATACAAGGGAATTTGAATCTCTCTAAACGTTATTCGTCGCAAGATAGTCGCGTATCATCTCGGGTGAATGGATTGGTAACCAATAGAAAACGAGGAGAAATATTTATCTTCCTTTTGATTGGCGCATTTTGAATGTCATTATAAACAAAAGTCGATTTCCTGTTGAACGTTCTAATAGGGCTATTTAGGCGATGGCGAAGAATCCTTAAGATTTATTGCTGTGGAATTGTTTGGTGGATAAACGCTTCTTAATTATGTCTCATGAAATCGATTCAGTGACTTGAGTGTAGATAGTTGACGGTGCTTAACATAATTGTTTCTGAATCTGGGCGAAGAAATGACCGATTGGAATGAAGAGATATTTCCGAATGACACAAAATGCCATGCTTTCGGCGCGTTCTTGGCTGAGAGACTCATGGTGAGAAATCAGCTTCGATATTTCAGGAATGATTTTATTCCCGTTCACATCTCAGGAATGGCGTCATACAAATGGCTCAATTCGGGCGAGATACAATTCATCCAATTACACAGACTGGCAAGTTGCGCTATTTGGGGGTGGGAATAGGGGGTGGTACGTTCTTTACCACTGAGGTAGGCCCTTGTGGACCCAGTGTCCCGGTAATCTCGAAATAACCAAGTCTTTTTTTCCCTTCCACACCTCTCTCTCTCTCTTTCACTCTTTTTTGCCATTTTATATCTTCTCGGAAGTGTCAGGCGTAAGTATGGTCAACTTTACAGCAGCTAACACTTTGAAGACTCTGTGCCATCTTGGCGCCTAAACCTGCAAGGTAGTGGTGGTAACTGTCACCACTAATGCCACTGCCTATAGGGACTCGTGACATATCTTTGGGTTCTTTTTAACATCCAACTATTTTGGCATCTTCTCCTACCTAGTATCAAATTAAGGACTGGATTAGCTTCCTCATGCCATGTCAGAAAACCAGGTTTGAGGGAAGTGATTAGCTGTTTGCGCCCAAGTACCCTCACCCGTAACGTGTAATGGTTTAACCACCCCTTTGTGACATTTCTAGAGTGCATAAGACTGCGATGCTTGTGGCGGGTGAGCTTTACTGCCTTGATGGCTGCGAAACCAACCAAAGGTCTCGGGCCCTGCCTCTAGGTCTGTCAGTTGGTATCAATGGACACATCTTCAGATCACGGGCTACCTGTCGACGACTAGTAAAACTAAGTAAAGGGTTCGATTCGTAGCCAACCCGCCTATCTGTTTGTTCAGTGGATAGAAGGGGGATCCTTTAAGGGTTCAGCTACCCATGGGCTACCTCCGGTTGGTGTAGCTGTTTATCTGGCGCTACCAACATGTATAACACATCAGGGGAGTTGATTCCTGAAAGAACCGAAAATCTACGATAGGATATGCGGGAGCGGCTGTATATGAGATTTAGCTCGCCACCTTTTTTTTACATTTGTGAGGTCATCTGACCTGCTATTGTAAATTCCGGTGCGTTAAGGAGTTTTCCAAACTATCCTTATATCTATGGAAGTAATTCAAGAAGAGCCATTTTTGGAACGAAACTAATTCCAATTTAGGTGTGTCAGGAGGGAGAAGGTATGGCATATCTCTTTCTGGTGCAGGGCAAATGGCCTTTCTTCCACCACTTTCGCTATGGGGAGGGAGCTTCCTCTCCCCCACTCATGCCCTATAAGAACCACACAACGGTGCTTTCTTGCCCGTATCAAGACGCTCTACTTATCTCTTTCTCAGGGGCCAGCTCATTTGAAACCATTCGGCCGTAGACGTTCTCACGTTAGGTGGGGATCACTGGCTTGGTACATAATGAAAGCCCATTTGACGATCAGCACAGTGTAAGAAAGATACGAGAGGTTTTTAGTACAAAAACGTGTATAAAGCGGCTTTATTTGAGAGAGCGAGTGTTTTCCATAAAGAGAATGATGGCTTGGTTGCACTTCAGCCCTCAAACAATGCCCTCCAATACGGGAAAAAAATAGGAAAACCTCTCTTCCAAAGGGGCTCGAAGACGGGTTAGTTTTTCGCTACTATCAAGTGGTCAAGTGCAAGGATAGTTAGTATTTAATCATTATCTACCCAATATTTACCGATTATCTACTGATGATCCACTTAATATTTACCGATTATATACTAGTTATCTACTCAACATTCACGATTATCTACTCAATATTTACCGATTTTCTACTCATTATCTATTCACTACTTATTTGCACATATTTAACAAATCACTCTCTACTCATTAACTCGGCATCTAGCGGTAAATATGTAGACGAGCGGCCCGGCCGATAAGACGTACTATTTTCGTCCGTGTTCCAAAATGTTTCACGTTTTTGGAGTAGATTTAAGGGGATGGCTCGTGTGGGGGGTAAACACAAGGGGAGGACCACACTATGAATATCCTGAGTTTCATTAAATTGGTGGGGTCTGGAGGAACAGCCCCCCAGTATAGAATCCTAATTGTTTATAGAATAATGTTCTGACGTTTACAGAGGTGAATGCTTTAACTACATCATGTCAGCGCTTTTAATCGTTTTGTGAATTATAATAGGGGGGGGGGAGTATGACGTCAGAAATGCTTGATTTCAATTTTTTTCACTTAATAGCTTTTTATTATCCTCATTTGGAGTCATTTTTATTTGCCAATATATTTTTCCCTATTTTTACTATTTTTTTCACCTTATTATACACATAGCAGTGTGGTGTGTCAAACAGACGCAGTGTGCAAATGACTCATACAGACGTCTTTTAAGCAGTGTGAAAATGGTATCGAATTGTTCACTTTGTCCGTCCTCCATTTCGGAATTATTAACTCGAGTTTCTGATAAAGATAAATTTTTCACCTTTTTGGATGTTCATAATTAAGTTAAAATTAAGAGCGAATGCGAAATTTGTGGCCGGGCATTAGATGTGACTCCTCAGTTTGAATTTAGATGTTCTAAAATAAAACGTGATTCAAGTCAGCTATATTTCGAATAGGACGCAGACGCGCAAAATAAATAGGCTTTTCTCTTCGCTATTTCAGAGGTATAACTACTGCAATTAAGTACGGAAACAACGTGTTTCATTTGTTTTTTTCGGGCAATTTTGTAAAAAAATGGCCTACGTAAACAGCATTTTCGGTTTGTTTACTTTCGGGCATTTCCCCCCCCCCCAAAAAAAAAAAAAATGGCGGCAGCTATCATTCGAAGAAAACTCAAACGCGCATGAATATTCTGACACGGGTGAACGATAATATTTACACAAAATAATTTTTTCCGGCTGGGCCGCTCGTCTACATGTTTACCCATCTAGCTACTATGCACTCATTATCTACGCCCCACGTACTTTTTATCTACCAACTATAAACGAATTATCAAATCACATATCCTCGTTATATACTCATTATCTACTGATTATCTACCTATATTCTACCCACTACCTACCTATAATATACTCATCATCCACTACTACTATACAAGGTGTCCCCCCAAAAAGTTAACCGTACTTTGAATTAGTATAACTCAAAACCTATTGGATATTTTTTAACCCTGCAAAACAAAACAAATTTAAAAACTATTTATCTGTCGATTTTGGAAAATTTCATTAAATTCCCTTTTACGATATGGATACACTAATGGGTTTAGTGGAGGATATCAAAATTATATTTGCGCAAGGAAGTAATATAATGAAACTTCGAAGTTTAAAATTGACAAATATATTTAAATCCATTTTTAACAAAAATACCTATTCATATGGGTAATACAAATTCCTTTTTTATTTTTATAAACACTGTTTCCCTCCACATGTCCTCCATTTCTTTCCAAGAAGAGTTGCGCGGTTGATCGCATTGATTGAACAACTTTTTTGATTAACTTGTGATTTTCCTGAAGTCTATTGATTTTACGTGTGATACTATCTCTTAACTGGTTGATGCTTTGTTGTGGAGTAAAATACACTTTATTCTTTAGATATCGCCATAAGAAATAATCGCACGGTGTTAAGTCAGGGGATCTTGGGGGCCATTCAATTGCATGATTTAGCGCGACAATGCGGTTGTCAAAGGTTTCTTTTATTTTTTTCTTAAAGCAAGCTCTCTATGAGCTGGTGCGCCGTCCTGAATCCACCAAAGTCTATTGAATTGATTGCCCTAAATCTGGCGGAGTTCCTGGATCTTTTTGTTGATCATGCTCAGGTAGGCAGCACCATTCAAGTTATTCTCGTAAAACAATGGACCGACTCGATAGCCATTCCCGCATATTCCGATCCACAGAGAGACAAATACGTGTGTCAAAGTTGAATGCTTGGGGGGGAGGGGCGCATATTGCCAAATGTTATGGCTATTTACCTTTCAATTCATGAAAAAGGCTGCCTCGTCACCAATCATGATGTTTTCCAAGAAACGAGCAAGTTTATGGGGAGGCCATTCGACAAATTGTCTACAAGGAAAATCTGTTTCAAGAAGCTGGCGTCTTGCATGCATCTTATAGGGATGCTATTTTGAGCCATGTTTAATAATGCGGTTAAATGATGACTTTGACAATTGTAACCCATTCTTTCTGACTGATACATGTGGATTTTGAAGAAGTGTCATCTGAACCTTTTCGATATTTTCTGTTCTTCTTATGGTTCTCATACGACCCGAACGACCTTTATTTAGATTTAATCATGTTCCTTCATGTTGGTATTAACGAACATTTTTCCAAATTGTGGGCTTGCTTGTTGGGTGCCTACCTGGAAAACGTTGTTCAAATGATCTTTTGTTAACTGCATGATTAAAAGGGTTCTATGGAAGTAAACTTTTACACAAAAACGCTTTGATTTGCTTAATAAGCAATAATGAGGAGACCATACCACAGCGTGGCTGAAAATCCACCGTAAAATAGCCTAGGCTTTGCTTTAAGAATGGCACAGTGACCTAGGCTACCTAGGCTCCCTACGCTTCTCTTGAAAGTGCACGGTGGCCTAGCCTTCCTAGGCTTCGTTTCATTATTTTACTTCCTCGCCCAAACATATGTTTGATAACCTCCACTAAACCCATTAGTGTATCAATATCATAAAAGGGAATTTAATGAAATCTTCACAATCAACAGACAGATAGTTATTAAATAAAACACCTTTTACAAAACCCAAAAATTTTGAATATCTTTTCAGTTATACTAATTCAAAGTACGGTTAACATTTTTCTGGGACACCTGGCATACCTATTACCTACTCACTATTGTTAAGGTGCGCCCTCATTATCTCTTTCCTCCCTTAGGTTCAGCACTCTTCTTTCCCTTTCGGTAAGAGGTTCTGAAGGGGTTCTGTCTTCGAAGATTTGAACCCTCGTAATTTAGAGAGGACAGGGAAACGGGGGATAGAGGTGGCAGATGGGCTCAAAGGACCCACGCATATTAGGCAATCCCACAAAGGAGGCACAGGCCTTAGGCTGGAAAAGGCATGTTGAGGAGAGTTGCGCGCTTAATCGGTTCTTCGTGCCCCAAGTAGAATGCCTTCCAGCTAATTTCACTCTCCCCCTCCTAACTTTACCATATTCCGAAGCTCTTTTCAAGACAATTTTCGCCATTCATCGGTTGGTTTGGCTTGGCCGTAAGATGCGTCATTAAAAGGGAGCAAAGGCACAAATTTAGTTGTGCGACTCCTGTCCTGTCCAGGAGCCTTTAAAGTGTGGAGGGGTTGCGCTTTCGGGTACCAAGGCGCCAAGTGATATCCTCCTCGGATGGCTTGAGCTCTAAACCTTACAAATATTTTCAATTCCAACAAACTTACAATTTCTTCTTTACTAATCTCTTTTCTCAAAGTTTGCTTCGTTGGTTTTCGTTTTCTATATTTAGTTAAAATTATTGCAAGGACAAGCAAGGGCGTGATAGATGTGCAATAGGTTATCATGCTGCAGCTGACATTTGTGGATTGAGTGTCTTCAGCCACAATGGCTGCATTTGAGAGCCCTGCCGGTCTCAGCACACGCAGTTTGCTTCCCCGGTCCCAAGAGGATCTTCGGTTATATATATATATATATATATATATATATATATATATATATATATATTTACGTGTTTGTATGTGTGCCCTCGTTGTTTTTCGATTTAAATTAATATAAAAATTAACGTTAGTATCTGTACTAATTTTAACGCTTTGTAACTAATTGCATTATCAAGAATTAGCATTTTTTAAATAATACTTTTTGTGTGTGGCTCTTGTCTTTAGCTTCTCAAGAGTCAAGGAAGAGTCGCTCTGTGAAAAAACACGTCCTGGAAAGGATCCTTATTCATTTTCATTGGGGATCGTAGGGAAATTGTGTAATCCAATGAGTTGAACTTATTATGCAGATGGCATAACTAAAAGCGAGAGAAAAGACATGGAAATTTAATACAAGAATAGAAAGAGAAATATAATGAGACCGTGGATGAAGACAGGTAAAATTGCTAAAATACTATGAAGTCTGTAGGGGCGGAAGGGTAATTTTAAAGACCGCCAGTGACAGGTTTATTCAACGGAGGACAAAAACTCAAGGACAACCTTGAGTGTCCTACTGACTGATAGATTTTAATAATTGATATTAGGTCTTTTTAATAGACAGCTACCATTAGCTGTGACAGAGGAAAGCGGTGATCTGAGATAACAGTAATACAATTATAAAAATAAATTGAAATAAAATTATTATTATTAAATCAATAATTTGCGAATTATCGGGAATTATTTCAATTACTAATAATTTTCCATAATGTTGAATTATCGAGTTATTAAAATTAAATTTTATTGCTTCTCAGTAATTGTTAAAATACTAAAAAATATTAAGTAAAAGGTAAATATATCTCAATAATTATCGAATTATTTAGTTTGAATAATAATAACTAATCATTCTTGAACAGTTATTATTACCTAAAAACAAAGCAATGGTCCTTCACAGAACGCTCCTGCATCGACTCATAAAAAGCTAAAGAGAAGAGCACTCAACGAGGGCAACCGGCCCCACCTCTCCTTCACTTCTCCCCGCCCCTTTCTTTCGCGCAAGGCTCCAACTTCACCATCTGCATTGGCTCCTCATTCAGTAGAGCACTCACTCTTAAGCTCCTTCTCTTACGTAAAAGTCCTTAAATGTCCCCTGCGCCCTCCTATATTTCGCCTTCCTGACTCAAAATCAGCCCCTTCCTCCGAGCTCTGCGCGCTCAGGCTCTAGTCTCCTACCGATTGTTCGGGTTCCTCATAGTCATCTGAGCTGCATGGGGGATCGTGCTCCCTCTCCATTTGCCCCGAGCATGTGGAATGAACTGCACGTTTGGGCAAAGGGTGGGGAGGGCGCGTTGTCGGCGAGTGAATGTTGCGATAAGGACGGGAGGAACGTTGTTGGCGAGTGGTGGTGGAGAAAAGGGCGGGGGCAACATTTTCAGCTAGTGTGTTTTGGAAAAGGGTGGAGAGCACGTTTCGGCGATTGGGTGTGAGAGAGAGAGAGAAAGATATATATATATATATATATATATATATATATATATATATATATATAGAGAGAGAGAGAGAGAGAGAGAGAGAGAAAGAGAGAGAGAGAGAGAGAGAGAGAGAGAGAGAGAGAGATATGGAGAAGGTATAACTCAATGATAAGATATTTCTATCCATCCCACTCTTAGCTTTGAGTCTAGAAACGTGGATAAAAGACATCCTACCTCTCCATGAGATGGCATCTATAGGGGCAACTCTATTTTTCTCATATCACTGTGTTTCTCCTCAACTCAAAATGGCAAGCTTCTCTGAAGAGATGAGATCACAGATGAAGTTCGCTTTGCCCAACGCCATGTTTTTACAATTAAAAAAAAAACAGCAGAGTAAACGAGGGAGCTTTATAGATATAAAAGGAGGGCGAGGATCAATGTTTTGGCCGGTGAGTTGCGGTTTGTTTGTAACTTTGTTTGAAGTCGCAACATCTCCAAAGGGATGATTCAGCAAGAGAAGCCATCCTGAAGGGTGGCTTCAAAATTTATAGATGCTTGATTCTATGATAGGTTAACGAGGTGCTTCTAATAGTGTTAAATTTGAGACAGAAGTTATTTATTTTAACGCTTAGAGAATATAGATACAAAAATTTAATAATTGATTGTCGAAAGTGAAGATAACAAAATAAGAAACACCAATCACTTCGCCAGAAAGTGGGGTTTATGCTTATCAAAGCTTCTAGAAAAACTAACCCACCCAACTCCTTTATCAAACACCGAAAACTCCTTCTTTTAGCAGGGAAAAGTTCTGAAATTGGAAAATAATAATAAATAATATTGTTTTTCTGTCGCTACGAGGTTACATTTAGCTATACATAACAATAAAAGGATAGTGAAACATGTCACCAGATATCCGTGGACTTTTACAATCAGTTTTTAAATTCTAGCTCTTAAAATGGATTCCACTTTTCAGCATTTGCTTATTACCCCTTTTGTTTCATTACTCGGACATCTTAACAACATCTCCGCTATTTCCTGATATTTGATATAATTAATCATGTAAAAAAAAATAATGGCGGGGAAAAAATAAAACAAAATAATCATTTTATATTTACATTAAAAAAAAATTAAATTCATAGACACATTTAATCGGCTTAATAGACGTAATGTTTCTCTTGAAAAGGTTTTTTTCTAGATAATGGAGGCAATGCGGCGGTTAAAAAGGACGCTAGATTGATTTATAAAAATATAAACCAGAACTCTTACGAGGAAATCGCACAAAATCTGATGAAATCTCATTTCATTATGCGTCATCCTACTGTGGGATCAAATCGTATGCACACTGATTTAATTAAATTATTTATGGAATTTGTCAATTTTCAGTCAATTTATACGTTTCAGTAAACTCACATATTTAATAAAGTTTAGCGAATCAGTAACCTCAACTCGCACACTCAACTTCTCCGGCGGTCGTTCACAAACTGACTGAACGAATTATAGCCAATAGCTTTTATAGTCTTGCAGCTATTTCCCGTCGAGTAAGGATATGTTTGTTTGTTTGTGTGTATGTAAATGAGTAAAATTAGTCTCAAGGCATGGCTGGGCCTACAGTATCAAAAGACAATAGGCTTGAAGTAAGACGAAAGGCCTTTATTTTCCCTTATGCTCAGGGGAAAGGGGGCGGGTCTTATCTCGCCGAGTAGTCGTGGTAGGACGGTGGTGGCTGTCTATAGATGGGGGAATTTATTTGAGCAGGATAGGTCGCGTAGGTCGAGGGATAGTTAGGGGATGTCCGAGAGTAAGGGGAAGCCCTCGCTTTCACATTGTTGTAGGTATAGGAGCTGTACATGGGCCCGTAGCTGCACATGTCTGTGCTGTAGGGTTGATTGAGACACTGAGGGGCGGCGCATTGATCCCCCACCTTCGACATTGTCTGGGACGCGGTCATTTGAGGCATATTCGAGCAAGATAAGAGATTGGCAGAGGGGGCCATGTTGGATGACGTCATCATTCGTGACATCAAAGTCTCGCTGTTCGTTTCTGCGTCTTCTGTAAAGGGGAAGAAAAGTGATTGATAATGACGGTTGCAATGAACTTAGTAGGGGGAGTCCTATTATTATTACAACTAAAGTCTATCCCAAATCCATAATATGAGTTTACACACATAAAGAGAATAGGGGGACATAAATGAAGGTAAATTTGACTTTTTGAGGTTTCTCTGGTTGCAAATTCAAGCTTTACTGATCCTACTTATAGGAGGAGCTTGCGCTTCGCAGGCAGACCTCCATTCTCTGTCCTATAGCCTAGGTAAGGATATCGGTTTCCATTTCACGATCGAATAAAGCAGTTACCTTTCCTATAGTGCCAAATTCTTCTGAAATATATTTATTACTTTCTTCATTTTCTATATCTTTTTCCAATGATAACTTTCAGCATCTTTTGAAAAACTTCTTTACGTTCTCTCTTGTAATCGTAAACTTTATTTTCTTTTAAAATAATTTTAATAATCTCGTCTTTAAAAACGTCTTCTTATACAATCTTTTAAAAATCTATTTTATTTAAACCTTTCTCATCTTCATTTTTCTATTCAGAGAGTAAAAAGTATAAGATGAGAAAATATAGCAACTTTTAAAAATTATTTAGGATAAAAGCTTAAAAAATATACGAGAAACCATCCCTAATGCCTGTTTTTTTCAACTCTAAAGCAACTCAGAAATAATTTTGATTCAAGCTTTGAAAATACGGAAAACCACCCGACGCTTTAATTTTCGATCTCTAAATAACTCTCAGAAAGAACCTTGATGAAACCATTCAAAAAACTAAAAACTATTCTCCCCCCCTACGGCCAATACGACTTTACCAATACCCTTTTGGTCTAGATTTTTAAAAAAGTTTCTAGGTTGGAAATGACTTGGTGTGTTTTGTGGATTTTTAAAAATTGAGATAAGAGGAGGAGGGCTTTGCCACTCTTCCTTACAGAAAATTTATTTTTATATATCTTCTTCTATAAGTACATTTTAGCAACGTGATATTTTGAAAGGGGGGAAATTTAGTTTTGAGTTCCATTTTAAAATTATTATAATTGGCGAATTTCAGATAATTTATAAAAATTTAACCATGGCTTTTTTTTTAGATTTTAAATTTTAATATTAGTAGCGAAGCGCAAGCTTCCCCCTCACGGGGCGAGTGGTGAAGCCATTGCCTGGTCTCAAAGTAATTTACTCTCAGTCTTTTTGTTCACATCAATGCTTATTTTGTAGGTCTAAAAGCCTTGAAAAACTTTTAACGGAATTCATTTTAAATGGGGAAAGAAAAATCGTCACAATTCTTTTTTCTCCCTCTAAATTTTCTCTAATAATTCCCCTTTGCTTTACTCGTTTTTTGGGGCCAGTAGCTATTTCCTGCTGATAACGATTAAAATTGAAAATATATTGTAGAAATAATTTCCATAAAACTTTCGAATATACGAAAAAAAGTTAAAAAGCAGCCATGCCTAAATTTTAATCAATTTTCCGTACTTCACAATTTGTAATTCTTTTTGTTTTAAAAATTCCTAAACGTAAGATAATCATACTTTTTTTCTGAACTTCACCATTTTGTCTTTTCAAACTCTAAGGGAATTCTAAGAAATAACTGATAAAAATTTAAAATATACATAGGTCATAACCAAACTAAGAGAAAAAATATATATTATTATTCAACCGTTTTAATATATATATATATATATATATATATATATATATATATATATATATATATATATATATATATATATATATAAGGAAATTGACAAGGAAAAAATGACTTTTTGCGTTTCTTATTCTTTTAATGTGAATTGGAATTAAATGCAGAAAAATACAAAATTCTATCCATAAGATTTACGGCTTGTATGATCTTGAAAGTGAAAGATATTGAGAAAGATCTCGGAAGTGAAAAATTTCACTAAGAGATAGATGTCGAAATAGAAATATCTAGAAAGTAAAATATCTTGGAGGTAAAATATATTGGAAAACAAAGATCTCGGAAAAGACATCTTGAAAAGGAAATATGATGTGAAAAATCTTGGTGGAATGGTAAGCCAAAGGTCTAGATTTGCCAAGATCTCTGCAGCGGCCACGAGAAGCAACAAACTATTCCAATTTATTTACAAAAGTCTTACTCATAAAAGAATAAAATTATCTTTTTCTACTTCTGATTAGTTCTCCTCCCTTTCTCTTTCTGCTATAGTTCCGACCCCTTCACACGACACAGCCATGGTAGCGCTATCATTTTGTCCTTACAACCATTCACGCCAACAAACACAACTCATACCCATGCTTGTCCCAGTGAAGGTTTTGTGTGAATGACTTTGTTATTTTCCATGATGGAAGCACCTGGTGGCGACAACAGTTTGGCCGCGCACAAAAACGTCTTGGCAGGGGCGAGGCGAGACGTTTTTGTGTACGACTAATCTGGCAGCGTCATTCCATTTTAACATCGAACCTAACAGTCATATTCACACGAAACACGACTTTTAGTCTGGCCATGATGAGAATGAACTTCAATTAGTGAGCAGGACAAAATGGTGGCGCAACGGTGGTGGCGTCATGTGAAGGGGCCCTTAAGGTTTAAAGTTGGATTCATCTCGAGATACGACGATAATGGGAAGAGTAAGCATCACCCTCTCTCTCTTTATCCTCTGATTTGTGCACCAATTATACGATCTTGGACTGAAGAAGGGGAACATAGACTAAAGGATTACAGCTTAGATGGGTTCAAAAGGAAGCAAATAGGATGGAAACTAATTCAAATATTTAATATCATTACGGATTTAGCCACTGCTCTGATGGACAAACTTCCTTTTGGCACTACGAACGCAATTAGTCATAATGTGTGGAAGCTTACACAGATTTAAGATATATGCACACTTTGGCATGATCGATACCAAAGGTGGTCAATCTCTGGCACGCGCCCTCAAAGTGTCACACCTGTAATCCTTTTAGGCTCGCAAAGCTAAGCGCACTTTGAAGCAATTCAAATCTAAAATTCAATATAAGACTTAGGTGAACTAAAATGAAAATATGGTAGTAAATAAACATGCTAGTTAATCATAATTAATAGCCTACGGCACCATTGCTATTATTATTATTATTTTTTATGCTTTTGTTAACTAAAACTTTTTTAAAAATTTCTTCCACAACTTAATTTTGGCGCGCATAGTCAAATAGCCATATGGCTGGGAATAGCATCAAAATCGAGTCAGGAACATTTAAAAGGTCATGAATGGTGAGCGATCTTCCTTAAGACCGCACTTCTTACCCAGCTATCACTTAGCATATGCTGACCTTTCTACATGCACATCAGCCCTAATTCGGACCAGTAAACAAGTCTGGTGATCTAGAGGACTTGTCTGAGGTTATACTCAGAACTCCTAATAAGTCGACTAAGGCACTTCAGAGCCTCTCTTAGGGATCCATTTGAACCCTTTTAGGAGAAGGGAAGGTGGTAGTCAAGACCCACAGATTCGAACGAAACCAGACATGAGCTTGGAAATACGAACCGTTAACTTTAAAAAGCACCTTCCTTTTGGACTCCTAATTATTACTCTCTTTGTGTAAATGCCATTTATTACTACTTGGTTTAAATCTCTTGTTGTAATGCCTTTTTGTACTCCTATTTATTACTCATTTTCTTGTAATTCTTACCATCTCCTTGTATTGTTCTTGTTTTTTACCTCCTTATAGTCCTCCCTTTTTTGTTTTTGCCTTTTATACCATCTTTTTATCACGCTTTTATTCTATTACTTTGCAATTGCCTTTTATCCTCTTTTTATTAGCCCGATATTTTTACTCCCATTCGTTGCGCATCTCTTTGTACTCTCTCGTGTCACTCCTTTCTTTATTTTACCTCTTTGCCAATCTTTGTAATTCCGTTCAGTACTCTTATATTTGTACTCCTCCAAATCCACCCCTGATCTAATCACTCCTTTTTAGTACTCCTTTCACTTAGTTCCCCCTTGGCATTCCCCTTCTTCCTAATCACATCATGGCCTTCCCTTTTGTACTCCCTACTGAGTACTACCTCTTTTCACGGTGGTGGCTGGCCCTATCGATCACTACATTTTCTGTGCCTAATTGGGAGGTGGTCCCTCCCAAATAGGTGGCTAATGACTCTCATAAAGTGCTCCCACCGATAGTGGCTCTCCCGCTCGGGCTGTGGCACTGAATTATGGCAGTCGAGTGCTATGTTTTTTTTCTTTGGCTTCGGGGGGTGCCATTCCTCCACTGAGTCTGGCTCTGAAGTGACGAGGAGGGGGGGAGGAGAAGCGTTGTGTACGTAATAGATATGTGGGAGATGGGAAAGAGGGGTATGTAGGGCATGGGGAGGGGGGTGCATGGCGGGAATCGTCGTAAATTAAAGTAATTAATTAGTTGTGAGAGGAAACAAGGCGGAGGCACTCGCTGCCCTGCACACGGGTGCGGGGGTAACCACACACACACACGCTCTTATTTATACACATGCACACACTCACACGAAAGTTTATAGATTGCAGAGGCTCACACACTCTTAAACACTTACACACCAAAGATCCCAACACTACCATTTTATACACATACGCGACACATACATTCATATCAAAGTACACACAGATTTACACACGCTCTAATGTGTATGTATACTCACGGTAGCTTTTATACATGCACACAACTTACACATGCTTTTATACATGATCAGGTATACTCCCCCTTTACATACCTTCACATACTCACCCATTCGCTTATAAGAAAACGCAGTCACATATCCTCTTGCACACATACCTGTGTGCACCCGCCCCTACGTTTTACATGAATACACACACAAGAGATTATATACGTACATAAACAAAGGGCAACCCATTACCACCATTTTGAACCCAGGTTCTCGCTAGCCGAGTGGCCACTGCGTTGGCTTTCTGGCGTCAAGGCGCGGTATAAATCCCAGCTAGCGCAAAAGCGAGAACTTAAAGCAGCTTCACGAGTTGGTCGCCCATTGGCAGATACGCTGATACATGCCCCCGCGGAGATCAGTAACGCCACACAAAACCAATCGAAACACGAAGGGTTGGTTCCATCATCGCTAGAACGTACAGAATGACCAGGACACCCAAATACAGGTGACACGCCATTGGGTCCTTCATGTTCCCTGGTTATTGTCATTCTAATCTTTATGTTCATATCATTATTAGGTCGAAGCATTTCGTCCATGTTGCGAAGGACAAATGGTGCTACCTACTATTTCTACCCATATTTGAATGGTATTTTCAAACCAATATTCGCTTTCTTGATAAGGAACTGAATAAAGTTCGAAAGTACTCGGAAACACCTTTTCCTTTTTCCGTGCTACTTTGTCACTTATTTATTTCACACACACACATAAACACATTCACACACACACACACACACATATATATATATATATATATATATATATATATATATATATATATATATATATATATAAAGTCTTTTGGAAATATTATATATATATATATATATATATATATATATATATATATATATATATATATACACACATGTGTTTGTGCGTTTGTGTGCATGTCTTTAAGTATATTATTTACTTGCGAATTAGTGTTTGTAGGTGGGGAATTTAGTTTGAAGTGTAAAGGAATTAGCGAAAACTCCGTGTTTGGATCATAGCGGCCCCATTGAGAGCCATAAATCAGGACCGAAGAGAGACAGCTTGGCCATAATGGAGACAGAAACTCGCGCCCCCTCATCTGCTTGATTTCATTTGATGGAACACGCGTAAAATAACTCCCCCACGTGATGAATTCGACTCCACCTCAAGCGCATTTTTTTTTTTATTTCTTCCGGTTTGTTTATCTTCCTCCCTCCCCCCCTCCTCTCACCTTCCTTCCCTTTGAGCTGCGCAGATGCGCAGGCGCAGGTAGAATGCAGGCTGTCACCTACCAACTCTCCTACGCCTTGGAAGAAAGCGGTTTTCCAAGTCTCGGATAACACAAACAAACTTTCGCTCCCTTCCAAACAAGCGACCTAACACCCCGGGATTTTGGTGTGTGTAACGTTATGAATGTAGCGAAAGTGATCTAAGGGAGTGCCATCAATATAGAGAAGCCTGGGTCGTATATCATCGTATCCCCCCTCCTGTTACTCTTCTCTCTCTATATCTCTCTTCCGTCTTTTCTAATTGGCCCATTCATAATTGGGTGACTTCACACGTGTGACGTCTGCTTATGACGCACCCTCAGCTCATAAATTAGGCGGAGACTAGCCCTAGGTGGGCGACAATACATTAGGTTATAGTCTTTATAATGAAGTTTCTTGGACTTAGGCGAGCGTGAGGGATAAACATTGTTTTCAAAAAAGATTTCTTCTAAGGCCGCCGCCTTATGAGAGGCACTGGTTATTTTCTCCTTTTATTCTTAATAGGTCTTCGTCTTAAAAACTGTGGGGGATCCTGTTAATAAAACTATCACGGTTGTTTAAGCGTTATAGAACATGACGTATTTTCATCTGCGCCATGACCAAGCACAAATCAACCATCATACCAATAAAGTTAATTAACCATGATGATGAAATAGGCTAGATTTGCGATTATTGTTATCAAAAGCGTGAAATAATCGATGGCGTGGGAAAATATCAAGGAACCAATGGAGTTATATTTAAAAGGTCGCTATTCCATAATGTATTAAATAATATTGGAGTCCGAGTAACAATGGGTTGAGGATTTCTTGCGATCTGCTTCCGGGTGGTCTTTGCGACACGTTTGCTACAGCTCATATCTCTATATCATCATCTTGCGAGGAGCTATACCCCGAGTAGTGGTTGCACCCTCGAATTACTCTCGAGCATCAATGGGTGTAGCCAAAAGGTAAAGTAATAAATTATAATCATGAGATGCGTTAGCCCAAGCCACATGAGCAGCGGGAGGGGGAGGACATATATTAAAAGATAATAAATCTCGCGAATGTGGACCGCCGTCTCTATTGGGTTTATCTAGACGCCTGAGAAAACAACAACGACCTATACATATATATATATATATATATATATATATATATATATATATATATATATATATATATATATATGACCATGGCAGCGCCGCCACTCCACTCTACGGAGGAGCTTGCGCTTCGCTTCGCTCGCTACCAGCCCTTTGGCCTATTTGATCTTTCAAATCGATTGTGATCGTCTCTACCCTCCTCACCTCTATGTTCCCCTACCCCCTCATCTTCCTCTTCCCCCACCACTATCATAACATCATCTCCTCCCCTTATCCCATTCCCTCACCTATCCCCATTCCCCCCCTTCCTCCTCTATCTTCCCTAATCCTTTTACCCCCTCTCTCCTTATCGCTCCCCCTTCTAACCGGGGTTAGGACAGGGTTGGGGGGGGAGGGCTCATTCATGAACTAATCTATAATAAAATTAAAAATTATTCATAAAATCACGTTATAAAAATATACACTTTGCCCTCTCTCACCCTTCCCCACTATTTCCAGCCCAGTGATGGGGGAAGAGGGAGATGTGGGAAAGGGAGATAGGGAGACTGAGATGAGGGATAGGGAGATGTGGGAGAGAGAAATGAGGGAGATAAGAATATGGGGAAGGGAGAGAGAGGGAGAAGGGGGAGAGAGAGGGATAGGGAGAATAATGTGGTGGGATAATAGTTAGTGGAGATGGAGGGGGAGAAAGAGGGGGTTAAAGAATGCACTGGAAATTCATATCAATTTACTTGTCCACTTTAAAAACAAAATTAAAAATATTAAAAAAATCACGTTCTAAAAATATAGGGATATACTCGTATATATATATATATATATATATATATATATATATATATATATATATATATATATATATATATATATATATATTCCTCTCTCTCTCAGATTCTTTCTCTCACTTGCCCCGCCTCCCTTGTTCTCATTCGCCTTAATTTATATCTCCTTTTTTCGCTGCCTCCTTTGACGTTTATTCACTTATAATAAGACCGCAACGAGGCATAATTCATTCGAATTTAATTTTCTGGCGGATCTCTCCGAGTTTTTGCTCCTTTAAACAGACGCCCGATAAATTATACGATAATTACCACTCTTGTTAAAGGTTTCTAGTGCGATTTGTGCGCGCGCGCGCAGCTCTTTGTACATTCACTACTTGGCTCATCCCCGACACATTCACGACTCTTTATGTGTAAATAAAATCACAATTTTACACTTTTTGACTTGATATTTTGATTCCGTGATTTGGTGGATTGGAGGAGGGGTTCAAGCCCCTTCCTTGACTAGTAGAGACAGATCGAGCCTTATTGGGAGGGGGGAGTGGAGAGGTGACAAGTTACAAGGACCCTACAGATGATCCGACGTAAGACAGATTCTACAAGACGAGCCAGGATAACAGGGATTCTACAGGATAACCCAGCATGACACGGAATTCTCTACAAAACTAAAATGACCAGGTTTCTACAAAACGACTTAGAATTACAGGGACTCTATAAGACAACCCAGAATTACAAGACTGTAAGATGACCTTTCATGACCAGGGTTCTTATAAAGGAGACCTGTCATGCGAATGCTTCCTACAAGAAGGCTCAACATGACAGCAATGCTATAGGATAACCCAGCATGATAAGATTCCATGATGGGTGCCAGGCTTGTATACAGGACTTAATAAAAGGAACCTTCAAGATAACAGGGATTCCATAGTATGACCCAGTAGGAAACAAGGTCGACAGACCTAAGTCGCCTGCTCTCAATTATTCTGACTTGTGACCATATGACCATACGAGATACAAAACTTTCAATAATTCTTGGAATAGCCTTGGGAGGACCTTATCAATAATACCATTCGAAAGAAAATGTAAAATAACATAAGGGTTTTGAATTTCGTTAGAATCGGCCGAAAGGTTACGATGTTATTGCCAAAAACCTCATTGAAAAGTAAAATGGCTACCACCCGCCTGACCTACCTACGGACCGTTATAGTAACTTATAGAGTCGTGTGAACGCGACTAAAAAGATATGATCCAGTGTTAGCATGCATGACAATTCGATACAGGAGGACAAAGAATAACAAGGAATCTACAAAACCAACCAGCATAACAAGACTATCCCAGCAGGAAAAAATAACAAGATGACCCTGCATGGCAAGGATTCTATAAGGCAGCCCAACATGTCAGGAATATGTCATGATAATCCAGCATGAAGGGATTCTATAATATAACCAAGCATATTCAGGATTTAATACGGGACGACATAATGTGAGAATAATTCTACAAGACGACCCAGCATGGTAGGGATTCTGCGGGATTGCGGGATAACCCAACATGCCAAGAATGAAGATGAGCCTGGATGAGAATGACTCTACAAAACGACCCATCATAACAGATATCCCACTGGATAACCCAGCAAGAGTGAACTCTGCAATATGACCTTGAATACCAGGTAAAGCTTGGAGTGACAAGGACCATAAAAGATTACCCACTATGACATGGATTACAAAGAATATACCAGCAGGAGAACATTACACGTTTACCCTGCATGGCGAGGATTTTATATAGTATGACCTAAGATTCTAAAAGAAGACCCACTATAGAAGTGATGGTACAGGATAACCCAATATGATCTGATGCTGCAAAATGACCCTGCATGACAAGGATTTTATACAGCATGACGTGGAATTAAAAAAGACATAGTGTCAGAAGGATTCTACAAGACCAGCATTGCAGAAATTCCACAGGATAAATCAGCATGAAAAGACTGAAATAGGACCCTGTACTAAAAAGATTTCTATAGAGGATGACTTTAAATGACAATAAATTATGAGGACCAAGAAGGACAAGACTGCAACATGATCTAGCATTACAAGCTTTTATACTGAATGAACATTAATGACAAGGCATCAACATGACGACAGATCATGGCAGTGAATCTACATGAAAACACAGTATGGATGAATTCCACAAGATATCCAAGCAAAAGAAGGGTGTTAATACTGGAGGACATAGTGTCAGAAGGATTCTACAAGACGACCCAGTATGACAAAGATTCCACCGAACAACCCAGGAGGACCAAATTGCAAGACAACCATACATAACAAGAATTTTTGTATACCTACATGAGGAACTATGTAGAATAGCAGGGATAATAAAAGACGACCAAGCATGCAAGGATTTGAACAGGATAACCCGACATGACCCGACTCTACAACATGATCCGGCATGACAAGGATTTTATACAGAACGGCCTGGAGTTACAAGGATTCTTAAAGACGACCCAGCATTGCATAAGATAACACAGCATTTCACAAGATAACCAAGCATAATAGCACTGCAAGATGACTTTGCACAAAAAAGAGTGTTATGCAGGAATACAAAGAATAACAAGGAATCTACAAGGCATCCCTACATGGCACAGATTCCACAGGATCACCGAGTATGATAAGATTATGCAGGATAGCCCTATATGAAAAGGATTTCTATACTAAATCTCCTAGAATCACAAGGATTCTGCAAGATAAGAAAGCATGAGTTTTTCTACATGAAAACGCAGGAAGACAAGATAGCAAGGTGGCTCTATACTGGACTACATAGAATGAATCTACAGGACGACCCAGCATAACATGAATTACACAGGATAACCTAGCATAAAGAGACTGCGAGATCACCCTCCAAGCCAAAGACTGGTTCCCTAGCATGACAAGACTAAGAGGTGATCATTGATGACAAAGACTCGTGTATAGGGTGACCTGGAGTGAAAAAGATTATACAAGACGACTCAACATGGAAAATAATCTAGTTGATGACCCAGCATGACAAGCCCTCCACAGAAGGATTCATCCTGGCAAGGATTCTTATAGCGACAAACCTTGAAAAGGATTCTATAAGAAAGCAGAGCATGGCGATAATTCTAAAAGAAGACCCAGCATGACAAGAAGCTACAAAATGACCCACATTGACAAGGGTTTAACAAGGAACTCACCATGTTAAGGGTTCTACATGACGAATCAACATGACAAAGGCTCTACATTTTGACCCAGCATGAGACAGAATCTACAAGAGGAACCAGTCTGGTTACCTATCATGACAAGTATTCCACAAAATGACAGAGCGTGACAAGGATTTTACAAGATAAATTAATTATTGCTAGTTAAAATCAAAATTTAAATCAAGTAAAAATTGATAATCAAGTAAAGGTTTGTAATTATAAATTTTAACAAATAAAATCGTGTCAAACTTAGCGATTCATATTAAAATTAAGGAAAAAGTTTTAAAAGCGATATTAAAATTGTTATTTAATTATTTATAAAACAAGGCAATGGCTTCGCCAATCCCCCCTACGGGGGAGCTGTGCTTCGCTACTAAGATCAAAATTTAAAATCTAAAAAAAAGCAGCCATGGTTAAATTTTTATAAAATTTTCTGAACTTCGCCAATTATAATAATTTTTAAAAGGAACTCTAAACTAAATTTTCCCCCTTTCAAAATATCACGTTGCTAAAATATAGTTATAGAAGAAGATATATAAAAATAAATTTTCTGAACTTCACCATTTGTAATTCTTTGGGTTTTAAAAAATTCACAAAATTCCGATACTTATATTTATTTCTGAACTTCACCATTTTGTTTTTTGATACTATAAAATAATTATTAGAAATAACTTTGATAGAAAAAAACATAAGTCATAACCAAACTAAGATGAAATTATTATTTAAATGCTCAAAAATATCCCCTTCTTAAATTATAGAGTTAGTGATAATGATGATGATAATAATCGAGGTAAAAGCACGCTAAATTTTAAATTCTAACTAATTATAATTAAAGCAAATACAAATACTAAAATTAACGCACTTAAATTAAATTAAATAAAAAAAAATTACATATGCATTGCTAAATTATTATCTCAACGTTCATAAATAAACGTTACTATACATATATGTATATGTGCACGCGCGTGTGTACAGGCGTGCACATGTATGTGCGTGTCTCGTGCCAATCGATTGGGGCGGTTAAGCCAGCTGTCCCCTTGCCAGCCGGGTGCCACAAAACCTGGCACCCGTGAAAATCACCGCCTTTTTCGTGTCCTGCGACAGCCTCCCGTCACTCATCTGTCCGCTCCTACTAACCATGGGTGGACGGGTGTGGTCCAACCACCCAAACAACCCCAATGCGGCCGTCATCCTACAACCACAATATTACTTTAACACCTGTACTCAATTTTAACATCTGTTCCCCAACTCCCGTTTCTGCTTAATTGCTTCCAACGCTGTAACCCCTCCACTGCGATTACTTTATTATGATTCTACGACATCCAAGTGACACTACGTGGGATAGAGTCTATTTTCTGCCAGGTAATGGATTATCAGCGAAATAATATTAATTGAATGTCATCTGAGAGGAAATAAAACTCAGGGGTGGTTGTATTTTTTATGAGAAAACTGGAAAAATGTGAAAACAAGCAGACGTGAGAAGAAAGTGAGCTTAAGAGCTTAAGTCTCCCCTACCCTTAATGACATGACTCTACGAGATCACGATTCCTTGCCTCTGTATCTGCTGTATAATCCTGCAATCTACGTTCTCTTAACCTACCATGTCTCAAAAAAAGCCATTTATCTGTCTTATAATACCACCGGGTGAGTCAAAACAAAGCGACTAAGAGTCACTTGTCCCTCGGAAAATAACACCTCCGCGTGACGCGCACACGGGCAATATGGCCTTCCTAACAGTGAAATTCGAGGCTAGCTTAGACTCAGGAGTTGTATCCTGCCTCTTATTGTTAAATAAGTCATCGTTTTCAGAGGTGGGGAATAAGGAGGGGGGGGTATGTGCCATGGGTTGTTGTCGAGCTGGCAGAATTATGTTGTTTATGAGGTCATTTTTATTTAGTCACACACACAAACACGACTTATAGATAATATTTTGTAATGATTAATATATTATATGCATTTCACCTAATCTTCACACAATCTCACTTTCTTTACGAACTCTTAAAAACTTACGGATATACTCTCGTTGGTTGCCTTATTTTTGTTATTCCTTCTCCCACAAACTCACACGTACACAAAAACCGTACATATGTCATGTATCCTCAGCCTAGAGCGGCAGTTACCATTAATCTTGGGCAGCTTTCTCTCTTCCCTTACCCGATAATGACGTAAAATATGGCCCATCCCGCAAAGGAAATCTTGGTGAAGGTGGTTCCTGTTCGTATTTTTGAACCAATGTTTTTATGCTTCAAAATTATTACACTTTTTAGTTATTATCGGTTCCTTATCTTCTTATGTCTGTCCTTGTCCACCATATTCCTAATCTTAAATTTATTCGCTTTTCGCTACCAATTTCCGTTAACCAGTAAGCAAGCAGAATTATTTTTTATTTAGGTATTATCTTAAATATATTTTCTTAAATAAATCACTCATTTGAGTTAAGTCTTGCGATAATTTTTTTAAATTGAAACAGAATTTATGCTCCATTGCTCCACCAATGAGCCTGTTTTGGGCCGCAAAGGCAAGTAGACACAATTCTAGAGCTGCAATGATTCATTTTTGTGTATGTGATAGTGATAATAGCTGCATGATTTTTAAATGGTTTTTATTTACAATACAAAAGTTTGTTTATTATCATATCATCATCATCATCATCATCATCATCATCATCATCATCAATAACTCTATAATTTAAGAAGGGGATTTTTTAAAAATATTTGAATAATAATATAATTTTAGTTTGATTATGACTTAGTTTTTTTTATCAAAGTTAAGAAATAAATATAATGGCCGTATGCTAAGACAAATGTGAAATGCACTTTAATGAGATTTAGTGTAGCTTCACAATTCTTTATAAATTTATTATATGCAAAAGGCTAAAATGTAAAATATATTATTTATTTTGGGGGGCAAATGTGCATTTCACATTTGTTTTAGCATAAGGCCATTAGTATCGAAATTTTGTGAATTTTTTAAAACGCAAAGAATTACCAGTTGTGAAGTTCAGAAAATTTATTTTTATATATCTTCTTCTATAACTATATTTTAGCAACGTGATATTTTGAAAAAGGGGAAATTTAGCTTAGATTTCCTTTTTTAAACTACTATAATTGGCGAAGTTCAGAAAATTTATAAAAATTTAACCATGGCTGCTTTTTTTTAGATTTTAAATTTTAATCTAAGAAGTGAAGCGCAATACCTCCCGTAGGGGAGAGTGGCGAAGCCATTGCTTGGTTTTAATAATATTTTTAATAGTTTAACGATTCTTTTATGACCTTTTTACGGAAAAAAATTTAATTAATTTCTAGGCTACGCTACATGACTTTTTCCTTCCCTGACTCATCGAAACTCAGTAAGTCTTTTGAAAAGTGGAAATTACCTTTTTTAGTTCGTAATTATCTATCATCATTATAACCATGGTTCATTGGTTGCATAATATCCACCGAAAGCTAATTTTATAGCAAATACTTGTATGCATCATTCGAATTATCTATAATCCATTTTTGTTTAGAAATAAAGTTAAAGAAAGCTATCATCTCCCAGACGTCATAGCACATCGCATTCCAATTGGAATTTGATTTAATGACAAATTTGAAAAAAAATATTTACTTTTATTGCTGATCATAAATTACTAGTAAAATCCTTTAAATGTGCAAAATACAATTAGGATTTAAAGGTAAAACCTTTAGGTGTAACTACAGAAAGAAAATTTCTTGAAATAAAAAAAAGAAACGTATTTCGGTGTGGATTTTTCCAAAACTTATTTTATAACATTTTTTTCGAAAATTTTAAACTTACAGTGATTCAAGTGGTTGTATTTGTTATGTTTTTGTTACACTGTTTTCAATTAGTAAATAGGAATGAAATAAATGTGTATAAGCTAGCAGTTACGTACTGATGTTCCTTATTTGGTCGTGAGGTATGTATAAGCTACGCATTTAACTCCATTTGATAAACTACATGGTTTTGCTCAGAAGGTTGAGGTGTATTGGAGGATAATTAGGTAATTGGAGCCTATGGAAGGGCAGAAAAAGGGTTGTATGGTTCCAGTTCTTAATAGGAAAAAGGATACTCTTTTAAAAGTTATTAAAGAATTTAGAAAGCATGTAACCACAATAATGAGCCACTTTTAGGTGATCTATAATCGCTTTGCAAATGAAATTCTGCGAAATTGTTGCAAAAAGAAATATTTAAATTTTTTTCTCCAAAGATATATATAAATGGAATTATATAAATTACCTGTAAAACAATAATGCAATGATTTTTCTTACATATATGATAATTACTTTGATCTCACAGGATAACTTAAATAGACTATTGTTCATGTCCATTTTTTGTGAAATTTGGCCCACTCAAGATAATTTTTTCTCTTAACCACAGATGTCCAATGTTTCTTTATTGCCTTGTATCCTTTTAGCCTTTGATCAGCTAGAAAGCTGATAATTTTGAATTTGAAGCTTCTTATATATATATATATATATATATATATATATATATATATATATATATATATATATATATATATATATATATAAACCGGGTGTCCCAGAAAAGTTAACCGTACTTTGAATTAGTATAACTCAAAAACTATTAGAGATGTTTGGGTTTTGTAAAAGGTGTTTTATTTAATAACTATCTGTCTGTTGATTCTGAAGATTTCATTAAATTCCCTTTTATGATATTGATACACTAATGGGTTTAGTGGAGGTTATCAAACATATGTTTGCGCAAGGAAGTAAAATATTGAAACGAAGCCTAGGAAGGCTAGGCCACCGTGCACTTTCAAGAGAAGCGTAGGGAGCCTAGGTAGTCTAAGTCATTTTACAGTGTTGTTTTCAGCCATGCTATGGTATGGTCTCGTCATTATTGCTTACTAAGCAAATTAAAGCGTTTCTGAGCAAAAGTTTAGTTTTATAGAACCTTTTAAATCATACAGTTAACAAAAGATCAACGCGTATTTATAGTCACAAACTTTATTAAGACTGGCAGTATTAAACAAGTACAAGATTCATTTGAACAACGTTTCCCAGATAGACACATACCAAGCAAGCCCAAAACTTGGAAAAATGTTCGCAAATACCAACTAGAAGGAATATTCTTAAATCTAAATAAATGTCGTTCGGGTCGTATGAGAACCATAAGAACAACAGAAAATATCGAAAATGTTCAGATGACACTTCTTCAAAATCCACATGTATCAGTCAGAAAGAATGGGTTATAATTGTCAAAGTCCTCATTTAACCGCATTATTAAACATGGCTTAAAATAGCATCCCTATAAGATGCATACAAGACGCCAGCTTCTTGAAACCGATTTTCCTCGTCATAGACAATTTGTCAAATGGCTTCTCCATAAAACTGCTCGTTTCTTGGAAAGGATTATGATTGGTGACGAGGCAGCCTTTTTCATGAATGGCAAGTTAAATAGCCAGAAAATTCGGCAATATGTGCCGCTGACCAAGATCCCCTGACTTAACACCGTGCGATTATTTCTTATGGGGATATCTAAAGAATAAAATGCATTCTACTCCACTGCAAAACATCAAACAGTTAAGAGATAATATCACACGTGAAGTTAACAGACTTAAGGAAAATCACAAGTTAATCAAAATAGTTGTTCAATCAATGCGATCAAAGGCGCAAATGTGCTTGGAAAGAAATAGAGGACATGTGGAGGGAAACGGTGCTTAGAAAATTAAAAAAATGAATTTGTATTACCCATATGAATAGGTGCTTTTGTTAAAAATGGATTTAAATATATTTTTTTATTTTAAATTTGGAAGTTTCATTATTTTACTTCCTTGCGCAAACATAATTTTGATAGCCTCCACTAAACGCATTAGTGTATGAATATCGTAAAAGAGAATTTGATGAAATTTCCAGAATCGATAGATAAATCGTTCATAAATTTGGTTTGGTTTGCAGGGTTCAAAAATCTCTAATAGGTTTTGAGTTATACTAATTCAAAGTACGGTTAACTTTTTTATGGGACACCTTGTATATATATATATATATATATATATATATATATATATATATATATATATATATATATATATATATTATATATGTATATTATATATATATATATATATATATTATATATATAGTGGATAGTTTAGTTTTGACAGAAAATGGAATGGCATGTTCTATATGCTCGGATGAATAAATAAGAGAAATACGGATATCTCAACCAATTTTTCGGGGCATTAGAAGTATTGTAGACTTACATCACCTCTCATATCACGTCAAATTCATTAGGATATCCCTAGTTTCTTCTTTATTCCTCCGAGTATATAGAAAATTCGACCCCCGTATTACTTCAAGACGAAATCAACCACTTAATTTACCATTCCATTGAACTCAAATATCTATTTTATTAACCAAAGCTCTGGCTTATTTATGACCCCATCCTTCCGATCATGAGCTTGGTTCAATTGTCCTCTAAATTTACTATTTAATTTTGCAGTTATTCACATTTGATCTGAACTTAAAATTATAAATAAAAGATTTGTTCATACTCGTATTCTGTAGGTTTCAAAGTGAAGATCTCTGTTTGATAAAAATTGCCAAGATGGTGAAGTCGTATAGAAGCGTTTGAAACCAAGGATTTGTGGTCAAAATCTTAATTTTTAGAGGTATCAGTTTTATTTCCACGCTTATGATGGTATTCTATTAGGTTACCATGGAACCAATGGTGTTTTGAATAAGGAGTATAAAAGAGGTTACCGGAATACTGTAAATTGTTCTAATCTTAGAATAAACCTAGGCTTAAAGTAATTAGAAGGCTTTATCAATGATGAGAGAGTGAGATAAAGTTTCTATGACAATGACCGCCTACATGTAATACTTGAGTGGTGCCCAACCCATTGGTTATGGAAGAAATTTTAGTTGATCCCGAGATTCTTCCACGCATTATATTAAGTTTCAACAATTCATCCATATAAGGTGAATTAATTTACAAATTGACTACAGAAATAAGTAATGCGAATTAAGATATTTATATCATTTAATAGATAATTCAACATAAAATTAATATCCTGAACGACATTAAAATATATAAATTAATATAAAAGTTATTTATACGATATTAGTGACCTACTTTGTATGGCGTGTATTGCTTAAGTGAGTGACTCATCCAAATGTAAACCTTCATAATTTGTTTTTCGTTTTTACTTCATCATTTTGAGCTGTTTCAGATTTTACAGTTAGGTTTTTTGAGTTGTTTCTTTTTATTTTTATGTACAATACCATCCCTTAAGAACAACATGCTTCTATTTCTCTAACATTATTTTCCATAAGTTTTCTCAGAGAAAATCAAATCAAATGTTCCCAAAATTGGTATACGATAATCTACAGGTATAAGTTTCATATGAGTAAAGGTTTTTGATATTTGAATGAATAAAAGAAAATTTATCAGCAGATAAACAATTTATTAGAAAAAATTAAGTGTACAAAAAGATACGAACTCTTAAGTCTCTTGTAGAGGAAACGGGCTTTATTTGCATAAATAACTTCAGTTCAATCTCATGTACGTTAGGTCATTCGCTTGCCAGCTGTCGTCCAAGTAACAAGCATAAAAAAAATCTGTCACGTCTTTCTGGGTGAGCAAGCAGATCGTGAATCTGCGCTATCAAGGTAGTCTTTCAATTGGAGCCATTGCAGAGACTGTCAAGCGCTCCAAATTGAAGTCCATAATATTCTGTTGACCTGTGACCAGGCAGGATTATGTAAGGCTAGGAAATCAACCGGTAGGCCGAGGAATACCTCGAATAGGAAAGACTGAGCCATCAACCAAATTTGAAAGAAGGACCGTTTCAACACTGCTGCAGCAGTTTCTCTAGAAATTGGTGAGATTTTAGCCATTGATCCTCCCAGGAAGACTGTCATGTCGGCTGGAAGAAGACAATCTTCACACCCACGGGGAATCTATTCTCCACTGAGCACATTACACAGATGGAAGACCATTACAATTCAGTTAATTTGTTCTGATCCAATGGCAGCACACCATTGTCATGAACTAGCCTGCACAGAGTCTGGACCTGATTCCCATTAAAAATGTTTGTGAAGAACCTCGGAGAGAGGTTTAAAGCGAGAATCCGAAAAGAGTTGAAGAACTCTGTGAAATTCTTCCAGATGAATGGAGTGAGATTACTTCGCAAGAGTATCAACAGTTGGTTCGTTCCAGGGGTAGGTGATTTCAAAGCATCATCGAGAATAAAGGGTTCCACACTAAAACTTATTTATTTATAACTTGTACAAATGTTTTCTACTGATAACTCCATCGTTATACTCCAATACAATTTTGTTTTCGATGTCGTTCGGATAATTTTGGACACTTCAATTTTTTTCTAATAAATTGTTTATCTGCTGATAAATTTCCTTTTATTCATTCAAATATCAAAAACTTTACTCATACGAAACTTATACCTGTAGATTATCGTATACCAATTTTGGGAACATTAGATTTGATTTTTTTCTGAGAATTCTTATGGAAAATGATGTTAAAGAAATAGAAGCATGTTGTTTTTTAGGGACGGTATTGTACATCAAAATAAAAAAACAACTCAAACAACCTAACCGTAAAAGTTGAAACATCTCAAAATAATAAAACAAAATCAAAATTATGAATATTAATATCTTATAAATAACTTTTATGTTATTTGATATTTTTTAAAGTCACGCAGGATATTAATTTTCTGTTAAATTATCTATCGAATGATATAAATATCTTTAATTTGCATCGTTTACTACCGTAGCGAACTTGTAGAAATTTATCCCCAAATAAGATGCCATAAAGACCGGTAATGCCAAATAATGAGATTTTTATTTTTATCCTTTAAATAAGGAAAGTAATATTCCCTGTAAATAAAGGAGATAGTTTTATCTTTTTATTTATTGTATACTTTTGGGATTACCTTAACATTTCCGCCCCTAGATAGGTGTGTTAAATTGTCAACACTTTGGGTAGAATATTAAAATGGCTCATTTAGTAAGTTCGTGTTAAGATGTTTACTAGTGAAAACCTAACCTAACCTAACCGTGATCATTAAATCTTTGATTTTATATCAATATATTCATCATTAATCTTGGATTTTGTTATTAAATTTTATTTAGCATCTTTAACATTGTTGTGAAAGCTTCGCAGAAGGATTTTAAAATGGCTATATTAAGGAAGGTGGATGTTAAATGGGTACATTGGGGGGTGGATGTTAAAGTGGCTATATTGGGGATGGGGGACATAGTCTACAGCACATCTTACACCTCTATATATTTTGAATAATCTACAGAATACGCCACTCTAGGGAATGTCACAGATGAAATAGAAACTGAAGGTAAATATTTAACTTTTTATCTCAAATTTTTTTTGTTTATATTTGTCCCAATATTAGTTGGTATGTTCCCTTGGAATGTTCTATTGTAAAGTACCCTTAGTATGTTCCCTTGGAATGTTCTCTTGGAAAGTACCCTTAGTATGTTTCCTTGGAATGTTCCATTGGAATGTTCCCTTAGAAATTACTCTTGGTATGTTCCCTTGGAATGTTCCCTTGGAAAGTACCCTTGGTATGTTCCCTTGGAAAGTACCTTTGGAAAGTACCCTTGGAATGTTGCCTTGGAAAGTACCCGTGGAATGTTCCATTGGAATGTTCCCTTGGGAAGTACCCTTGGTATGTTCCCTTCGAATGTTCCATTGGAATGTTCCCTTGGAATGTTCTATTGGAATTTTCCTTTGGAAAGTACCCTTGGTATGTTCCCTTTGAAAGTACCCTTGGAATGTTCCATTGGAATGTTCCCTTGGAAAGTACCTGTGGAATGTTCCATTGGAATTTTCCCTTGAAAAGTACCCTTGGTATGTTCCCTTTGTATGTTCCCTTGGAATGTTCCCTTGGAAAGTACCCGTTGAATGTTCCATTGGAATCTTCCCTTGAAAAGTACCCTCGATATGTTTCCTTGGTATGTTCCCTTGGAATGTTCCATTAGAATGTTCCCTTGGAAAGTACCCTTGGAATTTTCCCTTGGAATGTTCTCTTGTAATGTTCCCTTGGAATTTCTCCTGGAACTTTCTCTTGGAATGTCCCTTTAGAACGTACCCTTGAAATGTTCTTTTAGAACGTACCCTTGGAATGTTCACTTGGAATCGGACGATCTTAGAACGGGGGAAATGACATTCCTTCCTATGGTCAAAAGGGAATCGTGGAGGGCCCAAAAGGTGAGAATCACTGTTCTCTGATATTTGTCGTTTATTTTTATTATTGCCCCTCCCCCCCCCCCTTCCTCCCGACGAGACCGAAGCATTAATGGAATCGTAAGATTTTTTTAAAGAATTTCGAAAAGTGGCGAAATTGGGACGTAAAAATTAGTGAAAAAGTGCCTACTAGCTTGATTAGACTAAAGAAGAGACTGCTTGGAGCACCCCTTCCCCCAAGAGTGAACATCCTTGAGGATATTTACGAGGTAGTGCTCAAGGTTCGCCTCTTCAAGTTCGCACGTTCGAGTATTTGCTCTCATTGTAGAGCATCTTCTTGGAAGGTCCCATTGCGCCACCCTACGCCTGGTTAGTCACGACCATGAGGAAAAGGTGGTCTAAAAGTAATTGGGGCGTCACCATGAGGTAACCAACAAGGGTATAGTTGGTTCCCTTAGGAGCGGTTGGTTGTTTTCTTTCATCTCACATTAAATCCGCCAGATGGCGCGCAGAGATCCCGAGAGCGACTTTACCGCGCAGTTTGCGACACCGTTTGCGGGGGAAAATGGCGTGACCTATGACGTGACAAGGGAGTGATTTCCGGGTCTCCCATCCGACGACCTGACGTCAATTTGTCAAACTTGATGCGGGCTGGAGCCCGAGAACATTGGAGATGGCTGGGAGGAGTTGAGATGGGGACGTATTTATGTACCGAATTTCAAGTATTTGAGGGAGAGGGGGTAAGGTGCCTTCTTACTGAGGAGAGTGGGGTAAATTTATCATCTAAAGGAGAGGTGGGGGGAGTCTAAATTCGTATTTTGAAGACCTATAGTATAGTAGTTCTATCTGTAGATTTTTTTTCCAGAAATGAACTTAATGATCAATAGTTTTGCGAGAAGATAAATCCATTAGGATTGACCCCTTTGATGGATGCATGATGGTAAAGGAAATCAGAAGAGCAAAATTAGAATGGAGAGGGATAGGAAGACGTAGCTACATCTTCAGGGGCGACATGTCTTAAAGTTTAAATTGCACCATATTCAATCATTGCAACGTAACCAGTTCTAAGATAGTGAAATTGAATTTTACCAATTCTAAGATTCTGAATTAGCATCTAACCAGTTCTTAGATACTGAAATGGCATCTGAGTTTAAAGATACTGAAATTGAATTTTACGAGTTCTAAAATACGAAAATGGCCTCTACCCAGTTCAAAGTTATTGGAATGGCATCCTACCAGTTCTAAAGTACTAAAATGGCATACTGAAATGGCGTATTATAAGTTCTAAGAAACTGAAATGTAATCTTATTATTTCTAGTATACGGAAATGGCATTAAACCAGTTCTGAGAGACTGAAATGGCATCTTAACCGTTATAAAATACTGAAATGGCAACCTTACAGTTATTTGATACTAAAATGTTCTAAGATAGTGAAATTGAATTTTACCAATTCTAAGATTCTGAATTAGCATCTAACCAGTTCTTAGATACTGAAATGGCATCTGAGTTTAAAGATACTGAAATGGAATTTTACGAGTTCTAAAATACGAAAATGGCCTCTACCCAGTTCAAAGTTATTGGAATGGCATCCTACCAGTTCTAAAGTACTAAAATGGCATACTGAAATGGCGTATTATAAGTTCTAAGAAACTGAAATGTAATCTTATTATTTCTAGTATACGGAAATGGCATTAAACCAGTTCTGAGAGACTGAAATGGCATCTTAACCGTTCTAAAATACTGAAATGGCAACCTTACAGTTATTTGATACTAAAATGTCATCTGCTCAGTTCTAAGATACTGGAATGGCATCTTCCCAGTTCCAAAATAAGGAAATGTCATCTAACTAGTTCTAGGATACGAAATGTCACCTAACCACTTCTAAGATACTGAAATAGCACATTACCAATTCTAACTACCTGAAATGTCATTCTACTAATTCTGAGATACTGAAATGTTATGTTACTAGTTCTAAGAACCTTAACATGCCATCTTACAAGTTCTAATTTTAAGATAGTGAATTGTTATCTCACCAGTTCTAAGATACAGAACCCACCCCCACCCCCTCCTAAATTTGAAGCGCAATAGCAACGAGGCCTTTTCACGAAGAAAGTTGAGGGCAGAGATCTATAGAGAAAGTGGTGACAATGTGGAAGTGAAAATGTGGTAGAAGACAAAAATAGCTCCTGATCTTTCTGGAGGCATTGGAGCCTCGAGTGCTCCCTGCAACCGTGTTAGGGCCCGGAGGGCACACAACCCTCCAGATGTTAGAAACATTCCCAATAAACACTTGGATAAGAGCACCAACCCGGGCGACAGGACATAAATAAAAGATTCCAAGTGGAAACGGGACGTACACACTGCTATAAGACACGGAGGAAAGTGTACATAGGTATACATAGCCCGAATCGCTTGAGTCGATGTGGGGTCCTCGGACGGTGTGCACGCAACACTCCTAAGCCCACGCCTTTCCATCGCGGAGTGGGGACCTGCCTCCCGCTAGCTAAGGCCATCCCTATCCCTGTAAGGTCCCCCCTTCCTAATTCCCCATCGAGTACATGCTGTCGCCCTCATTACTTCAAGGTTGATCGCATCCCACGTTTAGGAAGCAGATCCTCGAGTTTCAGCGTATTGTTTATCCTCAGCGAGTGGTCCTTAAGGAGCGCCCCCCCTCCACTTTCCCATCGAAAATGAACCATAGGAAGGTTAGAGGGAGGGGGGATTAAGTGACCCACTCACACGTTGGAGGGGGCAAAATATTAACCAATATGGGCATGGCTAACGGGTGGAAGGAATGAGGGTAGAGGGGCAAGGAATTGAGAAGATCAAATGCGACGCCCAAAATTAATTTTAGTACTCCACATAGCGCCCAAACCACGAGGGCAGAGCCGCTCTCAAACCCCAGTGCTTAATTAAGGGTGATATTTCCTTCCAAATCCTAAGAACACGCCTTTGTACGCCAAATCTGGTTAGGACAAGGTTGGTCAGGTAAAATTAAGTTAATTCAGGTTTATGTAGCTGACGGTAGGCCAAGTTATGTTAGATCGAGTTTAGCTCACGGCAGGCCAAGTTAGGTTAAGTCAAGTTTAGCTCACGGCAGGCCAAGTTAGGTTAGGTCAGATTTAGCTCAAGGAAGACAATATGTTAAGTCAAGTTTAACTCACGACAAAACAAGTTATGTTAAATCAAGTTTAGGTCACGGTAGGCCAAGTGATGTTAGGTCAGATTTAGCTCACGGCAGGCCAATCAATGAAAGGTCAGGTTTGCCTCAAGGCAGGCTAAGTTATGTTGGGTCAAGTTTAGCTCACGACAGGACAAGTTATGTTAGGCCAAGTTTAACTAACGACACGTCAAGTTATGTTAGGTTAAGTATAACTCAGAAGAGGCCCAATTATGTTATATCAAGTTTAACTCACGGCAGGTCAAGTTATGTTAGGTCAAGTTTAGCTAACGGCAGGCCAAGTTATGCAAAGTCATGTATAACTCACGGCAAGCCAAGTTATGTTAGGTCAGGTTTAACTCACAGCAGGCCAAGTTATGTTAAGTCATGTTTAACTCACAGCAGGCCAAATTATATTAGGTCAAGCTTAACTCACATAAAGCTAAGTTATGTTAGATCAAGTTTAGCTCAAGGCAGGCGGAGTTTTTTCAGGTCAAGTTTAGCTCAAGGCAGACCATATGTTAGGTTACGTTTAGCTCTTGGCATGCCAAGTTATGTTAGCTCAATTTAGCTCACGGCAGGCCAAATTGTGTTAGGTTAAGTTTAGCTCAGAGCAGGCCAAGTTGTGTTAAGTCAAGTTTAGCTCAAAGCAGACCATATGTTATGTCAACTTTAGCTCACGAAATACCAAGTTCAGTTTAGTCAAGTTTAGCTCACGGCATGCAAATTTATGTTAGGCCAGGTTTAGCTCATGGCAAGCTAGGTTATGTAGGTCAAGGTGGCTCTCGGCATGCCACTTTATGTTAGGTCAAGTTTAGCTCTCGGTAGCTCAAGTTAGGTTAGATCAAGTTTAACTCACGGCAGGCGAAGTTATTTTAGGTCAAGTTTAGCTCAGGGTAAGTTAAGTTTAGGCCAGGTTAAGCTAGGTCAGGTCAAGTTGCGGTCAGGTGAGGCCAAGGTTAGGTCGGATCAACTTATGTTATGTTAAGTTAGGGAGGGGAGCTCTCTCGGCTTAGTGGATATGACCCTGGTTTTCCATACCTAGCTACCATTCCCGGCATGTGATAAAAATACCGATTCTGTAGTAAACTCCCGCCAATCACGGCGGAGCGCCGACTATCACGTATGCGCCCAGGGAGCTTCGTCATCATAGTTTATTTTAGAAAAAATGTTGACATTTTGGAACGCTTTGCGCTCCACTGTGATTGTAGGCGGACTTAAACCCGAGGTGCCAGATGTCGCCACATCGCTTTTTAGATCCTGGCCATCGACGCATTTCCGGTCGGTTTCTATGGCAACTGATAGAACTATGCTCACCTTCTTTACTGGTCGCAGTTGAGTGGTAGTTGTATGAGGTCATTCCGGGTGGTCTTTGGTTGCTTTGTCGCTGTTGAAGGTTGGTAGGGCGAGACTGCTGATTGGGGGGTGTTGTATTATTGCTGGTTGGTTGTTGTAGCTGGTTGAGTACTTCTACCACGCTAATAAAGAGGCCGAGGGAAATAAAAAACATATATTAAAATAATAAATATACAGGTTGGGATGAATACCCGAATAACGGTTTTGGAGTTGAGGGGTACCTGAGCCCCCAATTTGGGGAATTCGGCGAAATTACCCTCTATCTATTTACATAGCCAGTGTCCCTAAACAATTATTTATATCTCTGCTTATTCCATTCGATATACTGCCATCTGAATCAGTGCATGCCCCTGATGGTTGTCACTAGGATCCCTTTTTGGACTTAAATGAGTCCATGGTATGTGATAGGGAGATTAATCCCCGAAGGGGGTTAAGGATTACTTACCATTCATCGGGGTCACAATCCCTGAATCCCTTGGCGAATGGATTGCTCGCGATCTTGAGCTGAGTGATCTGTAAGAGCCAGGACAGGATTAGGATTTGTTATTATTATTATTTGTTTATACAGGGTGATCAAAAAGCCTACCCGCAAACAGAAGTTGTGAGGTAAAGAGCGTTGAAAAGGTCGTCCTTGTACTCGAGCACCAATGAGCTTTTTCACTTTATTGGTTTCTTTGCGGACAGTTGATGTTTCACTTTTTCACGAGGGAATTTTCCTAAGGCAGGGGGAATTAGGGATCACCCTCTATTCTTCGTGACAGAATGGTGATGCCCTCATTGGTTATATTATTTTTCAATAAAATAAACCCTGCCACACACATCCCTCCCACACGCATCTACCCACATACATCCCCCATACATCATACCAGACACATCCTCCCACACGGGGTGTATTTAATTTTTTTTCAAAGGCGACAACAAACAGGGGCATCTTTCCTCGAATATATGTGACGAAGTTTCGTGAAGAAAACGGTGAAGTTGGAAAAAGTGGAAATGTGTGCACGGAAGAGGAGACTACTTGTAGTACATGGCTTAATTGGGCACGCAACTCTTCTGAACCTCCGGCCCTCGTTCACAACATGTGTCCCCTGTCGGGGAGTCTGGTTCAGAGAGGGGGGAAAGGTGTGGGAAAAATTCCCCCAACCCCTCTTGCTCTGACTGACATGATGTGCGAATTATTCTGGTAGTGCGTGTGAGTATGCGTGTGTTTCGCATTTATGGACATTCGTATGAGCGCATGCGTGTCTTTGAGAGATTCTATGCGGAGTGCGTGTGTTGCGTTGGCGATCATGGATATGCACTTGTACGCATTCATTTGACTGTGTGCACGGAAACGTATTCACTTGTGTGTGTGCGCGCGTATGTACGTGTAACCTATTTCATGCCTCGCTATGTGTCATTAGTTTCTGAGATCATTACTGGGAAGGATCCGCTGGGAGGGGCCTCTTCCGCCCTCGTTAATCATCGGACATTTTGACAGCGCTCCACACACACACACAGATATATATATATGTATATATATATATATATATATATATATATATATATATATATATATATATATATATATATATCCATAACCCTATCTTTTAAGAACAAGATTTTTTGAAGGTGTTTGAATAAGATTTTTTCTTTTAGTTCGGTTGTCACCTAAGTAGATTTAATTTTTTTATCAGTCATTTCTAATAATTCCTTTATAAGAAGAAGAAGAAGAAGAAGAAGATGAAGATGAAGATGAAGATGATGAAGAAGAAAAAGAAGATGAAGATGAAGATGAAGAAGATGAAGATGGAGAAGAAGATGAAGATGAAAATGAAGATGAAGAAGAAAAGGGTGTTCAGGGTGTTAAAATAAAGAGTCTATAAAAGGGATTAAAAAAGGCGGTTAAGATTAGCTAAAAGGCCGTAGGCCACACCCCGCAGGGGTGCCTCTGTAACTAAGCTCTTCCTGTTAAGGAAGAGAACAGCGTCTTATATATATATATATATATATATATATATATATATATATATATATATATATATATATATATATATATATATATATATATATATATATATATATATATATATAGGGTTGACAAAAAAAACGGGAGGGTTTTAAATCAAAAAACAATGAGTTTTTTCTAAACAAGAAAAAATATGTTTTATTTTTATTTGTATGGGTTTTTTTTATGGTTTTAATAGTAAATTAATTTATTCTAACTAATTTATAGTCATTTTAAATGTAAAGCCCACATATTGGCTAACTAATATATGTACCTAAAAACTGGTGTTAGATCCCCAAACTGTAAAAATACACAGAATTTTGCAGGTTTAAATCTTAAGCATATTTTAAGCAACAAAATGGTTAAAGGAGCAAATAACACTAGATAGTTACACGAATTTATATTTTCCATTGATTTATTTATTTATGATTGTATTATATTCCTGAGAACCCTGACTAAAATAAAATAAAAACAATATCACATACAAAGTTCCATATAATACTATCCTTTGGATTTGAAAAAATGTATCACAGTTCCGTTAATTACAAGTTAACAACACTTGAATAAAAAAATAAGAATAGCTAAATTAACCTTTGAAATCAAACCTAAAAATATGCATTTGATATATGGTTAACAAATGACCTTTACATATTATCCGAATCTAAGGGCATATTAAAATTGAATATTTTATGAATAAACACAAGTTTAGGTGCTTTTTCTGTACCTTATCTATTTCTTAACTTGGAATGTACTTATCCAAAAGCAGAAAACACCCTCTAGGATCTAATTTTATGGCTAACAAATGAGCATCGGTGATGGCTTGATCATACCTCTTGTCTACCTTTGGTAATAAGTTGTCAGGAACAGGAATTTCTCTCAGCTTTTGTACTAGTTCCTTCCATAATGCCATGGCATCACTGATTTTGCAGCTGTCACTTTGTTATTTATTTAATGCAAGGGAAATTGGTTTCAATCCTTTGCATAACTGTTCAGCATTATTTTTTATGTTTATATCTTCCACTTTTTTTTGATAGATCATAATCATGTGTTATAGATTCTAATATTGGCCAATTTTGAATATAGCTATTTAAGCAGAAACAAACAGAATTTCACTTTGTTTCTACTGGTAGTACTAACTCCTTTTGTCCTGCTTCTTTATATCTTGTAGTTGTTAAATGCGTATTTCTCACATATTTAACTATTTGAACCACATGAGAACGTGTTTGTGGTAAATCTAAGTCATTAGCAAGTAAATTAGCAAGGTGAGCAGAGCAGCCATAAGTTCTTATATTTTAATCAGCTTTTTAGTCGCGTGGGAGTCTAGTCGTGGGTGACTCTACATCTTACTATGTCGGTCGGTCGGTCGGTCGGTCGGTCCCCGTTTTGCTTTTTTTATAATAACATTGTAACTATTCAGCCGATTCTAACGAAATTTAAAACCTTTATGTTGTTTCACATTATCTTTCGAATGATATAATTTCCAAAGTTTTCGCAAGGTTAGCCTTTAAATTAATGAAAGTTTTTATGTCGTAAAGTCATAAATCTGAATAAGGGAGAACAGGTGACCTTTTGATCACCAGACCTTGTTTCAGTTCTTTTCTCATAGCATTCATGTTTGCTGCATTGTCAGTTAAAAAGCTCTAAATTTTGACCTCAAATTTATTACTGACTTCACCGACCATTTCCTTTGTAATGTTTGTTAAATAACTTGTGCCATGCTTGCATCCCGAAGTGTCTATTGTTTAAACAAGATAGCTTCCCATGTTTTGTCTTATAACTGATGCACAAATTATAGGTTCATTGTGAACATTGCTCCATCCATCCAAGTCTAATCCAACTGTTAGTCCACTTAGAGCATCTTTGGCTTTTATCATCTCTTCATCATAAACTGTATTTAATATTTTTGAGACAATTTATTTCCTAGTTTGTGGCTTATAACCCGGCCTTAAATTTTCAACCAATTTTTAAAATTGTGCATGATCAACAGATCGGAAACTGCTGTTTGTAGCAAAGATAAATCTTCCACACTGAAT